>LNKV01000036.1:291863-597364 GCA_001465935.1 Clarireedia homoeocarpa | reverse complement strand
ATATAAAATAAAAATATAAATAAATAAATAGAAAAATAAATAAATATAAAAATATTATTATTATTATTTAATAAAATAAACTTTTTTTAATAATTTAATAATTTTTTTAAATAAAGAAGATTTAAAATAAAATATTATTTCAATAATTATTAATTAATTAAAGTAAGTAAAAATAAATTATTAATAATATAATAATATATTATAAATAAAAGATTATATTATTTTTTAAATTAATAATTAGAAAATTTAAAAAATTAAAAAATTTTAAAAATTTATATATATATAATAATAATATAAATTATATATTTAAAGTATATATATATTAGATATATTAAAAAATTTACTTTATTATTAAAAGTAATATTCTTAAATATTAAGTAATTCAATAAATATAATATATTATTATTATTAATTTTAAAAATTTAAATTATTTAAATTATAATAATTTATTAAATAATTTAATAAATATTTAAAAAATATAAAAATAATTAATTTAAATTTAAACGAAATTTATTTTAATATATTTCTAAGAATAGCTTTATTTTATCTCTTATTTAATTATAAAGAGTTATTAGGAAATACTTATATAATATTATAGTATTTATTTATAGATCGCTCGGATATCTGGCCACTTCTTGTAATATTATCACAATCAATTACTACTGTCAACCACTAAAATAAACGTTGATAATATTCACTAAACCGCTTCCATTACGCCTAATAAAGTCATAATCCTAACAAAGTCATTGTCTCCGAAGTTCTCAATGTTCATTCGCTCCGGCAGCTTTTCACTATGAAGTCAATTCAGAGCATAATAGCTACAGTGGTCGGCTTTTCTATCGCTATCGTCACAGCTCAGTCCCCATTGATGTTACGGCAAGATTCTGCATCTGTTCTCGCGGCTGCACAAGCTGCTTTTCCGACCTGCGCAGTATGTATCTGCAAATTATTCCGGAATAAAAGCTGATTGTTTTGTAGCTGAAATGTATGGCCGAAGCGATTCCTGCTTCCACGTGTACTGCGACGGATGTCATATGTCTATGCGCGAACAGTGCTCTACAGGGTAATATTACAGCATGTGCGATGGAAAGCTGCAGCGTTGCCCAGCTTCTAAGTGAAGAACATTCTATACAACTTGAATTCAACTCATACTAACTTCTGGAAGCCACCAAGAACGTTACCGAAACTATGTGTGGTGCTCCCGTAAGGGATAGAACCAAGCAGGTATCATACATCGGAGTCATTGGCGGCGCTGTTGCGCTAGTAGCATTTTTGATACGAGTCGTTGCATCTGTGATGAAACTGCGAAAATGGGGTTCGGATGACTGGGCGATGTGCGTTGTGGTGGTAAGTAATTATTCTCCTGTTTGTCCGTACTTCACTGACATTATACAGGCACTGTCTGTTCCGCCTACAGTGTTTTCTGTGATACGTAAGTCTGCTCAGCCTCATTGACTGCACAACGGACTAACATGAAGCAGTCGCCGATAATGGCTTGGGGAAAGATATGTGGACCTTAGAGCCTGAGAATATCACCAGCATTCTTTTTGTATGTATTGCTTGTTCCCTTCAATCGAACATGGACTGAGTCATCTCAGTATTATTTCCTTGGAGAATGTTTCTATCTCGCAGCCATGGCCACGATGAAGATTTCGTTCTGCCTGCTCTTTACTCGTTTATTTCGCGAGAAACCTTTTATCTACTACGTCCACGGCACATTGGCGCTTTCAGTTGGATACGGAATTAGTTTCGTTATAGCAACAATATGCCAATGCCATCCCATCAGCTTTGGCTGGACCCAATGGGACGGACTACATGAAGGAACATGCAACAACATCAACCTTCAAGGATGGCTGAGTGCCATTTTCAACATCATCCTTGATATCGTCGTCATCGCTCTGCCGTTAGGAAAACTCTCCAAATTGGTAATGACGTTTGAGAGGAAGCTTACAACTATGTGCATGTTCTCCCTTGGATTATTGTAAGTCGTTAAAGCGTAGTCATTATTGAGTGAGTGCTGACTTTCGTCCTAGTGTTACTGCTGTCAGCATCGTGCGTTTGTCATCTTTGATCGAATTTGCCAGCTCGGAAAACATCACATGTGAGGTCATCTTAACTCAATTTTACACCAGAGCTAACCATTCACTTTAGGGGATTACGTTCCTGCAGCATACTTCAGCACTTTAGAGCTGCACGTAGGAATTCTTTGCGGATGTTTACCTGCCTTGAAGCCGCTCATTAAAACGTTCTTACCGAAAATAGCATCGAGCATGGACAGATCCACAAAGTCCAATGTCACCTCCAAGTCAACCGCCACCGTTCCTAGAAGCTACCTAGTAGGAGGAGTGAAGGGAGGGAACAAAGATATGGGCGATTTTATACCACTAAAAGGAATCGAGAGCCCCGATTCTAAGTTTCACAGCAGCTCCGTCGTGTGCACAGCGGTCTAACAACCGCGGGACGTTAAATTTTGGGCAAAAGAGTACTTGAGGTTGCGCCGGCGTGCATTTTCGTGCAATAATTAATTTCACGACTTTCGTTGAATTGGAACAGCCATATCAAGCTGGCTTGGGGTAAAGGCGTCAAGGGAACGGATAATTTTAATATGATACCACATGGCAGACTAGCTTTTCAACACCGACACTTCCATTTGTTCAATAATTCTAGGAGCTACAATGATAATCTATCATGACAGCTATCAACCAGACTAAGAGAAGCTGGTTTGGTGGGTGCGGTGCATCATTACTCCCAACATCTCGCAAACTTAATCCAACTACATTCGACTGCCACCCACCATCTGATTTTCTCTGCTCGTATCCATGACAAATGCCCGGCAAAATCTGCATACATACTGCAGGCCAAGATACCCCTCTCTTACAGACACCACATCAGTGAGTGTACTCCGCACACCAAAAGTTTTCAAGCATGGCAATGTCGACTATTATGGCTATTAGTTGCATCATTCAACATCCTTTCATTTCTTAATCCCACTCTTCACGAAATCACCCTTGCTACTCGCGTACATAGATCTCTCCGCAACCGATGTATCGTATATTGCGAGCCATTCAGGTGCAATTCGCTTGCACTCCCCACAACTCAATCCGAATTGAGCTCTAGCGAGAATTTGCCAAATGGAGTGGAGGATGGGGAACTGGGGCATCAAAACCGTGCAGTCGGAATTTGGAAAGATCTTCTGCGATCGGCAGTATGTTACCATGCTGGGACATTGCACAATATTAAAATTGGATTAATGAATTTCACTAGTAGGCTGTATGTAAATTGCCGGTAAATTCTCCCATTGGATAGTTCTAAACGAATTATATTAAGCAAGGACCCATGCTACAACAACAACTAGAAGGCCCTAGCTGTAGAAAACTACTAGCTGAAGAGGTCGCTTCCGATGCCTGGAAGGACCTGAGAGTGATCTACTAAGGAGAAGAACGTTTTCTGTCACTTTTTATACGCTTTTTTATTAGTAACCAACGGCAGACGGTTTCAGACTGCGCCTCAAAAAACTTCCATCTTATGGAGTGCATGGGAAAACGCCATTTGCGGTAGTGTTCATGTACATCTCGAACTGAAGAGGGTCAGCTTTCTATCCCACCTCTCTGGTTTGCTTATAAAGATCATCGCAATTGTCTTCCACTTGCTGTGAAAACCTATTTAAGCTGTAATTGTCACTTCTCTAGAAGTGGCGTCACTTTTGGAATCCAACACTTGCGAATGTGTATCATGGAAGAGCGGTAATAGCCTCGGCGATCAGAAGACGCAGGTAAAATACTAAAGGTAAATATTCTATATAAAAGCTAGTCAAGATCTCGAAGTCTGGGCAATCTTCATTTCAAGTCATTCATTCATCCACTTTCTGGATTGCTTTTCGATTGTTCTTCTTGGCTTCGGGAGATCTTAGGAAATTCATCATGTTTCCTCTACGATCTTTGGGCCTTGTGGCTCTTTTCAGTCTGACGACTTCTGCATTGTATGTACATGGTCTGTCCTGAGATGTTCCGCACCGAACAGTACTGACAGAATAACTAGACGAACACCCAATGCACACGAGTACATACACGCACGTACGGCAAAATCTACAACATCGAGCTCTAAAAATGTTACACTTGACCCATATGAGTATGTGGTTGTTGGGAGTGGACCAGGAGGAGCACCACTGGCTGCTAGACTTGCTCTGGCAGGTCATTCGGTCTTACTAATTGACGCTGGTGGAGACCACGGAGACGACATCACCCTACAAGTTCCAGCGCTTCACGTCCTTGCATCGGAATACGAACCCATCAAATGGGACTTCTTCGTGAAACACTACGCAAACGAGACAAGACAAGCAAGAGATTCCAAGATGACCTACCAGACCGTTGAAGGTGACTACTACGTTGGTCTTGATCCGCCAGCGGGCGCAACTCCTTTGGGAATATTGTATCCACGTACCGGTACCCTCGGAGGATATGCTGAACACAATGCTTTGATCACCATCTACCCTCAGGCAAGCGACTGGGAATACATCCAAAGCATTACCGGCGATGCTTCATGGGCTCCAACGAAGATGCGCTCGTATTATCAGAAGCTCGAGGCCTGTCGCTACCTGACTGCTGATGTTAGTGGCCACGGATTTAACGGATGGCTCCAAACAGAGGTTACCAATCCGGAATTGATCGTGCAAGATCGAAAGGTGCTCTCGCTAGTCATTGCTGCCGCCACCACTATGGGTCAAAGCCTACTTGGAAAGCTCCTCACCACCGTTGCTGGACTTGTAGAGGTTTTGGCTTTAGATATCAACAACGATTCCCCTAATCGTGACAAGGTCGACGCTTTGTACCAGGTACCGCTTGCCATGAAGTTTCCTTCATACTCTCGTGCATCGCCAAGAGATTTCGTTTTGAGCGTCGCAAATGCTGTCAATAACGATGGCTCCAAGAAGTACAAGCTCGATATTCAACTCAACACTTTGGTTACAAAGGTCAATTTCAACACCACTGGTGCTAAGCCAAGGGCTACTGGTGTTGACTTCATGATTGCTCAATCTCTTTACCGTGCTGATCCTAGAAGCAAGAACATCGATGACTCTGACGCAATCTACGGTAGCGTTCAAGCTACCAGAGAGGTCATTGTATCTGGTGGCGCTTTCAACACTCCCCAAATTCTCAAAGCTCTCTGGTGTATGACCAAAAGCTGAACTAGAGAAGTTCGGTATCCCCGTCATCAAGGATCTTCCAGGTGTTGGAACCAACATGCAAGATCATTACGAAGTTGGTATTGTCGGAAACTCTACCTCTGATTTCTCCCTTCTAGCAGACTGCACCTTCCTAAACGGTACCGACCCTTGCTTAGAAAAATGGCAAAATGTCCCACTCCTGAAAGGCGGTTACTCAACCAACGGTATCGCCCTCGCATACCCTAAACACTCCTCCGTTGCAAACGGCGTCCAAGATCTCTACCTCGGTGGTGTCCCGGCTTACTTCAATGGCTACTTCCCAGGTTACTCTGTTCACGCTCTAGCCAAACGTAACATTTGGACCTGGCTAACCCTGAAAGCGCACTCGCGCAACAACGCCGGTACCGTCACCTTGAAGTCTGCCGATCCTCGTGATACCCCTGAAATCGTATTCAACTACTTCGACACCGGTGTTGGCGGTGAAGAAGATTTACAAGCCGTTTATGAAGGAATGAAATTCGGTATCGAGGCTTTCAAGAACTTGATTCCGCTCGATGGCTCATTCAAACGTATCTGGCCTGACCCAAGCATCACATCGGAGGAGGACCTTAAGCAGTTTGCTAAGGATGAGGCATGGGGACATCATGCTTCTTGCACCTGCCCCATCGGTGCTGATGATGATGAGATGGCGGTTTTGGACACTAACTTTAAGGTAAGAGGTGTTGATGGTCTTCGCGTTGTTGACGCTTCGGTGTTCCCCAAGATCCCGGGTATGTACATTGCGCTGTCAATCTACATGATCAGTGAGAAGGCGGCGGATGTTATTATCGCGGAGGCAGCCAAGACTTCGTAATATGGCGTGCGGAACATGTCGTAGGATTTTTAATGTATAATTTTGTAATTCAGATTGAAACTTATCAGTCTCATGTACATAGAAGCTTCCTTGGAAGGAGAGACATCAATGACAATAACTTTCTTCCACTATCACTGAGCTTCAGAAGTGTTCAATTGAATTCGAGCTTATCCTATTTCCGTCGAAGTAAGCAAGAAGTTGTTCATTTGGGTTTTGTCTTGCTCTTCCTTCCCGTCCTGTTGCTGCGCCATCTTCTCAAGCACGCCTAGCGTTCGGATGAAAAATCAACATTTTGTACCGCTAAAGCATCATTCCATGTTGGAATTATGTCTGATTGCTCTAAAAGTTATACGCCAGAGTATGAAAGGTCTGATGGCTAGACTATCTATCTCCAAACCAGCTTCGGTCATAGCAAGATTATTCTAGCATGCCAAGTCATCATCCATTGGATTTCAGAACCGTTACCTTTCGACTAATGGTGATAGTAGATATGTCATCAGCTCAGCAGATAATTTGCTACCGTGTGGAATCATCTATGGTGCCAATATTAGTATCACAGATGGAGAATTAGCCCGTCAGTTCCCTCAGTCAAGAGTTTCTGGTCCGTTTCATCAAACTCCAAGATTCCTCTACGTTGACCTCCTTTGAAAACTTCACCCAATATACAATTAGAGAGTGAATATATGTCGGGTGGCAAGTGTATCAAGACAGCTTGCACACCGCCTGGCGCGATCTCAGCAAATTCAAAAAGGTTGGTGGTGAGGCTCTTCACTTCCACGGTAAATCGGACAACTGTATCCTCACTACAGCTTCAGTTCGTCACCACGAGTGTGTTCGTGAAATTATGTATCTAAATATATCTTTCAACGACAATACCACTGCTGTTAATGAGTGTTACCAACTCTACATCGTTCTAGGCGCTGGTCGCTGCTTTACCAGTGATTACCAGCGAAATGGACCCTTCAGGAAAACGAACTTGCAGTAATAATCGATTGGGTCGTGAATAGCAATATTCCAACTAGCATCAACGCAATTCATCTCGCGGGAGTGATTGTTGGAGAGAACGCTCACTTTTTGGCTGGCCTCTGAGACCCATGTTGAAGCAGAATCGTACTGTGCCCAGTTGTGAGTACGACCAAGCTTCTTTCGATTCTTCGTTGTACGAATTCGCCTCCTTCTAGGCGCCAGTCTACTAGACAAATCACAAGTTTATACAATTGGAAGGGGGAAGTTGTGGCAGAAGCCTAGCGCTGACTTGAGTTTTGTACGATGCTCGATACTTTCCGGAAGTGGGGCAGGATCATGGCGGCTTACTTGTATGTATCTATTAGCAAACTAGATTGTGGCCTACTTCCCGTGCCACGTGTTTATGAAGCACAAGTCAAGTTCTGGTCCCTTTTCGCAGCATAGAGACATGAACGAGGATGCATAGCACTAACTCATCGATATCCTATCGGTTTACTTGACGCGGTATCGTTTCATAATGGCCGTACGAAGTGAATCGCTTAGCAGATTTTCGTGCAACCTCTGGTTATCGAAACGACGGCGTCATTTCGCATAGGTTTCTTCGATGTCAGTGTGCTCAAAATCATCAGTTTCACTCATCACTCACAACGAGTCCTCATGATGTGGTTGTGCCACCCCACCATGTAAGCTTCGCTTAACGGCGGAAAAGCCTTACGAAAAAAAGAAAAATTTAGCGGAGTAACCCCTGGAATTAAGAATAAGCTCCGTAATAGAACCCATCCTGCCTTTGATAGACTAACTGTTATCTTTTCCGCGGCGATCCGCCAAAGCGCAATGAACCTTTCAAAAATAAATGTCAATCGAACGAGTAAATCGAAGTAAGCAAGCTTCTCGAAGATATTCCGACTATCTCGCAACCTCGCTACCGTCCTGCTGGTATCTAAGATACGTAGTTTACAGCGACTGCTTACAGTGCGATCGAAAGATGCGGGAAAACGAGGATCTTGTTCAGGGATCTTATGATCTTCATGAACAGGGAGAAGGTGGTGATGCACCTGTAGTAAACACCCAAAATCGCACCAATGAGCAGGACAGAAATGAGAATCAAAATGCACCCCCAGGTTCAAATACGTCCACCAGCCATGAACATCCGACAGCGATCAATAGCAATGCATCAAATACCGAAGCGCAAGGTGCACCCGAGTTGGAGATAGATTCACAAGTTAGTTCCGTGGTAAGCTCAACTTGTCAACGAAGGAGACTTGGCTGATGCGATGACAGGGGGCGTCGAGCGATACGGATTCTTCTATGGGGGATTCGACTATGTGAGTACGGTTGGGTGGGAGGCCAAAGGTTGCGTTCTGATGTGTAGGGTAGGAGCTCTACGGTTTCTTTGAGAGAAAGCATTATGCAGTTTGTTGAGGAAAATGGACGGACTTATCATGCGTATAATTCGGGAAGTACGTTATCCCAGCTGAAATCTGGGAAGTTTGCGAGTGAATATTGATCGCGATGTAGAATACATCCTTCCGAATGATGACGCGGAACAAGAAAGATTGGGTATGTATTCGTCGCTTTCTCAAAAGTTGTATACTGACCATGTTATGAAGATCTACAGCATCACCTGTTTTCATTATCGTTCGATGGAGCATTACATCTAGCCCCGCTTCCATCAGATCTACACAATGTCTTGGACATCGGAACAGGGACCGGCTTATGGGCGACTGAGTTTGGTATGCAAATCATCCTTTGAGTTCCAAGGAAAGAACTGACTGACTCTCTTCTCAAGCTGAACAGTATCCCTCGGCTCATGTAATCGGCACCGATCTCAGTCCCATTCAACCGCTCTAGTAACCACCATGACACCCATCTCTCAGCCATGACTAACACCCTGCAGCGTACCACCAAACTGTACTTTCGAAGTAAACGACGCCGAAGAACCCTGGACCTACAGCCAAAAGTTCGACTATATCCACGGCCGCGCCATGCTCTCCTGCTTCAGCTCTCCCTCAGCCGTTATCCAAAGTGCGTATTCCTGTCTCCGTCCCGGGGGCTATCTCGAAATGCAAGATCCCCAAATGCCCATTATGTGCATCGACTCCAGCATGGATGGAACGGCGCTGCAAGAATGGGGATACGTGTCCTGTCTCGCGGCTGAGAAACGCGGAAGGAAGTTAACGAATTCGAAGCATTATGGTAGGTTTATGAAGGAGGCGGGGTTTGTGGATATTGTGGAGAAACACTTTTATTGGCCGTGTAATCCGTGGCCAAAGGGGAAGAAGGAGAAGTTATTGGCGGTGTGGATGCAGCAGAATTTGATGGATGGGATTCATGCCATGACGATGAGGAATTTGACGACGGGATTAGGGTGGCGGCCGGAGGAGGTGGAGATGTTCCTTGTGGAGGTGAGGAAGGATGCTAAGAATCGGAGAATTCATTCCTATGTTGATGTGTAAGTTGTATCATTACTTCTTTGGGAAACGAGATATGCTAATACATGCGATAGTGTTGTATTTTATGGTCGGAAACCAGAGCAGGGGGAGCTACATGATGCATAAGGTGCTGATGATAGGAGACTCTTGTACATACATAGTGAGATGCTTTAATTTCTAATTATAGGATACTTTAGAATCATTTTACTCATAATGATGATTGACAGTGCAAACGAGGTTGTGATTCTTGACATCCGGAAAGCGAGGACGTTGCCACTTTCTTTTAAAACATCTTGCGGACAGTCTAAGTGGTCTGGCTGTTCTGGCGTCTCAATGGCTTGAAGAACTCTTCTAAATCATTAATTATACTGAGACAAGGAAGTAGATGCAATAGTTAAAGCTCAACAGGCACTTGCTTACATTGGTTCTTACGGCCCGCGATATGCTCGGCGGAGCACCAGCAACCATCGCAGAGGTGATTCCAAAATGAAGCACGCTACAAGGAAGCCATTTCCCAGACAGCGTCTTAAGCTCCCCAGTGGACTTCAAGCTTTTGGTATATGAATCCTAGCTATGTTCTTCAAGCTCTCGCTAGGGACTTCTTGAAGTAATCGTGCTGCGTTCGCAAGATCGAAAGGTGGAGATCTGATAGTAGCCGTAGTTACGGGCACATAATCTATATATTTTGGACCTCCTTCCTGCTAGTGACGATAGAATTTCCAGTGTCTGCCTTAGAAATTCTTTTTTTGAACCCGATGATGAGTCTGGGCAATCATCTCTTAACCATATCACGCGTCGCTGTTTCTCTTCTTCCTTCTTCGACGTCTTCTCTCTGTCTTTTGCTTGATAGTTCTCCGCAAATCAAAACTTGGCTCGCGAGAGGTGGCTGTACTCAACTGAAAGCAATGTGGCAAGTACGGCCGTTGAAGTGGGCTGACTTGACTGAATACCGCTGGCTCTGGACTATTTCATTGCCTCGACTTGTGATTGAATGAACAGTACGTTGTCACTCATAAACCTTTATTAAAGACCTTTAGATAATCGGGTCCTAAGTATGTTGCTTGTTGTGACCGATGCGCGAGCTCCTACAAGGCTACAAAGTCATGTGGTGAAGTCAAGATACAGTCGGACGCTACCGGACAGCCAATCCCGTCGATCGGAGTCCTACCTGCACGTACGCACAGCCCAAACGCTTTCTTCAAAAATGCATGATTGCAAGGCATAGACAAGAGAGAGCGATTGCAGACACCACTAGTTAGTTACCTTTCTGGGGTGTTTCAGCGATTTGCAGAGAAGAAATGCAAAAAAAAAAAAAAAAAAAAAAAAAAAAAAAGGAGAGGGCCTAATCCGGGATCGAACCGGAGACCTCTTACATATTTGGTTTCCCAAAGCAAGAATTCTACCACTGAACTATAGTTTGGGTTGTTAGTATATATCCCGTTTCTCGTAAAGCGGCCGGTTATCTCACCTATCAGGCCGCAGTTTGTACTGTTTGATAAAGCTTAAATTTTTATTTTTAAATATAATATTTATCAATGAGGACAAGGTTCAGTCTCATTACTAGCGTTCTTCAATAGTAGCCTGAGAGCTGCGCGCTTGGACAGTGTAATTGGTTTCTACCAGCACCATTGAAACCTGATTACAAGTTGGAAAGGCAAAGATGCTTGGGGCGAAGGTTGTGGCCAACAGGAGGAGGTATAAGATGTATAAGATTGGTTCGTATAAAGATCAATATGAACAAACAAGATCCTTCTTATAAGCTTATAGGCTAAATTTAGGAGTTTAAATAAATCTTCTAGGCCGTACTTTAGGCTGGCAACAAAGTATATCCTCAAAAATCCAAGGGTTTGGAACCTTAGGCATAAAGTTTAAAGCCTGAAACCTTAAGTCTACTCCACTCTTTCTGGGGATTCCAATTAACCGCTCCGCAACGGATCAAATTCAATTTGTATACATAGAAACCAACTGCTATCCTTTTCCCTTCTCCTTTCTCCTCATATAGACTTGTTGAGTTGGGGTTTACCCCTCTTCTCAACCGATCGGCCTCGGTTGATCCACCCCTTGAGCCCTAGCTTTTCTTATTCCTCCTCCTGAAACTCTGCCGGGCTTCCAATATCATCCCTCCTTAATTTGCGTCCTCTCAACTCACACCAACTCACACCAACTCACTAACGGAGGACAACAGACGAACTACCCGTACCATGATCTGATACTCTGTTAAGCTAGCACTATTTCGGATGGTCGCTTACACGATGACGGTTTCTTCCAGTCATTGGTGACTAGTATTAATGGTTCGGACCCTCACCAACGGTTGGTGGTAAACAGGTGCATGCTCTGGTTTTCAGCTGTATAGTACCACACTTCTATATCCCCGTTTTACCATTCGCGCAAGGAACCATTTCACGGATTTGGGCTTCGGACTCTCTATTCCACGATTCCAAGCAACACACAATAAGAAGCAACCACTCTTCAGAAACACTTGAACCTATTTTTTCTGCTTCTCAAAGCGAAGAACATCCTCCAAAATGCCATATCCACAGCCACACTATGATACTGCCCAGGATTTGATTCGAAAACACCTAGACGCGATGCAGAGAGTAGGGAGAGCCAAAGAATGGGGCTTCGTTATCTATCGCTGCACATACAAATCGCAGGAGAAATGGGACACTTTTATGTCGATCATGCAAGAACTCGCGAAGGAATTCCTGAAAGAGGAGGAAGATCTGTGGGAGAACCTGAAGTGGACTGTGGTTGAAGACCCAAAGCTCGACGGCTTGAGTTGGCTGGACGTCAGCACCTGGTTTGCCAAGTGGGTTGAAGCTGACCTCACGAGGAGGGAAGGGTTCAATGACAAAGCCCTTGTAGACGGAAGAACGGATGTTTACGTGCCCAGATATGAATTGTTAAATAACAAAGCTTTATATACTGAAAAGATTGGCGAGAGCCGTGGTGCAACAATCTTCAGTGTTCTCACTTCTAGTTTCTCTATACCTTGACCTGCGGCTTCGCCCAGAAAATGGCAGCCAACAAAGGTTGCAGTCCAGCAAACGCAGCCATGATATACATCTGCAGTTAATAGCCTTCTGCAAAGGTTTGTAGGACCTTTTCTTGAATATCAGGTGAAAAGTTACAATAGTTGAAATAGATTGAAAAAGATGAGCCAGCTGTGCCGAGTCGATTATATGTTTTAAGTGAGACGAGAGGTAATTGTTCATCGCTGCTGAAGTGACGGCTAGACCTATGGCTCCACCGAAGGCTCAAAATTGCAAGTATGCCCCGCTTGCAATGGCTGGGCAAATTCGTTAGCATATTCATCTTTTCAACTTCTTGATACTTTGCAGCAATGATAAGAAATAGGAGAAATAATAATACGCAGTGCTTCTTACCTGTATCTCTTTTTTCTACAACATGCGGAGGCACAACAATAACCATTCCAATGACCATCCCAACACCGAGACCAGCAATCACTTCATATCCATAAATAACCGAGATGACATGCCTGCCACCTGGAAAGATGGAAATAAGAGCCATTCTAATGATTTGCAGGCTCGAACCGACAAACACTAGATAAATAGGTGGAATATGTCCTTTTCCAGCAATCATGTTTGCAATAACGGTCCCAAATGCGATGAACGCGCTAAATGGCATGAGCCGCACACTAGCTGCCACAGGAGACATACCATTGACAGCTTGGAACCGTTGTGGAAGATTAGTTGTAATTTAATAATTTATTATTAAGCAACCACATTAAAAATTCACTATGAAGGCTCAACCAGCTGTTTGATGTGGCTTGAGGATTTGGGATTTGTGCTTCTTTGCAAAAGTAGTAATGGGAGGACATATGCGGTGAAATGGATGAAATACAGCAAATCACTTAGTGCTGAAAGACCCCTATTACAGGCGGCTCGGCACTACTATACACAAATGTGGAGAAAAACGTCCGCCCTGTTCTAGTGGAACAGACAAGGGTACTAAACCGATTGGCAGGTTTTGTAACGTCAAAATAGATTTGGGATGCATCACAAATGTGGACGAATACGGGAAGATGCCCCCTAGCTGTGTAAACATCGGCACACCGAGCGAGATAATTCTAGTCTAGGAGTTTCTGATGATTGTTGGCTGGATGAGAATACAAATTTGTAATATCCGACTTGAGTAGCATGCATCAATGGTTTTGGGGTGTGAGAGGGACCGTGTCAGTGATGGTGAGGTCGAGGGGGTTGGAGAGGTAGGCGGGGCTGAGAAGGGAAAGGGGAGAGAGGAGGGGGAGGCGAGGTGAGGTAGATTCAAGACCTTCTGAAAAGGCTCTTACCGTCCAGAGAAGAGCTTCCCCTTTCGTATTATTCCTGTTTCGGTTTCCTCTGGAACGCCTGCACTTGCACCTATACCTATCCGTGCATATTCTAGCCTTGGTGTTGTTTGAAAAAGATATCGCACCGGGATTCGTGAACCAAGAATGTATCTGCATACCAGAAGAAATGACGTGGGATTCTTGAAAGCGTGGTAAGAATTTGATTCATCAGGAAGCGGATTGAGAGGAAGAACGATTCGGGCAGTTCAGTGATGGGGCTAGAGTAGTATATGACAACAAGGGAGAATAAGGACTACGGCAGATATTTACTTACATAGTGCTACATTCCACTATTTATTACTTCTGTTTTGCCTATATAGATGCCTTAGACTGCCATTTGCTTTATCCTCCCGATCCTCTGATAGCTTGAATTTTTACAAGCCTTATGGATAGAGTTGAGTATCTCACGAAAATAATTTTGAAATTTGTAGTACTAAGATAAGTTTCCTGGTGTCTCTGAACTTTTCATACTTCATATAGCCAAGAAAATTAGAATGAAGTTGGCCTCTACTCGCGGGTTTAAAGTCATATATGTTTGCGAGTCACGTTCCTCGAATTTGTACCAGAAAGCATCAGGTCTCGGGAATCTTAAAATTTGGATCTCAACACTTAATATAAAAGAAGGGTATCTTTCCTTCTACTTGTTTTCCGAAGGCTACAGAAAATGTGAGAAATTCTACCGCTAGTATTATTCAGTCAATTCTTCGCAAGCCAGTTCTATGAAGTGCTGATATATCTTATGAGTCGTTAAACTCCACTGCCCCAATCCCCCGATCCAAGAATACCTCCGTCTCAAGGATATATTTTGGGCAGGGCATGTTTGAGTAAGTTAGGGGATGTAAGAATTTTTCCTGTCCCAAAAATAATACTATCGACTTTCTCCCGCATAAACCCACTCGAAATACCCTCCCTTATTTAGCGTACTTTAAGCCCAAACGAGTAGGTCTTCCAATACCCCAGGCTTGGAACTGTAAGAAACCCACTTCCCAAAACTTGGCTACTGCGGGCAGATTTTCAGCGGTTTCTTGCACAATCCAGGAGGTCGTTGTCAGCCTCTGAGTAAGCACAGCTGGCTGAATAAGCATTAGCAGAATATTGTGACCTCAGGCAGCCGTAATATTGCTAGGCAGAAGTACCTATCCACCCACGTGCCACGAAACACGTTGTTTCTCAGCCATTTTGGGCATTTGACTATCTAGATATCGGTAACTCATTACTGATAAAATAATCTCTTGATAGGCAGAACTGGCCAATACATTATGGAGCTCGACATGCTGCAATAGTACCCTGCTCCAACGATACTCCTTATCTTTTCACCATGCTCCTGCTCAATCCTCTGCCCACTCAAAACCTGTCCACTCATCAGGTTTCACGTCTCCAAGCCTCATGACCTCGAATGGGAACTGCTTATGTTCAAACCTTCGGTCAATCGCGTCGTCTTTAGTTCTAGCAATAACGCGTGGCCACGGAACGCGAACCTTGAACCCCGCTTTCGGACAGGTGATTTCGGATTCACTTATAGTATCCAGTACTTCTA
This sequence comes from Clarireedia homoeocarpa, assembly GCA_001465935.1. NCBI lineage: Eukaryota > Fungi > Ascomycota > Leotiomycetes > Helotiales > Rutstroemiaceae > Clarireedia > Clarireedia homoeocarpa. Next base: position 582,061 of record LNKV01000036.1, on the reverse strand, counting down.
TGATCTGGGAGTTGGCTTCGAAGGGACCACGGATGTTGATGAAAAGCGTACAGAGAGACGTCATGGTTGATAAGATATTACAGGTCTGAAGCCATGTCGATGGGTCGAATGGAGCCGATGTTGGAGTTATGAGTTCACCTCGTGGATCACGCGAGAATGTCCAGAGGAAACGAAATTGAAAATGGACGGCGAGATGACGAATACTGGTGAAGCGATGAGGAAGAGTTGTGAGTTGGAGATAAGAAAGTGTAAGATTCTGGTAGAGTATAAATGTATTCTGATTGTAGAGGAGTGGGGCCGTCTCACGGTAACTAAGAGAAGGAACAGAGTCCATTACTACTAATCTCTGGAAAATAGGGCAATACTTACATTACTCGCGATAATTTCAATAGAGCAGAAAGGTTCGCCTGTGGCTGCTGGATGCTGGATGCGAAGTCCACCGGCATTCCCTGACTGAAGTCAATGTTTTCATTTTCGGACTCTGCTACAGAGAGAACATGATACAGGATTCTTCGCTTCCCAGGATATAACGCTATCTTCTGGTCTCCAGACGTGAGTTCCCAAATCAGAATACGAATATCTGGAGGCAGGCGAGAAAATAACCCTAGTCCCAACTCATTCTCGTCCCCTTGCTCGGGCTTCCTAGCTGTGAGCGATAGGGCCCGAGTCCGTGTACGAGGAAGTGGTTCTGGTTCCTTAGCTCTGATATCTATCCTCCATCTCTCTTCAAGAAGTTTCGCTTCTTTCTTCGCAGCAGCCCAACTGTTAAATGAATGTCTATATTGGGCACGCTGTTTAAAGGAGCTGGGACGCAGGTATGAGACGACAGAGCCGATCAGAAATAAGGGTCCTACTATGGGACCGGCGATGGTCCAGATTAGGATGCAGCGGCTGAACATTTTCACCGTGCCGTGCTGCAAGCATTCCGTCTCGGTGGGCCAGGCGAATATGTTTCGTCCAATTCTTCGGTGCTGATGAGACATTTTAGGTGTAGTACAGAGATCCAGAGTTCGGGTGACTCCAAGCTTAGCAGACGTTATTTGTAGGTTCAATCACTGCAATGTGCAGATGATCTAGAGTGCGGTTGTATGTCGTTCGAGCAACGCCGTTGGGTCTTAGTCAGTCGCCAATAAACAAGTGTAAATGTTGCTCACTCTTTCGATATTGCTGGACTCGAAGAGAGATGGAGGTTGTTATTCTAGAGTCAAGAGGCGGGGCCGCATTGGAGCATACCCGAGTTCTGATATAGTGCTATATGCAATATTCTGGAACGTGATTCTATTGTGGGATGTGGATTAGATCATGTCCTCAGATTAGAATCAAGCATTGGTCTTACGATCATTAACTTCGAAGGCAAAGTGGAGTACCTTGTGGTGCTTTTCGAAGATAAGGCCAGTCGATCAATAGCCGATGGTGCAAGTGGGCCGTAGCTGACGTTCATGTAACGGGAGTGTTGAGTGCTATCGTGACAACCCTGGTGCGACGTGAATTTAGACAGTGTGGACTGACAGGATTACACAGAGCAAGAGGCATGAAGGAGTTCACTGGAGTTATTTTCATCTGTGTTTAGAATTAATTAACCATCTCGGCAATTTCAAATTGGGAATATGAACCAGCCTTATGATCCTACAGAGGCTGAGCGTGGGTGAAGTATAACCAGTTACGCCAAGCAAGTTGGAAAACGGTTGGAGCTCAGCTGAAGTGTACATCACCTGGCTTTTTACAGATTCCCGGTACGCAAACAGTCAGATTAGCCTTATGCTTAGGAAACCTATCTTTGTCCCCAAAGCTACCAATAAAACATAAGCCTCGCTTCTCTATCATCCCGGCACCCTGAATTCCATCACCATGTTTCATCCTGTTTGCCCTTCTCATTAGCGATCCTACCGGTATGATTGAAAATCTATTCCTGCTGCGATACAACCGCTACTCACCGGGTATATGATCGCTATCGTGGACTCATACGATTCTGATGAGGCGGGATTAGAGAAGCATATCGCCAGCGTGATAGTTAATTGGGAGAATACCGAGGTAAATTTAGAATAAGGGGTTTTGATGTTCGGCATTGAATTATTGCAATCGGCGACATCATTATTTTGTTCCCGGATACATGACTGATAAGATTTGTCCTACACACCTTATTCCTTCCGGGATCCTCATGATTCTGTGCTTCACAACTCACCAGCAAAGAATTTAGATATCAGAATAATCTCAAAAGCAAGGTTATTCACGTGCTTTATGGTACTGATATTGTAGGAAGAATGTATATATCCCGCTGAAGAGTCCCATTAGAAGGATGTCTGGCACGTTTTCTTTTCTCTTTCAATTCTCTTTGCTTCTTCCAAGGGTGCAAAATCGTCTACCTCTTTACTTCCTTTCTCGTGGTCTCTGAACTTTCAACACATCTTTGGATGTTTAAACCCTTCTCTAACGCAACTCGGAGATTTTTTTTCCATATATAACCCTGCAACATCAAGCAAGATGAAGCTCTCGGTTCTTTTCTTGACAGCTCTATGGTGTCAAGCAGAAGCAGCTATGTACTACGATCAAGCTTCTTGTGGTGGTTAGTTCCAATAAGTCGGACCTATCACGATTGTTCGATCCTAATGAAACTGCTAGCACATAGTGAACTTCTCGTTGATAAGGGCGTGAGCAAAGCTATCGAGATGATCGAAAGTGCTTTGTTGGCTCTCGGATCTTCAAGCGGCGACAATTCCTGGTCATTCCCGCATATCGAAACTCGAGATCTTGCTGGGAGAATATTTGGAAAGCTCGAAAAATTTAAATACAACCCCACAAAGAGTACGGTTTCCTAACCTTTGACTTAAAGCAGTTACTAACTTTTGATCTCAGACATCTATCAATATATCTCAGATAACTACAGACCCGCAACAAATGGTATAGCAGTGACCGTAACCTCTGCCACCGCTCTAAAGGAAGGAGATGTACTATATTATTGCGATTTGTCCAGGCTTAACAAAGTTGTAACGAACGATGGCGCAGCCGGTGAACAAACAACATCATATCAGTCCACAACGGATGACCGGGAAACCTGGGATCTCGATGATTACAACAGCTGCAAATCAACAAGTGTCACTTTTGCAACTCTCAAGGGTGCTACACTAGCCTCCACGAGTACGCTAGGAGCAGTGCCTTATTCTATCATACAGATCTGTCCCTGGTTTCTGAAGCAGGTAGGGTAATCCAAATTCCATGAGCCGGTCAATTGAGCCAATTTCAAGACGTATTTTGAGATAAATAGCTGACTAGAGTTCCACGTGCAGGAAGAGACTCGGGCGTATCACACTATTTATGAACTGCCACGACATTGGTGGTATAGATTCGTGGGGAAGCTATCATATTTGACCCAGAAAATAGCTAATTTGAACCCGGCACCAGTTGACGTCATCGATCTATGGGACGTCACCATGGTTCATGAGGTTTGTTCTTGTTATCGTTCTTTCTTACTTTCTTCTAACCTTTTTGGTAGCTTACCCATGCCGTTGTTCCCAATAGCGAAGCTGTGAGCTCTGCAAGTAGAGTGGTTGCCACAACAGATCATGGTGGCACAAGTCAGGCTTATGGATGGTATAATATATATAGGCTACGACAAGATCTCGCGTTTAACGCAGGTATGTTGGAGTTCGATTGAGTTACCAGTTATGAACTTATCATACTAAGCAAGATGTTAGATTCGCTAGCATACTTCGCCATGGGTGCCCAACAACTCACTCAGGGAAATCGCATCAATTCAGATGGTTCAATGTCACAAGTTGGAACAGGAGATGTTGACCTCTCAAATAACCAAAACGTTATGGTAGATAATACTTGGGCGCCTGTTCGGATGCGCAAACGAGGAGACCACGGCCATCGTGAGATGCATCCGCACCTCAAACCTCGTGCGCTCTCCACGAACACGGGATCAACCAATACGACATCAAGAGGTACAGCTAGTAAACTTATCACCAGCACTGTTTCAAAAAACACTGTTTCAAAGACATCTACTATCTCAAAAAGCTCAAGCTCCTCTTCTCGACCACTGAACGGAACCCATGTTTCAAAGTCGACATCCATATTAGGAACTGGAGTCAGCAAATCAAAAACCGTTTCCAGTACTGGGATCAGCAAGTCTAGCACTTTGATTACCTCCACGAGTCACACTTCAAGTACTACTTCATCCCTGTCGAGTGGGACTCACGTCTCTCAATCGATTTCGGTCTCTTCAAATAGTATCACAACTCATTTGCCCACCTCTACCTCAAAGACTTCTTCTACCTCGCACAGTGGGACAGCTAGTAGCAGCGTTAGTAGCTTCACCAGTACCGTAATCACGCGGACAGTTTCTGGTACTACAACTGTGGTTTCGACAAGTGTTCCAGTCAAACCAACCTCTAGCTCCAGTTCCAGCGTTGATGATGACTATATTTGGCTTCCAACCTTCACACCAGCTCCGTCTCGGACTCTAACTCTTCCGGTCTGGGTTGCAGGAAATACTGAGTCTAGCTCTTCAATTAGCATTTTCTCTGCTACTGGCCTTTACATCCCAACAATTACCGATATCAAGGCGTTCCCCACAGTGCAAGTTAAGGATCCAAATCCTACCGACAGTAAGTAATACGTCAACTACACGACTCTTCTCCATCACTCTTCCTTCAGCTGATATAAAATAGAAAATAACATTCCCATCGTTCCTTTTGTTAAAGTAACACTTCCCAAGGACAAATGCTCTCCCATTCCTAAACCTAGTGGCGGTGGAATTCTAGGTCTTGCATTTCATTTCGCAAGCGATATTGTTAATGGAGTTCTGGATTCTGCTTGCCATATCGTTTTCCCAGTTGTTCTAGATGGTACAACAGCTATAACTGGTACCCTTCCGGCTTTCGTTGCTCTGAACATGTTTCCCCTTGTTGCGACCTTTCCAGAATCACCTGGAGATGATGGGGAGGATGATAATGACACCAAAACCAGTACAACTCGATCATCTACCTCAACCTCTTCGTCCAGCTCTTCCTCGTCTTGCAGTGCTTCGGGTGTGGCTCACTGCACATCCACATGCGCCGTGTCTAAAAACCCCGCCGGTACCGCAACTTCAAGTTGTGGTCAGGTTTGTACCACTGTCACTACGTGCTCCGGAACGGCCACAACAACTTTTAGTGCATCCACAATCACAGGCTCGGTCACCCCATTGTCCTTCAATGAAGATACGCCATTTACATCCGAGTGGTATGTTGAACAAGATAGCTTACTCGCCGACCTCATCGCAAATGCTCCTTCTACACTGGATGCCGGCGTTTTATCTTCATTAGCAACCCAAACAGCTTGGGCTGCATCAGATGGTTTCGGTACTACGTTGGCAACCTCAACCTCAAGAAATCTCACCTCATCAAAACCTTCGACTATTACAAGCATTCCATCTTCCACAACCTCCGTCCAACCAAGCACAACCAGTACCTCCGTCCAACCAAGCACAACCAGTACCTCCGTCCAACCAAGCACAACCAGTACCTCCGTCCAACCAAGCACAACCAGTACGCCAACCGGACCTACAGGTTTTCACGTCGTTGCACTCAGGTGCGACAAAAATTGTGACGATGCTCTTGAAATCGTTCCATCAGGGCAAGACGGTTGTAGCACCATAGCTCAAAACCAGCAAAAATGGTGGGGAGCTGCGTTTCCGCATCCCGCCGAAGACCACACTGAATCCAACAATTTCCAGATTCCACCATTCGATCTACTCCAAAAAAGCAATGACTTCGATGTGCTCTACGTATTTGACAATGATTTCTCGGCAGAATTGTGTGGCCTTCCAAAGCTCAATTTCACTTTCACACAGACGAGCGCGAGCCAATGGACCTGGTTGAATACAGACAATAACTCTGGTACCTGCTACGACAATACTGCAGCAACAGCTTCGACATGTACATACAATGGTGAAACGTACACAGCACAGGAGCTGTTGGTATGTGTGCAGCCGAACAATCCGACATACTGCGGTAGCGTCAGTGTTTGAAAAAGGGTGGAATCGTCGCTCGTTTCCTTGTTCAATTTTCACAGCTCTCAAGACATTCGTTGCTTTCCCCGAGAGACTCATAGACTTCTGAATTTTTGCATTTATTACTGGCGGAATCGTAGATTCATGTTCCTGGCGCTACTTAGCTAAGTTCATCTGGAATGTTTACGGTTGAAATGATACCAAGAATCAAAAACAAGGACCAAACAGAAAATTCGAGTATGCAAATGCTGTGTGAACAAATTATCTGCCTTGCCAATGCTATTGAAAGCCACACTTGTTATTTTCTCAACTATGCTACTCAATCATACGCCTATCTAGTTGTGGTTAGAACCTATCCAGGACCTCCGACATAGACGAGGTCGCCGAGCTAGATGCTTGTCTACGCCGCAACGCCATAACCCTTTCTAACACTGTGTTGAAAACATCAAGTAAGTCCGGTGTGAGCTTGATGGAGTCTTGCAGCTTGGTTTCGATCACGGCGATATGTTTGTCCATAACCGTGCTCCCACTTCGTCACGTCTCAGAAATCTTCGATTTTAGGTCTCTTATCATTCACGATCGTTGAGATTATGGCACAGATCTCAAAAGGAATAATCTTAGTTCACTAATATGTCTAAAGTGCATTCTCCCCAATATAGACCATTTCACCAGCTTCACTCAGCAACGAAGATCCGACAGCTTGAAGATCCATTTTTGGAAGATTGTGGTATCATTGAAGATAGAGCAGAAGTTCTAAAATGCAACCTTTGGGCCAGCTGAAGTGAGAAAGCTGCAGCGATTAAGGCTTCTAGAGCCAAATACTAAACCAATCGATGCTTTGTCTTGCAATCCACATCCCAAGCACTGTCAGCATCTGGTCCCCGTTGTGCAAACTGACTCAAAAACCTTATCCTCGGTCAGCGATTGATAACCATGTGCAGCTGAAGGACACAGCCTAGATATGGGTTGGTAGCGATGAAATAGAGTTCAAGATGCTACCAAATACCTTAGGCCATCCATTCATTGAATACCTTGTGCTCTCCCTCTCCTCCTTCAGCATACACAATTTGCCAATTTGTGCTCCTTGTGTCTCATCCTATTCTTTGCGGATATAAATTTTTGTGACTAACTTCAACTAAGAACCGCCACAACGTTCAGAGTCCGAACTCATACTAGATGAAAAGGGTCCATGGGGCTTAATACCACTACCCCTACCAGTGCGCCTCGAATCATCTGGGTCTAAGGCTTCGATACAACATCACAATATTACTTCATAAAGTTGCAAGCCCGTTGATATGATGACCTAGGCACTGTAGAAGGAAAACCTGTCCGCAATAAAACATAATTGAATGATGGATTGCTTCCGCAAAGGGTGACACTTATCGATTATATGAAGGTCGTTATTATTAACCCATGCTCATTCTTATGATAAATCTCTTAGTCAAGGGGAGCGAGTGCTCACCAAGAAGACGACTATCAAATATTGGCGACCAGGGTACGAAGTTAACCCACTGTTACTGCCAACCACCGAACATCACCCGCTCAGAAAGTACCGAGTCCCGCGCCCCTTGCGGGCCGAAGGCAATGACATCTTGCCACTATTCACGCGGTAAACAATACGAGGAAAAGCCTAGCAGGCGGCTACTTACCTCTCACGTACAAACAAGTTCCACATCCCCGCTTCCTCACCCAATGACATCAGAAAGGCCCATCCTAAAATGAAACGCTACCATGTGCCGAAAGTAACCCTCCGCCTCAAATAAGCCAAATCAAATCCATCAGATATCACATTCGAGCTTCGAGAATCCTCTCCCTATCCGTGAAGCCAGCTTTCCCAACGAAGAATCAAATTTGAGCACCACCCACCGAATTCGTAAGCTCGTAAACCAATCTGGCAGGTATTCATATCAGATATCATACTAATGGTATCTGACGAAATGCAGGTTGATACGCATACCCCGGTTGTTTGTTAAAATTCTCCAATATTGTATGATCTTGACGATCTGATTCGATTAAACTACCCCTATTAATAGAATCTACCCAAATAAATTTAATCTTTATTTTGCCAGATACCATAGTATTTTCGACCGATGCCACGCTTCTGCGGTTGATGCCGCCGTTTGAGCGTATTTGAGACACGCGCACTACTACTGCGTGGAAAAATCAATATCCATCTGCCAAGTGTCATATCACATCGCATCACATCAGGTCAGGTTAGTACCCGAGAAATGCTTCTCGCCGTTCGTAACTTCCTTCTTTTTCTTCAACGTGAAGCTCCAGAAAAACCAATTAGAGTCTTGCCTGCAGTACCGCTGAAAATCAATCATATCTCAAGAACAAACTCCACATTCCTCAGGCCTCGGGGAATTTCCTTCCTTTTTCATGTCGTTGCCCGTCTTTGTCACTTGGTCGGATTCTTAGTTCCAGGATCTTCATGTCTCTTTCTCCTGAAAACCCATGTTTTCTTCCCTTTTCAAGCCATGCATGAAGGCTTCTAGGACACCCATGCGTGTTCACACAAAGTTCAAACTAGTTCATAAATCACGCAAGCCACAGTTCGCTCCAACTTTCCAACGAAAAGCAAAAAAACCGAGACAAGAGGGGGAAAGCACGTGATTCTCGGGGAGATGATCCGAGGAGAACGGACCGACCGTCGATCTTAGTCCATGACTGATGGCTTCGTAATAAGGCTACTGGCCATAACTTGCGGGAGCCTGGAAGTGAATGTGGGGGCGGAAGGGGTTGTTACAGTCCTGTTCCTGGTCTCGAAGGTTGGGAAGCGAAGATTTCGAGAAGAAGTACCAGAAGTGGGTTCGTCGGAGGTTTTCCGAGAAAGTCGGAGGTTTTCTGGAGAAGATACTACTATAGTACCTAGTAAATATCCTAGTCGAGACTGGACGGAGAACGAGCGGGATAGGAACCCGGGACTCAGATTGCCAATGGGAATTTGGAGGCGATAGAACTAGGTTTGGTGGGATTTGGAGTACAGCGAGGAATTGCCGTGAGTGGCTGGGGAACTTGGCGAAGTGGGAGAGTATTGGAGACAAATGTGGACATTCAAACGAGCAACAACAGATTAATTGACCCAGGAGCCGCGGATCGCGAAGAGAAGCTTATAGGCGTTGCTAAGGATGATGAAAGTGCAAACGATGTAGTGGACCAGGCAGCTTCGATTGTGCTGCGTATGCGTCAGCAAATATCTGCCTACAGTTCAGAGCATGCACATCAAGTAAATGGAGAGCCTATCAGGCTGAGTGCCAAATGCCAAACTATAAAGTGTAATATATACTGTGTATAGTATTAAATACTGTCTAGGCTTGAATCTATCGGCCTATATTACAACAATGTCTGAAGACACGCTAAAGGGCTGAGCAAAACACATATACTCTAGGAACTCCAAACTTCCATATCCTGTCTGCCAATGACATCCCTGATCTTTTACCCATTGCCACGACCCCTTGCTGGTATCAAAAACACACCGGTGATGCTCGCTTTTCCAATGCCATTCCATCCTACCCCACCAAGCCCATAGTATTCCTTATACCCAGCCATGCATCCGAAGCAGCATATTCATAATCCGTCCAGCCAATCGCTACCTTTCACAGAAAAAGAAACAACAAGATTAGAAGAAACAATAGAACATTCATGGTAAACACCACATCATCTCTCCTTTCGTATATCTCAGCCGACCCTGAAAGACCACTTTCTTCCAACCCTTCGACTTCGCATCGTAACCGGACGCCTGGTCCGCCGCGATTCAAAACATGTAGGCTCACATCTCTCTCCTCTAATTTGTCTCCATAATTCTGCTATACTCTCCAGCTCAACAGCCAGTTTTTCGCAATTCTGGTGTTCTAATTCGTATACTTCGAGTGATGACAGTCTATCGCGGACATCCTCCAGATGTTTCAAAGAAGATTTGTGGTGTAGTGGAGAGGATAAGGAAGCATATGAAAGGGGCAATTGATTCGTGTGCACGTGCGTTTTACGACATCAAGTCTGGAATTAGGAAATGTGATGAATACGAGTCCGGCATAGGAGGAGGATTCGTTTTCGTGGGCAGTGCTGGTAAAGACCGTCGTTTGTAGTTTTCTCGTATCGTTTCCGAGTATGCTGTTAATTCATAGGAGAGGTTATAATCATCCTCGGGGGAGGGGTCTTCCTGGATAGAGAAGAGCTGGTCAGCTGAGGGCACGAGGGTCCAATCATCAAGGTCGGTATCCGTACGTGAAGTGAGAAGATTCCAATTGGAGAGATAGGAATGTAGTTTGGTTTGGCTGTTGAAGGTATACACGTTAGACATCGTGATTGAAAGAGGGATAAGTTGATTACCCACGTGATATCAATGTGGTGAACGTGTAAGATCTCGACAATTTCCTCCTCGGTCTTGCCGTCTGTGATAAATAATTCTGTAATCCAATATCGATGCAACTCCAGCAGTTGTTCAACTGTGAATTGGACATGTTGACTTTCCATTTTAGACATCGTGAAAGATTTTGTAGGTTGTTGTCGGTAGAATTGGTATGACGGATAGGAAGATGTTTTGTTATCAGTGATCATCAGACAAAAACTTCTAGTGGCAAAGCAGCTTTCTTTATATGTGACACCGTGAAACCTGGCAGTCCGGTAATTGGAGAATCGAGCGGGTGTCCTCCCAGTAAGACAACATGGCAAGGCAATCTATAAGGCAAAACATATTCGTCCACCTGAAATACCATATCCAGAATAAACTGTAAGGATCCTTTTCAAGGTTAAGAGGACAGAGTGCTGGACCCCAGTCAGACACAAGAATGAAAAGAGGTTTACCCACATCGTCAACCCTTACCAATCAATATAGACTTCGGTTGACAAAACTGGTGTGGCTTGCATATACGTACAATTGTTGTCGAGGGGGAAAACAGCTAGGCCGGTCGAACGATGTTACGAGAAACAGCATGGGAAGCCCTGAAGACTGACTCCAAAAACCCTGTAGATGAGGGGGACGAGTACATTTACCATACCCACGGCGCCGGGTACCTTAGACCCATTACAATGGGTATAGTTCCACGGCAGATGGCGCGTTTGAGCGAGAAATATGATAGAGTTCAGGTCTAAGTGCGATCTGGTGGTCTGGTCGTTTCTCGTTTCTGTGCAGTCTCTTCATTTCGGAGAGCTTCCGAGCGGTGAAGAAACTGGATCATAGGTTCAAATATGATTTGGCGTTAAACTATCGTTTCTTTTGTGAGCCGGCAGACCAGTTGCTATCCCCGCCTGTAGCGGCAGAGGGGATCGGGAGCCAAACAGGGATAGCTGGTTTGGAGGTGTGAGCACTGAGCACAGAAAAAGTGTACGAAGCTTGAGGGTCAGGCGAGGTCGACGTGTCATAACAATAAAGGTTCTTTCCTTCTTTTTCTTCAATACTGGATGTAGATCATATTCAAGGTTCGGGGAATTTTTTTCTATACAAAACCTGGATATTGTGTTTTGTATTGCTTCAAGGTGTCAAGGTTGTTAGCCACAAGACAGAAAAGGGTAGCTTCTTATATGTTTGTCTGTCTTATTCTGGACAAGCATTGCTGCTGAGAAGTAGGTAAGTTTTATCGAGATGTTACTTGGGGGCCGTTATGTGCGTAACCTATGAGACGCAGCCCCTCAGGCCGCATAGCTCATATCTCATACCTCTTCACTATTTGGCATCTATCTTAGTTGGAGGTTCATTCGGCGACCCACACCAGATGTTCTCTTTTCCCTTTAGTCCAAGAATTAAACAGCTGATTAGTTGTATTCTATTTTCTTGAAGTATAATAGAATGAACCGTATCCGGGTTTGTCGGATTAATTTTCGTTGGAATACCATGTTCCCCAATAAATCGATAAACTTTCACAATCCGGCAAACTATGAAATTATTCCCGTTTCGCTGCAAGAGACCCTCCTCTTGGGTGGGATCAGCCTTCATCAGCTAACGTTGTATGACAGAGTGCAGCCAAATGCAGAAGTAAGGCCGGTAATCAAGAAAATGGTGGTGAGCCGTCGGCATTGGGGGATTTTTCAGCTATTGAATATGGTCCTATTTTCGCTCCCGTCCCTGCTCTCATCATCTCAAAAGGTCCAATCATGCTGTCTATGCCGCCTATGCTGTCTCAACATATAAGATCTCTAGCGTGCTGAAGACATAATTTATCCCAGAAGCAAGGTAGCAAGGAACCAGAATCAGGATAAGAACCAGGACGCGGACGGGGGCAAGTGCGAGTGCGAGCTCGAGAGCAAGGTTCAGGATGGACAAGGGAAGGAGAATAAATCAGTTGATCATTTGGGCCTTATCGAAGTATGAAGTTCCCTTGGGTCCGTGCCAATTCTTCCCCTGTCCCATGTAATCTGGAATGAAACAGTCGTCAAAGCGCGTAGGAAATGATACCCTACCTGTACCATACATAGCATAGGCAATGCAATGCAATGCAATAAAACTGCTGTGCCGTCGGTACGGTCCCTAATACGTTCGGATCGGATAAGACGTTGGTAACACAAACAGGTTGCTGGAGGTGTGGCAGCCGACATATCACATAAAATATAAGCCAAGGCGCCGTACTCCTGGATTCCTGGCTTGGTCCCAACCACCCTTTAAGCATTTCCAACGGCCACTGGCGTTGCGGGATGGAAAGAGTGCATGAATAATCCCTCAAAAATGTTGCTCAGACGTTGGAATGGGACATATGCCATGTGTTCTCCACGTTTGGCAAGGGGTTTCTCTGTTGGCCCTGATAGCTGGCTGGAAGTAGGCTGGTTTCTTGTATCTGCAATGCAATCGAGGGAGGGTAGCGTCGGGAGCGGTCGAAGATTCTCCACCTCTTGCCTCTTTTTCATGCAATTGCTGCATTCTCTCTTGGGCTCTCGAACTGAGGGGATTCGTACATTCAGGTATGGTTGCGGTATCGATGCCCAGGTGATTCATGCACGAACGAATAAAGGGGAAGGCCTTTTTTTTCGTTTATCCATCGCGGAATAACCGAAACTCATTTATTTTTTTCAATACACGCCCTATCCGCCACAGGCAAGTTCCGCTTGCAGAATTCCATGGTGACCCGATGATTCGTCTAAATGCGGTAACGCCTCCTTTCTATTTCCATCGTAGATCGCATCGTCACCAATTCTGCCATCTGAAACAGGAAATGGAATTACGAAAGATATCGACAAGTACCCATTTCCAGTCAAGGATAGCCAAGGATAGCCGAGGACATTGGGATCTGCTTCGGTACGCAGTTTCCGGCTGACAGCTCCCTCGGTTTTGCGGAGACGTGGGCGTCTCGACCAGTCCGGACCGGACTGTTGAAAAGCTTTGCTAGGGCTTTAGTTTGATCGCAAGTACGGGGGCGCATGCCTGCGTCAAACTAACGTTGGGGGAAGACGGAAGAGCTGATGCGTCCTGTTCTAAAGTATGCTCGTGCCATTCGGAAGTTTACGTGTATGTACTGGTACACCGTGCCTCGCTGTTGAGAAGATGTGACAGTGGTTCTTGACAGGGCGACTGAGAAATGGGTAAGTACCTCTGCATGGTAGGCGCAGCCAGGTATGCCCACTTTCAGGGATTATGGAAGGAACGCAATGTTCCATTCCTTCCATAGCCCATGCCCAGAGTTCCTTTCATCTACGGAGATACATTACATTACGAAGACCGCCAAATCTTCTTTCTCCCTACACCAATGGAGAAGTATCTCCTCCTCAGTTCTCACCGCTTCACTTACTTGCTTGCATCGGAAAACTTGCAGCGGGAGCGCCGCAGCGAGCCTGCCGAGATTGGGTCCTGCATTGGTTTCCATCGGGAGTTATCATTATCGAGCGAAAATCACCCATAGTCGTCCAGAGAGTTACAAGGGGCCTCACCATAACGAGGATGCATCAACGTCGTATACTTCTTGGAAAGAAAACATAACATGTCCCGAGATCAATCTGTTCTTTCTCTGCCGAGGCATCGTCAATACAGACTTCTACTAATTTTCCTATGTTTTTCTCAAGGCTAAAAAGTGTAATTACTTTGGAGGAATTTCTCTTGAATTCGTTTCTGCCTCTTTAAGGAGGTGGTCTCCAGTGTTACATTCCAAAAAGACAGCAAGTTATTGGACGGAGTACCACACACTTTCCCCTTTATTCCACTTTTCTATTCCTCCAGCTCAGCCGCATTCCTAATCAACCATTTAGTCATTCCATATTCTAATGGCTGCATCTTTAAGATCTCGGTCCTCTCGTTCTTATTTGGCACCTCGCGTTTATCCGGTGCGTCATTTTTCAGAACAGACGTTAATGCACTAGTGCCATAGGCTCACCCACCATTACACTGCATTAGTCTACTGTAAGGGAGACACTCACGATCTCTGTATCCGCAGGCCCTTTATGCGACCAGCCGGATCTAAATCCGTTCTTCCCCGTCCGCTGACCGCAGCCACTCTTGTCGCACAACTATTCAGGTGTCCAGGATGGCATTTACAGACACACTCCTATCAGTTCACTCATAGTTCGATGAGTAGACAAACTCCTGCCGGAAACAATTCCCGGTCTTAGGCACATATTTCAATGACCTACAGCAAGGCTCCGCATCGCTGCACGGAATGAAATATGTGTCTTCCCACATCCTTGTCACCAATGCCAATTATCGTCGTCACGCCCTATTATTCACGCTCATCCTCGAGATATATGGTAACGAATGTGTATTGTTCTCGTCTATGCCGTAATCCACACTCACACCACTCGTATACACTGGGCGGAAACCATTCACAGAAGTTCAGTTTTACGCCCCTCCGGTGCAGACTCTTACATCGTGTCAGTATGAGTACGGGTCATGAGACGGAGAACATGTTGCATACAGGACTGACCACAATCGTTCGTCACACCTTCGCTCACTCTCACATGCGTAAACTAGCTTGATATGGCATGATCATGACACACAACAGATGTCTATTTATGTAAGGCACCCGTTGAACTGCCTTGCGCAGTCGAAGTGAACTGGGTCATCGTACAAAACATTCTTCACTCCTAAGCAAAAAATAAGCCATCATCACCAAATTTTGGCAAGTGCCAAGGCCGTACCTGAACTACGCCTTGAGCGAACGCCATAAAGACGTCCCGTCTTACTGCTGAGATTACACATGGTGATATAGCATCCCGTTTCCACCGACTATCTCCAAACATCTGTCAACCATCCAATGCTATGCACACGTACTGTTTCCGGGAGTAATTCCCACTGCATCCGGAAGCAAGGATGAAAGATCTTTACTGCGTGATTGTGATCCTACTCGGTGTCAGAATAGTGCTCAACGCGTGTCCTGCTCGATTGACAGGGTGCAGGCATCGAGATCGAGTGGCGAAAATACTTCAAATGAGCGTCAAATTGCCTGATTCGGCCTTATCTGTAATCGCAATATTGACACAGTGATACAGTAGATTGCTCAACAGACCGAATGAAACAGCTTGCTTTCAGTATATGGACTATGCAGCATTTCCCCATCTTACAACACCTTGAATGTCGACTTTCTCATCGTGTTCATAATATGGCATAGTATCGTAAGGAGATATTTCTGCATATTGCGTACTTGGATAGGAAACTACCCAATAACGACCTCCCCATCACCGTGTTTCACGATACAGCTCTGCATCTCCCTAGGCCAAACATATGCAGCTTCCCGTCACTCTATAATATGCGTTTCCGGGAATCGGGTTGTATCCATCTTTATATCGTGCATGGGGCAATTGGTAAGGAGCCGATAGTCCGAAATCATCATGTATGTTCGTGATTTGTCCATTCATGTGCGACAGAGTCCTCTTACAGTGATACGAACACTCTGTGGGACAAGCATTCTGCATCCCTATCTCTGAAGATCTCTACTCAACATCAATTTTATGCAAGTATGCTCGGCAGCAGTCGAGGCCATGTTCCGCACACATGTCTTTCAGCCCAATTACTCATCCATCGTACTTCACCACCCCCACACACGTTTTTTTTCTTTTCTTTTTGAAAGCTGATTGAAACACCCCTTGCTTTCCGCGGCTGAAACCTCCATTTATGGTCTAGCCTAGACATCAGAGAATAGATTGTGTCGTCCATGCAAGGCTAGACGGTGGAGCAATGAGGATCATCAGGGTTCATAGCTTACCCACTATCTAGACATCAGGCAAAAACTGCCTTGTGAGATTGGGAAAGATATATTGTCGATTCGCATCTGGAGATAGCATCTTGTCTTTGCTTATTATGTGCAATGAATACACCTGTTTCGGACATGGTATGCTACATTGATGATAGGTGCTTCAATACCATGTAGCATGTTTTATGTTATAACGTAACATAACTTAGCATAACATGCCACATCACCATGCTTCATGCGCCGCAGTATAATTGCTATTTCTCAGCTTTTCCTTAGAAAATATCTCAGCATGGCCTGCAAGTGGACTCTGGCCATCGCCGTCCTACCCATTTCTTTTTACTTCCATCCTACATACTCTCCTACCACCAACTCGAATTTAGCGCCCGGCCTTCTGCTCTGCGAAGACATGCAATGCTATCTAACTCCTATCCGGCATCGGCTAACCCTTATTCACCTTTGCCTTTCGCCCTCATGCCTTTCTAAACTATCCTACAACCTCTCTCTCTCTCTCTCTCTCTCTCTCTCTCACACACACACACACACACACACATCTATATACCTCTTTCACAGTAGACAAACCCAAAGAACGCTAAAACCTCATAAGTTTAATCATCCCTTTGCACATACACAACTACCTCTCAAAGCTCACCAATCTTTCCAACTCGCAACTTCCCTCGCAAATCCCCTCATGTTAAACACAACTTCCCTCGCAAATCCCCTCATGTTAAACACAACTTCCTTCCCAACCTCGGCATGTCTCTCCCCCTCACTTCCCAGCTCTATCTCAGTCTTACCCATCACCTCATCTTCCTTCCTCCATTACTGCTCCCAGAAACACAAGCTCCCTTCTATTCCGCGTTCCGGATCTCCTGATTCCCCCCTCTTCCGCTACTTCCGGACCCTCATTCCATGCCTACATACATACGCATGAAACCCCGCCTTCTCCCTAGCCTCTAATTCACAATCCCCATCTTTCGCGTCCCAAATCTAGGCATCGCCGATCTGTCAATCAACCAGCCGCCAGTAAGAACCAATGTACACACTCAGACAATCACACTCACATGTAAACAAACCCACTTCACTTACACTTTCTCCAGCTCTCAGTCGTCAATTTTAGCCGGTGGATCGTATATGTATACGCATGCACATGCGAGTTACCTTCCAAAACAATCACCGTGCCGTGTAAATAGACAGATGCCGGAGCTGCATCTTGGACCCACACCACGTGGGGGTTCATGTCTCAGATAGTTCGATATACGGTGTGATATGATTGTGACGCGATATATTGGGCTAGAACTGTCTATAGGAAAAGAAAATAGAAAGGTTGCCGACGGTGTTGTACATATATGAAGCTGCGTAAACATAAAATCAAAATGTATGTTTTTTTTTTTTTTTTTTTTTTTTTTTTTTTTTTCGTTCGTCTCTGTGTAATATATGTGAATCTCGAGCAAATGATGGGCGAGCAACTCCAATATTGATACGCATCATAACTCTTGACACCAAAAGTATTGTTCGTCCATTGACACCAGGCTGGCAGTGCGACAGATGAATAAAGTAAGATATGAAATGTGCAGCCGAGCGATGCGATAGCTGCAGCTGCATCGGAATCTGTCTGTGAATCAATATCGATCTTCATAGATTAAGCTTCATTTAGGTGTTCTTACCAGCTGTCTTCATTTCCATAGTATGCTGCCCATAGATCCTGGCTCTCCTGATCAGCACCTCTATCTTCATTCTTGATATCTTGTTCAAACTTCACACTTTCATGCGAATAAAAAGCTCTGGGTAGCAAAAAGTTAGCCATAGTCCTACAGCGCTCCACTCTCCTTACACTCTCCTTCACTCCCCCGACAACCAGTCAGCATGGATTCCCTGACTCACTCATTTTTCTTGTCCTCATATCTCCTAAGCAACTTCCTCACTTTTCTCTGTCTTGCATAAGCCTCATCCCGTCTCTTCTCCGCCGTTTCCCATCCTGGTAAATCCCTATCAATAGCCTTCAAATCTCTCCACGCTGCCTGCTGCACTGCTTTCGCCAATTTCTTAATCTCGAATTGCTCCTTACTCTCTTCCTTGCGCTCTTTTTCCTTTCTATCTTTCTCACTCTCTATATACCTCTCCGCACCCCTCTCCTTCTTCTCCTCAGCCCGCGCTTGCATCTGGGCAGCCTTCTCCCTAACACCTCTCCTACGCACATTACGTGCAGTTACTCGCACAGCAATTATGAACTGTTCTTTGATCTTTGCAACGTTGTAGCCGCGGCGGGAAGTGGGCGGCGCTACGAGACTGATGTCCATATTGTACATAGCGTTGGTCATGCTACCGAGTCCTTTACCGTAGCGATCGTGTTCTTCGGCATTGAGGAGACAAGTTTGACGGGTAGGGGCGGGAAGGCTGAATGTGCCGCCTTTTTGGGAAAATTTGAGACGCCTTGAGTAAATATGAGTAGGCAAGCACGAAAAAAAGGAGAGTTTGTGAAGATGTGTAACTTACATTCCTTGCTCAAGGGCACGTTTACCCTTTAGACGAACAATTTCGTCAACGGCGAGTTTGACATAATGCTGGTTTAGAAACTCCTTTCGAGCTGGTTTGTTGCTGGCGTTGGGCGGGGGAGGGGCAAGTACACCTGACAAGACGGGAGTGGTAGATTCCACGCTGTTATTGCCATCTTCCAAATCCGAGTAGGGAGTAAGGCGGCCGTGATTGTGATACATTTCGAAATGATCTGTTCAAGTCTCACTCACTAGTTTTAACTATCCTTTGTTGTATGAGAGGCTTTGAGCTGAAAAGAAAGTGGGAGTAGAAAGATGAAGATTGAAGAGTTGAAGCGTTCTTGTTCTGCGTATGAGAATGGAAGTACGCTGCTCAGTGTGATGTATCTTGGGAAAGGCAGTAGTATGTACGAGTGCTTCAGTCGATCTTGCCTTTTCGCATTTGCTCGTGCCTTGCCCTTTATCCTGCCCTGCCCGTCGCGCCTTCTGTGTTTCCAGTCGCCAAATTTACCTTCCCATATTGCTCTTTAGAGGTCATCGAAAACTCTCAGAGCACTCTTGGATGCCCAATACTTCAAACTATTTAGGTAGTGATAAATAGTCATCACCAGCAACGTGGGCCAACAAAGATAAAGCTTTAGAGTGTGAGTTGAAAACCTCACAGAAATATTCAGGAAACAGTCGCGCCTAATCATGAGTTCCGCGGACCAAGGTTGCATTAACTCCAGCACCAGACCAACTGTGTCATGCAGAGATGCTTATGCTAAGCTCTAACTAGCAACCAAACGCCTATAGTACAATATCATGTAAAATCATTACAATTCTTCATCAATGTCCATATCGGCTGGCGCATGTCCATTAGCCCCATTCTTTTCCTTCGGTGCAGAGGCTTCTTTGTCGATCATCTGTCTCGATACGGAAACGATGTTGTCTTCGATGAGTTGCTGCCCAACATCTTCCAAATGCTTCTTTGGGTCTACCTTTCCAACATATCTCGTCTTCAATTGATCTTTGGTCAATTCTGTTTCTTCCTTCACACGCTTTTCGTACCCTTCCGATAGTCCAACCAGCTTTTGTAATCGCTCCTTGTTACGGTTGCCCTCAATTCTAAAGTCATCCATCTGCAGACCCTCCGTCCAGACGTGCTTGTGCAAGTTCATCAGCATGTTCTCTTCTAAAGCCGTCTTGCGGTAGTTGATACCAATGCTGTAGTAATGTCTGTTAAGCCCATGAATAAGTGCTTGGATGGAAGGTTTGTTGAGATGTCCCAAATTGGATGTACTTTGACGGGGTTCTTGACCCATCATGAGAGATTGTGGGTTGATAAGTCGGAAAGCGTCAATAACAACTTTACCCTTTACAGATTGGATTGGATCGACGACAACGGCTACAGCTCGTGGCGTTAACTGTTCGAAAGACTGTTGTGTGTTGATATCGACGGATGATAGCCAACAACCAAAACCAGGATGCGAATGGTACCAGCCCACAACAGTTTCCGGTCTGCAGATAATAATGTTAACTCGTGTGCTCTTTAAAAACAGTTTGAATATACGCACCGTCCAGTCTGCCTCAACATATCCATCATCTTGGTCTGGAACACCGGATCGACTGCCTCAACACTGACACCAGTACCACTTTGAGGCATGGCGAAAACATCCACAACTCGTACTGTGAAGTCATCGACAAACTCCCCCAACATAAGACCCATAACTTCCATAGGTACACCAGCTCTGCCATGTCGTAGCATTTTCAATAGCGCTAAAGACGAGATATATACGGTTTCTGAGTTATCAATCAAGTTTGAGTTATCCTAGATGTTCATAGTTTATCAGCGCCTTGTATTGTTACAACAATGAACTTTCCCAACTCGTATCGTGGAAATGGTAGAGCTTACAGATCCTGGGGCGGCAGAATTCAGCCCTCCCATACCCCCAGCAGAGGCCAACATGCGATTTAATCTGTCCATACTGAGTAGCGTTGAGCTGAATTCGAGTGTAAAATGGTATCTTAAAGGTGAATGTGATGCGGCGGAAGGCGAAAAGTGTCAGTCTCGAAGGTGTTGTCAAGCTCGCTCCAACGTCAAGGCAGCTTAGAACGCGCATTGAAGTTCCCAAATAATCCTTGTTACATAAGCGGAGCTTTATCACGTGATTTAGAAGCCTTGTGTTTCAGCCTCGCGAAAACTAGAAGCTCAAATTTTGAAAAAGAATTGTTTTACATGGATTAACATGCCCGCAAATGATCTCAATTTATCAAACAAGTCTGCACAGAGGCTTCCAGCAAAGTTGAGACTCCAAAGCGGTTCATGTTCATTGAGTTTCTGTGCTTTTCCGTCATATATGCTACAAAACGAAGTCACTTTTCTTGAAGGTTCTTATACAAGCTTAGTCGAGTCGGAGTATCAAGGTACCTTTTCTAGAACCAATCAGAATTGATTAGCTTCGGGGTAGTGGCTCGTCATTGGCCGACCCTGCGGAAGCCTCAAAGCTCCCTCATATCGTGCTTCTTTCTTCCGCCGCCTTTCCTATCTCTTCCACTCAACAACTAATCGCAACCAAATTCATCCTGATCGAATTTCTTACTCGGACGACGATCTACTCATTATCCAGCATTACCATCGAATAACCACTTACTGCAGAACCTCTTCTCAAACTCTTTTACTGGCCACAACTTCCGAAGCCTATTGAAAATGTCTAATTCCTTCGCGCCTCTAGACCCGGTGTCGAATGGACCCAGCACCAAGAAGAGAGTTGCATATTTCTACGACTCCGATGTTGGGAATTATGCCTATGTTGCAGGCCATCCTATGAAACCTCACAGAATACGATTGGCGCACAGTTTGATCATGAATTATGGAGTCTATCAAAAAATGGAGATTTATGTGAGTATGGTTCTGTAAACATAGCTTCAGTTGTATTCCTTGTGCACCACTTTCCTCGCGAACATACAGACAAGAATGAAAATATATTCGCATACTATCGAACCTGTCTGCTAACTTTAATTTAGCGTGCGAAACCTGCGACTCGTCATGAAATGACCCAGTTCCACACTGACGAGTATATTGACTTCCTTCAGAGGGTCACCCCAGACAACATGGACTCTTTCGCAAAGGAACAAGGCAAATACAACGTCGGGGATGATTGCCCTGTCTTTGATGGTCTTTTCGAGTTCTGCGGAATTAGTGCGGGTGGAAGTATGGAGGGCGCAGCTCGTCTGAATCGTGGGAAATGCGATATCGCCATCAATTGGGCTGGAGGGCTTCATCACGCGAAGAAAAGCGAAGCAAGTGGTTTTTGCTATGTAAATGGTAGGTGCACTTTCATTGCGCAATATAAAATTAGTTCTAACGCATATGTAGATATTGTTCTTGGCATAATTGAGCTCCTTCGGTTCAAGAAACGAGTCCTGTATATCGATATCGATGTCCATCACGGCGATGGCGTCGAAGAAGCGTTCTATACGACCGACAGAGTTATGACGGTGTCATTTCACAAATATGGTGAATACTTCCCAGGAACAGGTGAACTGAGAGACATTGGTGTTGGTCAGGGCAAAAATTACGCCGTTAACTTTCCCCTTCGCGATGGTATTGACGATGTCACATACAAATCTATCTTCGAACCGGTCATTCAAAGTGTTATGGACTACTACCAACCGGAAGCAATTGTTCTTCAATGTGGCGGTGACAGTCTTTCAGGCGATCGTCTAGGCTGCTTCAATCTGAGCATGAGGGGCCATGCCAACTGTGTTCAATTTGTCAAGAGCTTTAACAAACCAACATTAGTTCTCGGTGGAGGTGGATATACCATGCGCAATGTTGCCCGTACTTGGGCTTTCGAGACTGGCGTTTTGGTTGGCAAGGAAATGGATCCCGTTCTTCCTTACAATGAGTACTATGAGGTATGGCTCCTCTACGATCGGACACGCAAATCAAGACTGACATTCTTCACAGTACTATGGTCCTGACTATGAACTTGACGTCCGTGCTTCGAACATGGAAAACGCCAACTCAAAGGATTATCTTGAGAAGATTAAGATCCAAGTTATTGAAAATCTCAAAAGAACAGCACATGCCCCTTCTGTTCAAATGCAAGATGTTCCACGAACCACCCTTGCTGGTACTACTGATGAGGATGATGCGATAATGGATGACCTCGATGATGATGAAAACCCAGATTCTCGTCATACGCAGCACCGAAATGACAAGCGTGTGGCAAGAGATGATGAGTTTGACGAAAGCGATGACGAGGAAGGCAATCGTGCGAATGGCGCCTTTCCCCAAAGCGGTCAGCCCAGGCAGCGAAACCAGACATATTCAGATGTCGACATGAATAGTGGTGTAGCAACACCAGAAATACAAAGTGACCGGGAAATTAAGGCTCCTACACCAGTGACTGAGGCGAATGCCCAATTCAATGCAGAGCTTATGGAGCATAAAATTCAAGACGAAACAATGGCGGAGGCTACAGAAGTTGGTCCATCGAATGCACCGTCTCCCGCACATACTCCAAAATTAGCCCCTGCCGACAATGATGGCGATGTTGACATGGCCGATTCTGCGGAAGTCGAAACAAAAGCAGCAGCTCAGCCACCTTCGCCAACAGCATCAATTGCTCCTGAAGCCTCGGCAAACATCGCCGTGAACAATGAAGCAGTTTCAGCCAATGCAGTCACTATCCCGGAAACATCAGTTCCAGAGCCTGAGCCTGCCACCAAAAAGGAAGAGGGCGAATCCGAACGACAAAACAGTGAAATCACAGCCGAAACGATCACCGAGGTTGCTCAGAAATCAGAGTCATGATGAGATGAACTCAACCACCGCAGATACTGTTACGCTTACGAGTCTCTTTCTGCGAACCGGAGTATGAATATTATCTACTCCAACCAGTCAACTCCCATTAGGCTACTTATATCTCGAGCCTACATATACCCATGGATCATCATTTATGTGGCAACCCGGCGTAAAGCACAGGTTTTTCGGCGGTCCCTGCATGCCTGTTGAGGTTTGTCGTTTGTCGTTCAAGTGCTGGTAGCACAGACCGTACTAGGTCCTCGCCAACATACCTAATCCGATCAAACCTGACATCAACTTTTTGTCATTTTGTAAAACTCTCACGCATATCAATAGGGAATGGAGGGATAAAATGAGCAGTGGCGTTTTGGAGCAGGAAAGAGGTGCTTGGGAATAGAGCCGTGTTATATGGATATCGAGAATTGTATGTGCAAAACGCGAGCGCACAATTGCTTGTAATCATATTCGCTGCCTGGAAATGCTTTAGGATCTAGAATCAATAGGGCCTCGCAATAGCTCCTCAATAATGCTCTTGTGGCGGTCGAAGGAAATTATTCAAGAATTTTAAAGACTTTGATTCACAAACCACTTATTTCGTGTCGTTCCTCGTAGAATTTTGCCCGGTTGTTGAGATGTATCACTTTCTACCAGTGCATCATCAAAACATTTTTTTGTGGGTCCAAAACTTTCGCTTAACCACGATTAGGGTTTCCACCACCAAATTCGACTTTTCGCAAATCAACCTCATAACCTCGACGACGACAACTTCTTCATCGACAACCTCTGCCTCTAACCTTTCTAGTAATTTAAAGGAAATACCGTCGAGATGGCAAAGATTTCGTGAGTGGCCTTTTCTGCTCTCATTTGCGTGCTGCGGATGCGATTGGCGAAGATTGGCCAGATATGGACAGAAATTGAGGAGCTGGAGAACAATTGAATGAAATGATATGGACTGGAGTGGTGGATACAGGCCATCAAGAGGCTGGAGATACATCGGAGGATGAAACAATTCGAATGCTAATGCGGTGGTTTTATAGACGTGGTGCCCCTGGTGGCAAGCTCAAGATGACCCTCGGTCTTCCAGTGTACGTTTTACCCTCAGTTCAGCCTCCACACAATCTACGGCACCTAGCAAACGGACTTTCGATGCTTGCGCATTTACAAACTGCGACACACCAAGCACCTACGAATTGATGAAGAAAACACGAATACTAACTAGAAAAATAGCGGTGCAGTCATGAACTGCTGCGACAACTCCGGTGCCCGTAATTTGTACATCATCTCCGTCAAGGGTATCGGTGCCCGTCTCAACCGTCTCCCAGCTGGTGGTGTCGGTGATATGGTTATGGCCACTGTCAAGAAGGGAAAGCCGGAATTGAGGAAAAAGGTCATGCCCGCCGTTATCGTCAGACAATCCAAGCCATGGAAGAGAACCGATGGTGTTTTCTTGTACTTCGAGGACAACGCTGGTGTGGTGAGTTTTGGGTTTCTTATACTTGTCGCGCGATATATGGAATATATGGCTGCCTCGAGGATATTGGGTTCAGAGGGAGGGGAGGAACGCAGCTACTGTTTCGCTCATTGAGTAGAATTTCTGAATGAGTGCTGATTTAAATGTCATAGATCGTCAACGCCAAGGGAGAGATGAAGGGATCCGCCATCACCGGACCAGTAGGAAAGGAGGCTGCTGAGTTATGGCCAGTAAGTTTTATTCCAACCTCAGATACTTTGATTTGGAGTCGGATACTTACCACTTCCGTAGCGTATTGCCAGTAACTCTGGTGTCGTGATGTAAAAAGGCTGTCTTTTTTTTCTCGGGGTTCTTAACGTTAAATGGTCGGAAGGCATGGATGATTAAACGGAATGGCGTCGCATCATTGCTTGTTATGCCACCTTTACTACATATTGAAAGACTAAACAGTCTATTATGAAGAATCGAGTCTGCTTCCTGCCAAAGACTATCCAAGACTCTGATACTGCCTTATGGCGATATGATGTTTGTGACTCACCACCCGGCGATCCCAGTGCAGAGATAGGAATATGAGATTGCAAACTGAATTGGGGCGAGTAGAACCATGCGTGGAAACGTAAGGTCGATTCCATACGTGATTATTACATCTCTGCTTACACCCCTTTGGAGACATAACATTGGTCACTGACGGCAGGATAATATCATATCACAATCTCGTCATCACAACAAAAAGGAGACACGAAAACCTGCGATATCATGTTTATAATTTTCCCTCTTATACGCTTCTCTATGACGTAGCCAACCACGCGCAGACCAAACAGGAAAAAGGCATTATCCCAACCTCAATGCGCGCCATGCCTATCCAATCCCCAAGTTATGCATCAAAACGCT
The DNA here is from genome assembly GCA_001465935.1 of Clarireedia homoeocarpa. Classification (NCBI taxonomy): domain Eukaryota; kingdom Fungi; phylum Ascomycota; class Leotiomycetes; order Helotiales; family Rutstroemiaceae; genus Clarireedia; species Clarireedia homoeocarpa. The sequence goes on along the minus strand of LNKV01000036.1, from coordinate 556,314 downwards.
AAATATGCAAACAATACAACTAGATATACAAACAAACCACCTCCATTTAATTTACTACCCATCTCTCTCCCCTTACCACCATCTAAGCCCAGGCTCCTACCAAAGCCATTAAACAACTCCCTCCCATAACTGCCCCAAATGCCTCCCATCTTCTTCTCCCCTTCAAGACCCCATAACTCTTATCACTCAAGAAATCCTCCGCCAACAACTGCACCAGACCCGCGAACAGTAACAGCCCACTGCTAATCGCATTCATAAACCCCACCATCAGCAAGCCCGCCGCGCTATGCGGATCGTACAAATTATGCACGATGAGTCCGATGGCCTGTCCGATCGGCGTCGTGGTTCCATACGCAAGAACCATGAGCCAGGGGCGCGGAGATCCTGACGGGAAGTTGATGGCGGCAATGCGCGAGCCGAGCGCGAGCCCTTCGAAGGATTGGTGGAAGGCGATGGCGATGAGGAGGACGATGAAGGGCGGGCCGGTGGCGACGGAGATGGCCATGCCGATGAAGACGCTGTGGAAGAGGATGCCCGCTTCGAGGAGGAGACATTGCAGGATTTGACGTTTTTGAGAATCGCTTTCGGAGATGGGGGAGGTTTCAGGGTCCGAGGGGTCCGAGGGGTTATGGTGGCGGGGAAAGGGAGAGGGTTTGGATGATGTGCTGGGGATTTCTTCGTCGTTGCCGAGTTCGGAGAATTCAAGATCAGAGTCGGAATCCGAGTCTTGGTATTTGCGACGCTCGCTTTCGTGGCCAGAGCCGGTTTGTGGGGTGGAGATGGGGAGGGGTGAAACGCCGGATACGAGACCTTCGGCTTCACCCATGTCTTCCAGTGCGATGTCTTGTGGTCGGTGGTTGACTCCTAGTTTGCCTATCCGTCCATTACTTTTCTTGGCTTTCGTCTTGACTGTCCCGTTTCTTTGTGCTGGTGCGTTTTCTCCTTCCTCTTCTTCTGGCACAGCGCCCCATGCTCCTCCGTGCGAATGTGAATGCCCTGCTCCTCGGGTTGTTAAGAACATCTCTAACCCAACTACAACTAATGCGCTGAACATGGCAATCAGTCCCGCGAGTGGACGATACCCGTCACTGAAGAAATAGGGCAGACATGGCTGGGTCAGGGACATAAAAGCTGTAGGTAGCAGATGCACAAATGCGGTTGCTATAAGAACCCCAGTTCCGAAATGCTGCGAGAGGAATATAAAGCGATTTGGGCCTTCAGATTTCGAGGATCGGCGGGAGATGAGGGGGAATCCGCAAGCTGTAATGAGACTTGTTGTTAGTTTTGGTCTTTGCTGGGAAGGGTGTTTTTATGAGTAGGGAGAGGGGTGAGATAACTACCAATTGTACTCAAAACCAGAATCAATACCAGCGCAAATACATGCGCAGATGTGTTATACGACCCTTTAGCTCCAGAGCCGCAGACGGGCTTTTCGGGCACTGTTCCTGTTGCTTCATCTTGTTGTCGACGGGCTAGCTCGGCGAGGAGATAGGATGTTGACCATGAGGACACTACAGCAGATGCAGAAGTTAGTCCTAAATTGTATCTGTGTATAACTCTTACAATTTGGCCCTGCCCCAAGGGTAGGGAGAAAGTAATTTGTACATACCATCGCGATTCACCATCTTTCTTCAGAATTCGAGATACTATATGATTGCTGTACACCGTAGAATCATGGCGTTGTATTGGGTGTTTCGTGTCGTGGCTGTCTTTCGGACTTTGTAGCTTTTTTAAAAAAGTGCTGGGCGATGAATGGTTGGCTGTTTGAGGTTCGCACCGTAGGGACTTTGGGGTCCGTGTCAGCGCGCAGATCGGCTGTGGATTTTGGTTTAGGGACGCTAAACCGGCTTTGGGCGGCTTGGCAGGGGGATGGAATTCATGCACCAGATGGAATCTTTTTCTTTGTCATGTCTGGGATGAAAGTCGTGATTATGAAAGCTGTCACAGTAATAGAGAGTTCTAGTCGCCGCGTGAAATGTAGTGCATTTTGCAATGGGGATTTTCTCAAAGGTTTCAATTTGGAGAAGTCTCTCCTTTGCTCAACGCCTTGAACTCAGTTCGTTATTCGTTAAGCTGCGATGTGCAAGTATTTGTACATGCTGGTCAGCATTATTCTCCTGGACCTCTTGATCAGTGCTTGAGGTCAGTCCACTCACTCTATCAGTAGCAGAATCACTGAACAAGCTATGTATGACACTCCGAGTGCCATACTTTACTGACTGGCCCTACACAGCGCATACTGGTTGGTATATTGACAGCTTTTTGCCTCAGCTTCCCCGCCTTTTGATCATGATATTGTGCTATTATATTAAAGTATTGCATCTAGTTCTTTGATTCACTCGAACGACGCTGAAGTTCCGATCTGCTTTCCTTACTCTTTACTTTCTTTCTTTCTAACTTATCCTTCTTCTCCAGCATCCTTCTACTCCATATTCTAACAATAACGGAGCATTGCATGCTTTCATCGTTGAGCAGCTGATTCAAAAAGCTGGTGTTAAAGGAGCAGAAACGTATTATCTTCAGAGCCTGAATTCAGCTTACAGCAATCATCGATCTATCTCAACCAAACGAGAAGGTGCCATCCACCATACATCATTCTAAAGGAGAAAGAAATCATTTTAGTGCATAGTTTTGCTTGCGCCAACTACTTTGTACTATCAGGGTTCCCAAGTTCTCCAATATATCTTCAGTTCACCTTCTTGTCATTTTTGGCTTGACCAATTTTTCATCTTGATCTCCTCGCCTAGCATTATTTTACTGCCAGATATTACTTCTATAGATGGCATCTCTATCACTCCATGAACCTAGTCGACAGCGTAGCGCGGTCAATAGTTCAACCGAAATGCACTTAGATAAAGATCTAGGTAGGTTCCGTATACCTTGTATTGAGGATCCTGGGACTGACAAAAGATTTAGTAACATCTGCAGATAACTATGATAGGCCTCTTTTCCTCGCTGGCATTGAAGCGTTAGATGATGGCGAACTCGAAAAGTCGAAGATGCATGAAGAAAGTCAAAGTGAAGACTGTCATATCAAGCCTGCTGCATCTCCTACAGGCATTGATCCGGAATTAAGCTCACTCAAGGCTACATTGCGCTCGCAAAATTTTAATTCATTGACATTGGTACTCGAACAAGCAATCGAGAGATTACCCGCTTCGGCAGAAAGAGCAAAAATGCTTTTTGTGGCTGGCCTGCTTCAGCACAAGTATCACTGTGCTACCAAGAAAAAGACACGTCAATGGCCCAGGACCCGATTACCATACCCCACCAATCATGTACAGATCGAGGAGTTGTTTCGTAAGGCCCTAACCAACCGCCCATGGGAATCCAAAAAGCATTTGAGGTGGATCGATAGCGAAGATGGAAAGGCCGAAGGACAACCAAATCTGAAGAGACGAAAGACCAAAGCGTTGCCAAATTCAGAAGCCACCGAAGTCAAAGATATGTCTTCAAACGAGCTTTCGGAAGAAGATAAACATCCATGGAGAGTGCTTTCTCAAATGGATATCCCTGACTCCGGTATGCTTTGGCGAGTGTGGGATAAGCGGAGTGCCTGCAAGATCGACGACGGCCGAGTTGGTTTCCTTTCGGGCTCTCCAGATTATTGCCTTGGTCTAGCTGAAGATCGTGCGTTTTCAATTGGGGACCATGCCAACTGGGGCTGCAGGAGACTTAGTCCATATATCTCCACAACATCATCGTTTGCAGAGATCGTGCATCACCGCGTCCCGCAACTAGAAATCCGACAGAAAAAGAATGTTGGACAGCCTACCAACATCAAACTTACCCTCATCAATGCCCGTGCTAGAGTTGCGGCTAAGATGCCAGTTCTGAGAATGACAAAGGAGCTCGACCATTACCATGTTAAGACGCCGTATGGCAATATCAGGGACTACAAGAATTCGTTTTTTGAGCATGAGTATTTGTGTCCGTTTGTGATTCCTCCGTCGGAAATCGTTCAGACGTTCACGTGGGATTCGGTGCAGCAGTGGGCAAAAGAGAATAATGCTCCTCCTGAGGAATGGGCGACAGTGGTTGGTCAAAAGGCGTTTGATGAGCACGAGAACGCAAGATTGCTCGGTTGTTCTTCTACTTCAACTCAATCTTGTCACTGCTGTGGTCATGGCGATGGCTGCACATGCTGTGGGCATGTGATTCATACTACTAAGCCTATCACAGAAGGAGTCCTTTTCGACAACAGTCTTGATGCTAGCACTTCTTCTGGGCAACCAACGATCGATGTCTCTGGAGATGTCGAGAGTACTACTAAGGATAAATCTGGCGATATAGATGTTGGAGATGCTTTGAGTCATTGCTCTGAGGATACTATGGAGAGGATCTCCCGGGAATACTTTGAACAGGAAGGATGGGCAAGATCTTGACATAGGTTTGTTTGTCACCAGAACTGTTTGTCACTTGCTAGATGAAACGAGCAATGAGTCTGACAACAACATAGTCATACTCTCGGGGGTGGATATAATTTGACTGCTGCAGCCCAACAGCTCCTTGCTTTCTAATTTCTTTTCTTTTTTATTTTCCAGCTTGCGTACGACAGTGCTCCTCTTTCACAAAACATGGGTTCCTCAAACCCAGGGGACGGAGTCAAATATTTCTTGGGTTTCGTTTATCGACTGATCATGGGAGCAAATATTTTTAAGTATAAATGGGTATGCGGATCTGATATCTCTTGCCAGTACCATCAAGCACTTATAGATAGGTATTTCAAAAGCGCTAATTGTTCCTCATGCCGAGCCTTTCTTTTTCAAAGTATCCCTACAGTAAGAGGTCTGCAAACGAATAATTTTCGTATCAAGTCGCGTTTGATACTCTCGTGCTGAATTTTCATCTGTCCGTGTGGAATTAAGTCACATTGTGCTTCCTCGAGCACATCGGAATTTCCATTTCCGCAATCTCTTCACTTCTAGATCACTTGATGCAGGTAAATATGCCGCAGTGGATAATACTATGTAGCTAGCAGCAGTTTCCGGTCGCAATGCAGTTGCTACTGCTGCTGTTTCTTAAATACCGTTGTGGTTTCAACGAAAAGGAAGATAAATTCCCACAAATGATCACAGTTCAGCACCAAGTATAGAAAACCAATCTAGGTTATGCTAAAATAGTATACACAAAATTCTAAACAAAATTAAAGCAGTTTTCCGCCTCTGGCATATAGATATGCAGCTTCCAGGTATGCAATGTTCCCTCTCGATTTTCAGATCCCAATGAGAAATTGGTCTAGAATGAGAAAAAAAAAAAAAAAAAAGACAAGAAAAAGGATCTTAGCAATCAAAACAGAATCAAGCCTCAAAAGCAGATACAAAATTTCAAAAACATGATCAAAAACGTGAGAACAGAAAAAAAAAAATAAAAAATAAAAAATAAAGGGGAAATGGCCATCAACCGAACTATCGGCATCAGGACCAACACCCTTTAACCAATCTTCCATCGAACCAACCAGCCAGCCAAGCAAGCCTCCGCACATCAAACACAACATCTACGGGTTTGGTAGCGTACAAGGCGTGCTCGCACCCGCCCATCCCAAAAGCCTGTTCGCGACATCACTCGAATAACAACTGGTACCGTACTTTGGCTTCCCAAGATCCGATCCCGCCGCATAACTACCCGTGTTATAGATTCTGGCGGCAATATAGCTGGCCCTAGCGCCCGTGACGCCGCTCTGCGCCAAGCACTGCTTCAGTCCATCGCCGGCGGCCGTGCCGGCTGTGCCGTCGTTGATCATGCCGGTGATTTGCGCAGCTGGACAGGGGTTTTGCGCGCTGCCGTCGGAAAGTCCAACGTGGTTGGTGTTGCAGTTGTGTGTGCCGGCGTGGTCTTGCATGAGACCGGGGTTGACGACGCCTCCGTTGGAGATGGGGGCGCGGACGCAGCCGCCGGATTCTTGCATGGTGATGGCGAGGATGAAGCGGGCGTCGACGCCGGTGGAAGCGGAGACGCTGGGGGAGGGGAGGAGAAGTTAGTTTTGGGGAGTTTAAGGGAGAGAAGAAGAAGGGGGGGGGGGGGATGGTAAGTGGAGATGAGGAATTCTTGTTGGGTGGTGAGAAGGTAGGAAGAAAAGAGACACTACGAACCTCTTGATAGAAGAGAGAAGATTCGCAATCTCAGTTGGGCTGTTATTGGGTTGCTTGAACTGTGTGCAAGAAGATTTCAGAATAGCTTGGTTGTTTGCCCATCTGGTATACATTAGCATCACATGCACCTAATAAAATCAAGCGAAGAAAGGGTTACTAACATAGTATCAAAGCTAGCCCAAGAAGTCTGAGCAGGCCAGTTCGTTCCGTCACCGGTAAACATCTTGTAGGCGACTGCGCGCGCCTCAAGTTCAGGGGTAGGCATGGCGTAGGTGAGAGACGCTAACGCGAGGAGGTAGGTGAGAGACTGGGAGAACATGTTGATGGTTGGATGGGGGAAATGCAAAGATGGTCGGTTGGATAGAATAGAAGAGAATGGGCTTGTAAAGGAGTGTGAGAATGCAATGGAAATTGTATCTGAAGGAATGTGAAGAAGAGAGAGACTGAAGAAACTGATTGATTGTGATGAGGAGAGTTCATCTTGCAAGATGCAAGTACTCATCTATATACACATCGGGAGATTGATCTTGACATGAGATTTCTCATCTTGGTTGAGCAAATGCATGCATGTATGCATGTATGTTCATGAAAATAGAATCATCATCCTCCAGATTGACCATCAAGAATGTTCCTGTTGTGAAGAAAGGCACATTACAATGCCATGCGCATGGAACGTTACGCCATTCAAAGCAGCAGAATAGATGCTCCGGTGAGGGCAGAGATTAAACAATGTGATCTTATTTGGAAGAAAGGATTCCCAAAATGACAAATTGTTTCTTGTCAATTCAATGCACTTGAAACTGGAATCAAAACCACGACCTTGTGATCCCACACGTGATCCTTCGATATGCGATATGTGTATGACGTTTAAGGATTCTAAACACATTGACTAAATGTTTCTTCGGCATATTAGAGTTGGGAAGCAGTAAGACTCATACAATATTTGTGGTATTTTCATGTACTTAAAGTCATCAACTCTTCGTCGACTACCGAAGGTCTTCAAGAACTTCGCAGGTGGAAAAAAAAACTCCTCTCCCAAAAACCTCATAGAAGTCATTGTAAAAAAAAAAAAAAAATGCTACCACCACCAAACAAATTCTCGCCGCAACAGTTTCAGTACCGCGCCACAAAACCCCAGATGCCTCGCAGCTGAGCTCAAAAACCTCACCACACCATCTACTCCATCCTCATCCTTATCTCATCTAATCTCATTCACCCATATACGCCTCGAATTTGCATCCTCAATCCAGCTACCAAACCACGTCATCTCCAACCTGAAACCACCAACCGCACCGCACCGCCACCCCCCTTAACGTACAACAAATACAGCCGAGCATCCCACATTCCTCTTCTCGCGCGATATTACACCAAATGCAACCCCGCATTCCCACGCTGCTACAGTAAGCAAGCGAAAGGACCGTCCTTCCTATTCCAAGCTACAGGTACATGCGAACGAATATTCTTCCAAATACCAACACACCCATCCCCCCCTCCCTTGGCACAAGCATAAATAAAAGCGTAAAAAGACAGCAAGAAAAGAAACCCAACTTGCGCCCTTAATTTGCCCACAACGCAACGCGGGGATCCGACGGCGACTTTATTTCTTTTGTTCCGATCCCTTCGTGTACAGTAGAGTAGCAAGAGCCGCCGCACCTGACATCATCTTAATTCATTTCGTTTCGTTTCGTTTCGCTTCGTTTCGTTTCGTCTCATCATTTCATGTGAAGTTTCCCTGTTCTCCTTCCTCATCCTTCTCCCTCCTATTCTTCAGGGGGGAAAGCCAACCATAACATACTATGTATGCACCACAGTAGAAAAACTACTTCGAGAGAAGAAACATGTAGTAAAACGAAACAATGTATGTGAAATGACAAAGAAAGAAAGAAAGAAAGAAAGAAAGAAAATATACTCATAGATAGACTAGAAAAGCACTTGCTGACCAAATATCGATATACTACTTGTACTCGTAAATTATATATAATAAACAGCCTAGTCATCAGCCTAGCACTCACTCACATTCACACGTCCTCAATACAAATGAACGAACTAAGAAACAAAGAAGGAAAAAGTCTCAACGTCCAATACCATATCATATCAATTATTCATCAAACCCCCTCCCCCTCCCCCTCCCCCTCCTCTCTCACTCTCACTCTCATTCCCCATTCCATCTGCTTTTTCCTTTCCTCTCTTTTCACCCACTTCCATCCCTCTACCTCCTCCCGCCTCCCTTAACGATTCCAATATTAATAAATACCGAACAATAACAGAATAACATACAATACAATACAATAAAATACAATACATCAACATAATCTCCAGTCTTTCTTTCTTCCTTTGCTCCTTGCCTCCATGCTCCCAAAAGCCATTAACATGATTACCAAAAACGGGGTATTTATACTTTTTACTTCCGCTCAATTACTCGCACAGCTCCTCATAAAACCCTCCATACCATTATCACAACTTTATCCCACCCCACCTACTCCTTCCCCACCCCACTCTACCACTCACAACTCCTCTGCACTCCCCTCCCCCCCAACTCTCTCCCTACTCTCCCCCACCATCTTCCCCTTCCCTTTCACACTACCCCTCTTCCTACTCCTCAACCAAACCAACAAATCATACTCCCTCTTCTTCCTCGCCACCTCCTCCCCCATGGAATCCTCATACCAAAGCGCCGGTACCAACAACCGATATGGCACCGTAATCCCCGCCGGATCCCTCTGATTGACCTCGAAATTTAGACAAATGTCCAATCCACTCTCCAAATTAACCTGCTGCACATTCCCCTTCCTCAATTGTTTTTCCGAGAATCCCGTCGGCGTGCGATGAAATTGATTTCGAGGAAAGGGTTGCGATTGTGGTTGAGCGCCTGCGATTGAAGTTGATGCATTTTTAGGCGTGGAGTCGACCGCACGCGGTGGTTGATTTTGGAAGGCGTAGTATTCGGCGTTTTCGTCCCCGGCGCCGCCGCGCATGGTTACCGGAGCGGTTGTAGGACCGTCGAGAGTCGCGTTGTAGGAGAGGTCGTCGTCGCTGTCAGCACCATAGCCATTGATTCCGCCGTCGTCTGGTCTGCGTTTACTGTTCCGTCTGAAAAGGCCAGAGAAATCTCTTCGTGTTAGAGAAAGAGTTCTTGTGAGACTACTTGGGCGACCGGAGTCGACTGAGCTTCGACGAGATAGTGATGGTCGCCTCTGGAAGAACGAGGCACTAGATAGTGGGGGCGCATCAGAGCGATAGCTAGGACCTTTGCTTGAGAAACGACGGAGCAGACCACGTCTGGGTGAAGGGTCTACACTCCCATCATGTGATGCAGTTGCAGGTGACGTAGGTCTGGTCATAGCAGGATTGTACTCCCGGATTGAGCACCAATTTCTGCGATTTAGTAGACGCTTGTTATTTCTGGGTTTCCCATCGACGTCGTGGGTGAAAATGGGGATCATATCCTCATCAGTCTCTGCATCTAGATGGTGTACTTTGTTACGTTTGTTGAGAATGTCCGCCAGCATGTCAGGCGGTGGTGCATTAGCGATAGCTGAAGATATAATATTGGGCATGTAACGGAAGTCCTTATCCTTGGGGATCCTGAGTTTGGGGTTCGAGTAGAATTGTCCGATTGCACCAAGATGGACGTCGCCACTATATAAATCAGCATTTTGCGTTCAACCTTCATGTTAGAGTACATCATATCAGAGTACATACCCTAAGAAAGTGATTCGGACGGACTTCTCAGCTGCCAGATCCTGAAATTCCTTGATCAACCAATTTCGCTCGTCTTTATGATGGGCGGCTGTCCAATGGTCATCGAGATCATCTAGGATTTCGACACCACCATCGAAATGATTCATCACACCTTTGCCTAATAAACCAACTCTGCCCATTGCTTTGATGGGTGCCATGGCTTTTGAGGTGAGGCTAACAGCTTGTTAGTGGACACATCAAGAAACCTAAATATCAATACTTACAGTGTTTCCAACCAAACCAGTCTAGGATAAGCAATCGGCACACCTAGGAGTACAATGAGATGTTTAGTCTTTCCTTTGATAATATCCCGTTCGAGTCGGTCAAATATTTTGTGATATGTCTCAGCAGTAATTATCTCATCATTCATACGCTCCGTGCGACAGTCGAGCCCGAGAAATACAATACCACCACCGAGAGAAGTGAAAATACTTCGACTCAATTCTGGAATATAAGGTCCGGGCTGTGCTCCGAGAATCCAACTAGACTCCGTCTCTTCGCCCTCATCGATGCTAGTCTGTTGCTGGAACAACATGTAGTATTTAAACGCCATGGCCCCTAAGCCAGACATGACTGGACAGCTCATATAAGTATCTGGATAAGAGCCAAATCCATCAATGATATCGTGGTCATCGAAAATATTGACCATAGGGATCTGTGAATTGGCAACGCCGAAAAAGCCTTGCGAGAACCACATGCAGTAGCTATCAAGATAAAACCTTTCCATTTCATCCTGCATCTCTGGAGTCATGGGCAGACTTTCCTTGTGAAGTGGATTCTTGATGTCAAGCCATTCTTTGAAATGAGTTGTTCGTTTCATGATATGGTCGTTGTAGATCTGGTCACCACCTCCGAGCATGACGTGGAATGGCTGCGTTTGATGGGTATTTAGAACATCTCTCCACATAGGATCCGGCCCGTTGAAGTCTTTCGGGTGGACATCCATAGAGAAGCCGTTGCAACTGTAGAACATTATGTTCATCGATTGTCCCCGTGCTGGAACCCAAAACCCTGTCGCTGGTCCACGATTTATGCGATACGCGATGCGTTGCTGTTTGCTCCGCAGCTCTACTTCAATGTTGAACCTCCAGAAAGTTACCCCACGGTCGGCGTGTAAACGGAAACCTCGCACTTCTTTATATTTTCCGGCTTTCTCGCCGTCATATGGAGTTTTCTTACGCTTCTTGTCAGCAGAACCATCAAAGTTGCTTCTCCTTGATTCAAATAGACCATCGTCAGTCTCAATGTGTGAGAGGTCTTGTTCCTCATCTAGATGTTCGACTGGTCGAGTATAAAGGGTTCTACCATCTCGGCCAATCTTTGGAAGTCCTGCAATTGGGTCAATATATTCAGGGGCAAGCTCTTCTCCATCGACTTGTGCTGGTGGTGGGGCCATCAAGTCAATGGGTTGGAGGAATAGTCTGAGCGTTGGAGCTAACTCATAAGAGGAGTGTGAGTCCTGAGTGACAATCATGACGCTTCCTCTCCATATCTCACGTTCCGGGAGAGGACCACGAGCAATAGATCGATGTGATGTTTTCTCTGTGCGCAATCCATAGTAGCGCAGGAGAGGCCCGCATTTCAGTAGAAGAGGTGGTTTAAATCTTGTAGGAGCTATTTCAGGACGAATGCGGATGAACCGCATTGCACACGTTAGTGAATGATCTTGATGAACTACAGGGGGGCCATCAGAAGTATGCCTGTTAGATGATTGTCTTGCAGCGTCCAGTTTGCTTGCATATCCAGATTTGAATTTTGGCCGTAACCGATCAAATCCAGTGCGAGTCTTATGATCCTTCAAACGCTGCTCGGCAATGCATCCGCCACAATCTTCCATGGAATTAAAGGCTAGAGGTACTATACCATTTTCGTCATCGTATTCACCATCGTAGGCTTCAGCCTTCCTTTGTTTTACAGAGCGCTTCCTTCCTAGAGATCCAGGTTCCCACCGACTTTTATCCTTTTCGGTTTCGCTTCCTCCATCTTCGAGATCGAGTAATTGTCCTGCTAGTAGAGCTACCCCCCCTTTCTTCCATTCGTTAAGCCGCTGAGATGGAGCATACAATCCAGCTCCGGGCTTGTAATCATGTTGTCGATGAAGCATGTCGGATAGATGGTGTTGACTGCTTTCATGACCTGAAGCGTCCCCAGCAACTGCTTGACCGACTCGATCTTTTGATGAGACTGAACTTATTTTCCTGTCATGGTTATCGTTGAACGATGGTTGGCTTTCCCCAGTCAGCTGCTCCATCTTTCGCCTAGATCCACGTCGAACAGGGAGCCCTCTCATGTCCTCGTCTGAGCTGGATGTGGAATCACCGCGTATTCCAGCCGCACGTGCGGAATACCCCCTAGAATTTAATGGCTCGGTTGCCCGTCTATAGACTGGTTTGATAAACTCGCGTTGATCACTGGACGACGCTCTTCTGGGCAAAGTATCCTGATATTGCTTGTCACTTTGTCTGCTCCAATGATCTGAAGGTGGATCCTTTCGGAGCTTGTTGCTTGCGCTCCGATACAGTAGTCTAGATGCTTCCACGGTAGAAGCAGCCCCAACAGCTACTGGAGTAACGGATTTTTGTTTCACACTTTGTGTACGCTGATGAGCGACACTATTCTCACTTCCATGAGCAAAACTGACCCTATTTTCAAGCGACTGAACTGGAGAGACACCAATTTTTGGCGAGGCGTTCGAAATTGGTCTTCTTTCCGGCACAATAGGACTTCGCTGCAAACCTTCCCTCGACCTTGAATTTGAAGTTGTTACAACACCTGACCCTTCCGCAGTCTTTGGCTGAGATTGCAAACCGCCTTCGGGTGCCTTGGCAACTGGACGGTTCCTAAAACGCACAGAGTTCTGGGTGGTAGGTTGTTCACTAGGCCTTCCACCACGATACTTTCCTTCTCTTATCAGCTGTTCAGCTTCCTCCACACGTGCTCGCTTTTCTTCCTTTGTGATACTGTCGAGCGTTGATTCTAGCCGTTGAAGCGGAGATCTATCTGGTGCCCACTCTTTGCGTCTTTTAACATTCACTGCATCGGATATCGAAATTTTCCTAGCATGTGAATCGGACGTGTCGCGGCGTCTAGGCTGTTCCCTGCTTCCCGAGGCTTCACTGTTCCTTGCCGCAGCTCTCCCGTTGCTTCTGCTAGTTGTTCCTCTTCGATATGAATCTCTTTCACTCAACGGAGATGATGTGCCAAGCACTTCCCAATTGCTTTCCTCATCAGTTGCTTCCGTGGGACTGGATGGAACTTCTGATCTGCGTGTCGACCTTATCCTCGATGGAACTTGATCTCCAATCAAAGCTCCACTTGCAAAAGGTCCCTTATAACTAGCTGGTGGAGGTGGTCTTCGGGCGTCTGCCGCATTCGGCGGAGAGGCAGGAGAGTTGCTTGAGCTGAGATTGTCCTTATTGCGGCTCTCGCCTCTGCGCCTTCTCTTCTCCAGATAATCACTGTTATAGGTTGTGCCAGCTGGATCGTATTGAAATGAGGGTGGTCGAGGAGCTAGTCCATCCCCTCTAAATGTTGAAGCGACTGGGGAGACAAATGGACTTTGCGTGGAAATTGTTGGGGCTTCCGTTTGGGTTGATTCTCGATTTCGTTTAGGATCTTGAGAAGAAAGTCGCTCCTTCTTCGTGTCGATCGACAAGCTGTCTCTTCTCGCATTCGCACCTCCATTTGCAATAGAATTTTGCCTGGTGACATTGGGAGGAGGCAACTGCCCCCAGTAAGGTGCTGCCATTTTTGGAGTTGTAATAATTTCTTGGATCTTCCTGTGCTAGAGATGTCGATGAAAGTAACTTTTAAGCTTTTAAGCTTCCTCGAATTTTAGAGCTGATTCTCTTTCCACACTTTTGCCCAATGAGCGAAAGGTGATGATATTCAATCGCTGAAAGGCATACTATAGTCTGATAGAGGAATTGAGGTTGTGAGTTGATAGTTTTATCTGCACTATCGGCATCAGATTCCTGTCACTGGAGATTCGCGCGCGGCGGACGAGAGTGCCGACCTTATCGGATTGAGCTTACTCGAACGATATGGCTTAGAGGAACATGATTAGTTCGAGGTGCGCGAAGTGTAGCAAGACGCAAGATGCAAGATGCAAGATGAAAAAGCTGCAGTATTGATGGGAGCAGAGAAAGGTTTGAGCTTCCCAGGTGGAAAAGATGGAGGCTGGGTATCACAGCATATATTCACTTACCTGAGGCCCGGTTCTGCTATCAACCAACTCATCTTTCCATTGTGCATTTTGCATGGGAAAAAAAAGACGAATCTTGATCTAGCGGAAGGGCAGGCGAGGCTTGCACAGAGTGCATGCAACTGTGGGTGGCTGCTTTGACGGCGGACCGGGCTGGCACAGATCAATTGGGCAGGAAGGCGCCGAGGGCGCCCACCAGATGCGAAGGCAGAGACGAATGAGAAGAGCTTGTGCAGCTGTACTTCGGGGCATGAGGCGAAAAGCGGCACCAAGTACGAGGCTCGTGGAGCGGTGACGGGTGTGAAGAGGAGCTCGAGATGCAGCTAAACCATGGGCAGCGGGGACGATTGAGGTACAATCAAGGTACAAGCACTTTTATGGCGAAACTTTGCACGAACGAAGGCGGTTCTGTCTTGTATGTACGAAATACTGGAGGGGAGGAGTATCACATCACACACACGCACGCACGCACGCAGGGCTTTGATGGATACTGGAGGATATAAAGATGGGGCATCTTCGGAAGTGGAGGAATGCAACAATGGCAATGCAATACATGCAACAATAGCAAAGCAATGCAATACAATGAGTGAGTGTGAATGCACTGGACAAGCACTCGTTCGTACTCGTAGGCAAGAAGCAAGTAGCAAGTAGCAAGAAGCAAGAAGCATACCTTCACCGGGGATTTACCAGTCAACTTATCACACATTTCAAAGGCGCAAGCACCCGCACTCGAACCTCGACGGATGGATGGATGGCTGTCTTTACCTTCTTTATATGGAGCAAAGCCAGCCAGTCCCATCTTACCAATAGAATCCCCAGAAGCTCCACGTCCTCTTGGCCCACACAGTCTGAAGCTCGTCCGATTCCCCTGGCGGTTTGAGACCATAAAGCTACTACCTGTGTCGGTAGCATTGTTTTACTAACTGATGGCGTTGAGAATGCTCGTTGGTTGATTGACTGGTTGGTTGATTGGTTGATTGGCTGATTGATTGATTGACTGGTTGGTTGATTGGCTGATTGATTGATTGATTGATTGAACGGCCATCACTGGCAGACGGTTGCAAAAACTACGTCTCGTACTTTTGGCTGGATGGACAACTTTGAAACATCGCGCCGGATAGTCCAAACCTTCAACCAGAGACTCAGACGCAGACTTGGACTTACTCCGTAGACTCAGACTCAGACTCAGGGACCTTGAGATCAAAGCAGATCTGACCTCTCCTCACCCATTACTATCACCCACCACCCACACACAACCCATTACTTCCACCACTTCCCTCCTCCCAATTCACCGTCTTATTTATCAAGTTAATCAATCCCTTTTACCCTTTTGCTCGTATTCTGTGCATTGTACCTTGTACATTGCACATTGCACATTCTGGTCTTCTCCTCATTACTAAGAGTTGTCTTCTCCTCCATTACTTCGTACTAAGAGTTGTCCAAAAACACAAAACGCAAAAGGCCAACTCGTCTCAAACATCATCCTATCATCCTCTCATCCTCTCATCCTCTCATCCTCTGTGGCAAACCAATTCGTGCTTACTCTCTCTGCCTTTGTCCTACCAAAAAACAAAAAAGAAAGGTCCCCAGAAACTGCTTGATACCACCTTACCACAAGAAACGACTTACGAATCCTTTGTATCCACTTAACTTGTCCATTGAATACATATCATTTTTACAACCACTACATTCGCTGTATCTTCACAGTACCCTACAATATCGAATTCGACCAACATTATCAATGCGCTATTGCTAATCGTGTTGCGTTATCTACATTTCCTTTAATCCCCTTCTTCCTGCGCGAGGTAGTTGGTCCCTCGAAACCTTCTGCACCAAACCTGCGCGGCTTCCCACACACGATATGAGATTGCGACCTTTTCTCGGCCTGCTTGGTCTGGCTTCTCTAGCAAGTGCCTCAAGTCTGCGTCCACGAAATTACGATGCGAACGATTATTATGTCCTCCACATCGATTCCACCGTCGACCCGACACTGGTAGCGGCGAAGCTGGGTCTGAGCCACCAAGGTCAACTAGGAGAGTTGGAAGATCACCACATATTCTCAACCACTAAGCAAGAGGAAGATATTGTACACACGGCGTTGAAGGAGCGAAAACGGCGGAAGCGGACTTTGGGAGATTACGACATCCTAGATGGAGTCAAGTTCGCACAGAAACAAAAGTTGAAGGCTCGCATGGAAAAGAGAGGCCCAATACCGCCAGCGCCCGAAGGATATGTGGAGGCTCGACAAGATTCAGGAGCGTCTGTCGATTCTGCAATCGTGAAACAGCAACAGGTTGCTAGCGCGTTGGGAATCAAGGACCCGATCTTCAATCAGCAATGGCATTTATTCAACCCAGTACAAGTCGGACACGATGTCAATGTTACGGATGTTTGGATGCAAAATATTACTGGTAAAGGATCCATTGTAGCTATTGTGGATGATGGATTGGACATGTACAGCAACGACTTGAAGGCCAACTATTATGCCGAAGGTTCTTACGATTTCAACGAGAACACATTGGAGCCAAAACCTCGCTTGGATGACGACAAACACGGCACACGGTGCGCGGGAGAAGTTTCTGCTGTCAAGAACGATGTATGTGGTGTAGGTGTTGCTTGGGATTCCAAAATTGCCGGTATTCGTATCTTGTCAAAGATGATCACAGATGCCGATGAAGCGGTTGCCATGAATTACGCCTACCAACACAATCAAATCTACTCTTGTTCTTGGGGTCCACCTGATGATGGAAGATCCATGGATGCTCCAGGCATTCTCATCAAAAGGGCAATGGTAAATGCGGTTCAAAAAGGTCGAGGTGGTCTAGGATCCATCTACGTTTTCGCGTCCGGAAATGGCGCCGCAAATGAGGATAACTGTAACTTCGATGGTTATACCAATAGTATCTACAGTATTACTGTTGGAGCCATTGACCGAAAGGGACTTCACCCCTACTATTCTGAAAAATGCTCTGCTCAACTTGTTGTTACCTACAGCAGTGGAAGTGGGGACTCTATTGTAAGTTTTCATGATTCATTCTAAATACGAAAGTCGCTAATTATTGTAGCACACGACTGATGTTGGCACCAACGTATGCTCTTCGAACCATGGCGGTACTTCTGCTGCTGCTCCTCTTGCAGCCGGTATCTTTGCATTAGTTCTGCAGATCCGACCAGATCTTACCTGGAGAGACATGCAATACCTTGTTATGCAAACTGCTTTGCCAGTTGATCTCGAAACTGGAGAATGGCAAACTACATCCATTGGCAAGAAATTTAGTCACACCTTTGGATATGGGAAGATCGATACCTGGGCAACTGTCGAAGCAGCCAAGGACTTCAAGAACGTCAAACCTCAAGCTTGGTTCTATTCACCATGGATTCATGTAAACCAAGCCATTCCACAAGGAGAGCAAGGATTAGCTGTCTCTTTCGAAGTTACCGCCGCTATGCTTCAAGAAGCCAATCTCGAGAGGCTTGAGCATGTTCAGGTTACGATGAATATTGACCATTCCAGGCGTGGTGATTTAAGTGTCGATTTGGTTAGTCCTGACAAGGTCGTCAGTCACCTCTCAGTCACCCGTAGATTCGACACCGATCCTGATGGATACGAAGATTGGACATTCATGTCTGTTGTTCACTGGTTAGTTCACTCACATACCCCAACCCATTTCTTATATAAATATTAACCATTACACAGGGGTGAATCCGGCATTGGAACCTGGACCATCATCGTCAAAGATACCGCAGTAAACGAACATAATGGAACTTTCACAGACTGGCATCTCAAACTCTGGGGCGAATCCATCGACGCCTCCAAAGCCACTCTCCTTCCTCTCCCCACCGAACACGACGACGACAATCACACCGAAATCCAAACCACCACCATCTCCGGCACCACCACATCTGTCACATCCCTCCCCACCGGCACCTCCACGAGCCTCATGTCCAACCCTACCGACCACCCCGACCGTCCCGTCAACGCCAAACCCACCGGCACAGAAGACGAACTCGTCTCTCCAACCCCCACTGCGTCCGCCGCCCCCGACGCCTCCTCCACGACCTCCACATGGATTCCCTCTTTCCTGCCTACCTTCGGCGTTTCCTCCAAAACCCAGATCTGGATCTACGGCGCCATCGGTCTTATCGCAGTCTTCTGCTCAGGTCTCGGCATTTATCTGTACATGGCGCGCCGCAAGCGTCTGAGGAATAACCCACGTGATGAGTGGGAGTTTGACTTACTCGAGGAAGACGAAGCGGAGGGGTTAGCTGGAAAGGGGAAGAAGGGTGGAAAGAGAAGGGCAGGGGAGTTGTATGATGCGTTTGCGGCGGGGAGTGAGGATGAAGATGACGAGGAGTACAAGGATAGGGTTGGGGAAGGGGGAGATGAGAATGAGAAGAAATTGTATGATGATAGTGAGGGGGAGGGCAGTGGAAGTGGAAGTGGAAGTGGGAGTGGCCATCATGTTATTGGGGGCGAGAGTGATGAGGATAGTGATGATAATGTGGAGAGTGATAGTGAGGTGAAGGATGAGAAGAGCGCGGCATTGTTGAAGAAGTAGAGGCGGTTGTGAACTTGTTGTAGAGTATGGGTATGAGTGACGAAGATGAGAGATGAGGATAACGCTGGGGAATGCTATATACAGCATTAGTATCAGTGTAGGCATGCATACGTAGGTAGAGGAAGAGGAGAAAAGTGCCTGTCTGGTAGACGGGAGGGGGAAAGAAGATTGAGGAAAAGTAAAGAGAGGAGTGGTAAAGTGCGGGTCGGGTTCTTGGATCAACCCACCAATGAATCAATAGATCAATTAACCAATACAATACATAGATAAATCAACCAATCAATCAATATCATGATTTTAAGCGTCAAGAAGTCGAGTCGGCGTCTTGTCTTGTCTTGTATTGGTATCATCCATCCATCCATCCATCCATCCACCTACTCCTGCCCCGTGCCGTGCTGTAGCGTGCTGCGTTGTTTATACACTGTAATTGCATCTATTACCTTGCCTTCCTGGCCTTGTATAGTACAATCCTGTACTTACTATACTTATGTGATTGATGAGTAGAGCGCAAACGTAAACGCACACGTAAACGCAGTGTAACTTTGAGATAACTATGTTAACTTAAGTTTAAGATGTGTTACGTTAGGTTAGGTTAGGCTGATAGATGTTGGTTTGTGTGTATGTGTGTGTGCGTGGATGGATGGATGGATGGATGGGTGTGTATTTGATGTTGATGTGAAGGGGTAGGGGTAGGGAGGGGTAGGGGTAGAGGTAGAGGTACTGTGATGGGATGTGAAGGGATGTGGTGGATGGAACAGGATGGGATGGGATGGGATGGGATAGGATGGGATAGGATAGGATAGGGTTAGATGTTCACTTTACTGCCCCAATATACATACATACATACATACATACATACATAACCTTCAGGTAAGTTGAGGTAAAGTAAGGTAAGGTAAGGTAGGTAATAAATTGTTCATAATAATCATCAACTCATCCCCTCCTCTGCTATCCTCTCCTCTTCTCTCCTCTGCTCTCAGTCCTAACTCCTGACCTGACCTGACCTGACCTGACCTACCAGATTAGATTAGACCAGACTAGACTACCTACACCAGACACCCGTTCCATACGTAAATACATACATACCATACAGCTTCCCATGCCCTCCTCTCATCAAGCCTCCACCGTCTCCCCCTCTCTAATGAGCACCTCCCCTTCCCCCATCTCCCTCACGTACCCCTCCCAAATCCCCAACACCCCCTCATAAAACGCCCTATGTGCGTCCGCCAAGCCGCCCAACTGACTCTTAAACTCCACCCTCTTAATCCTCTCGAAATCCGCGACTTCCCTCACCACCTCCTCATCAAATGCCTCCGTCGTCTTCTTCGCCTCCTCGACTTCTCTCGTCAGCTCATCAATCCTGAGCTCCAGTCTCCGTAGCCTCTCTCTTCGACTCTGCTCATGGTCCACACCGCGCACGTCTTCGATTTTACTCCGGATGAACCCACCTGCACCCGTAAGTGCTGACGAGCCATGCGATGACGCGAGAACGTCGCGATCGGTGGTGGATTTGGCGAGGTATTCGGTGAGTTGTTCGAAATCGAGTTGTTTTTGCTCGCGCGCTTTGAGCAGGTTTTTTACTGCTGTGCTGTAGGCTTGCATGTCGCGGAGACTACCAAGGTAATTTTGGTCAGTATGATCTTTGAGGTTTTTGATTCCTGAACTGGTGTCCTCGACACTGGCGCTAAACGCATGAACGCTGGGCGCGACTCCTGGTTCTAGGTTAATTAGGCGCTGGAATTGCTCAGCTAGGTCTTTGTAGTCCGCTTCGAGATCGCCTTCGCGGCGGGCAACACGGGCGACGATTTTTTCGATATGTCCAAGGTCTTCGTCGAGTTTGTCGGACTTTTCTTTTACTTCGATGAATCGCTTGTCGGGCTTGTGCACTTTGGTGAATGCGTTTATGAAGGTGTCGGTGAAATTGTCGAAAACGCCCGAGGCTTGCTCATCCCGCGAGGAGCCGCGTAGGGGACGGGAGCGCATGGTAGCGTTCCAGTCGGTGCTTTCGAGGAAGAGAATGAGGATTGCGCTGCGTCGGAGGACAGGATGCAGTGTTAGGCGGGTGAGGAAGCGGCTGAGGGAGTTGGCGCGGCGTTGCATGAAGTCGGTGCCGAACCGGTCGCCGCGGACGTACTCCATCTTGTGCTTGTCTGGTAATGGAGGGACGGCGCAGGCAGGGTATTCTCTGAAGAGCGTGTTATATAGGAATACAAAATCGGTGAATCGTCGCCGGACTGATGTGGTGGGCTTTTGGAAAGAGGGGAATGTAGTCTGGGCATTGTCAGTATTAGGCGATCTTGCGGTGCTTGTAGGTAGACATACATTAGTAGTAACAAGATAAGATACAAAGGCATCTTTCGTCCCATCGTTCTCCTTGATGGGCGATCCCACCGTACACTCCAGGACCCCGTCTCCCACTCCAGCTAGGTCTATTTCATCCGCCATCCGCCCTGCCTGCTCTCCGCCACCATGTCTCTCAGCATCGGTAGCTTCGCTTCCATCTTCACTGCGAGGGCTTATTATCTGTGGACTGCCGTGGCTATTCTGCCACTCAATATTGGCAAAGTCGTCATGTTCCATCCTAGGTGGTTATGGTGCGCGGGGCACAGCAATCGCAAATTGGGCTGTGGAACAACAAGGAAGGGAGATAGTCAAGCAACAAATAAACTAGGCAATGTGATTATTCAATGCTGGTCATGTATTAAATTCTCTTCAACTGTACTCATAAAAGTCGTGGATAGTATGGTCGTAGTACTTCTGGAGTGAATCTTCCCTCACATGAAGAGGCGCGGGCCGATGTCATAGTGTACAGCAAGCTTAATGGTGTCGCTTGGCATTGTGGATGGACCTAGCACTCAAACTTACCGCTGACTAGGCTACGCACTCGCAGGTAGCTTTGGAACAATCAAATTCACAGATAAACAAAGAAACAGGCTCAATGCCATGTACTTTTATTACAAAAATTCTACATTGCTATGTATTCATTTGCTGTGCTGTGCTGTGCTGTGCTGTCTGAAGCCCATGGCAATCAGCGGTCTATTGTAAAGTTTCTATGGAACCCCCCCATTCCAATCCATTTATCCATGCTGAAATAAACAAGTCCTAGAATGCTATTATCTGTTAAGACAACAAAAGCGAAGAATTTTCATTTGTACATTTCAAGTTTCAGAAAGAATGCGAACAATCACTTCTTCTCTGATGGCCTTTCCTCGCTCATCTTTGCTTCTTGCTGAATGAGCTCACCCTCCTTCTCCGCATCGACCGCCTCACTAACTTGGCTCTTGTTTGAACCATCAGCTTGAGCCTCTGCTTTTCGTTCTTCTTTTTCATCGATATCTTCGTTATCTTGAGGAGTAGCTCTGCCCTCTTCGGTGTTCTCCTCGTTCTGCTCGTTCTCTTCCTCGATAAGCTCTTGTTGTTCCTTGAGAACCTCCAGACGTTGCTTGTTGGTTGCAGCACCCTCCGCATTGTGAACCTCGAGCTCGATCTCGTGGAAGAGTTCCTCGGGAATAGATGAAAGTACACCAGTTAAAGCATCGATTTGGGTAGAGAACTCGGCCTCCTTTCCTTGAGCATACATGTATGCGTTACTCAAAACTAGAAGCGTAGATGGTACCCCATGCTTAAGTCTCAAATCCAACCATGATTGTAAATCATCCCTCAAACGAGCTGGTGACATGCCGTGGGTCCGGATACCACGGCTGAGACAAGCAAGTTGAAGTTCTGGTACTGATAAACTGTCAACGCCCTCAAAACTGATAGCTCGATCGTCTCTCTTGATTTGTCTCATACGATGGCGGATTTGATATCTGAGCATCATATCGGTTCCAAAGGTGTTCAGGCTCATATATCTGCACATTCCCACGAGTTGAGGACGTGACAAGTTGTCTAGAGTCAAATCGTCCTTGAAAATTTGACAGACTTTAATCACTTCCTCGGCTGTTGGTCTCTCTCCTGTAGCTCTAACCTTCCGAAAGAATTGTGCAAACTCCTCTCTTTGAGCATTTGCCGGACTGAATGGTAGACCGGTCTCCTTCAAGGTGCTTCGCAGGAAGGCACTGACGTCCTTTCGTGTTGCTCGCAATGATGAAACTTTGGCGTCCTTCGATTTCTGGCCCTCGTACGTGCTCGGAAGCATGTTTGGGAACAGCTTAAGAGCGACCGGGAGTAACAATTCGGCAAAAGGGACCAGGACGAATACGGAAAATGGCACCAATCGAGCGATATCCTGGACTGTTCTACGTAATTGTCTGTGCTCCCTACGACTGAGCTCATACCCTGCGGCCATTTTCAAAGCCAATCGTGAACTGATCTTGATCTCAGTTGCCAGCAACTTCGTTCCATCCCAGTAATGAGCGGCCTCTTTCTTGATCTTTTGTGCAAGAGTCAACTTTTTCTCCGCCTTCTTTCCTTCCTGCTTCTCCACGGATTTATCCTTCACACCAGCCAATTCTGAGAGCGTCAAGGCTTCATGGGCATCTGTCTTGGGTACGGCAGTCGGCTGGTTCGTTGGTATAGCATCAATGTCATGTTTCTCGGCCTGCTTCGCAGCTCCTTTCGTTGGCGCATTGGCGGAGATTGGCAAGGGCTTTCTGGCTTGTTCGGCATTGAATCCTGGGGGTGGGCCAGTGGGGACTCCTCCTGAGGTATGTGTATCTGTCGAAGCCATTCTCCTAGGAATTAGGATGGCCAAAGCAGTCATTTGTGAAGGGAAGGGTCGAGCATCTCGATGTAAATATGCCGCAGAAGGACGGAGGGATGAACGTTGCACAACACGGCCTGTAGATTGCTATCAGTCCCGAGTTTCCTGGCAGCAAATTGATGCATTTGACAAACCTCCGCTCATGAAGGACGTTTGCGCCGCATTGCGGACGAGTCTTGAGGAAGCACTCATAATGGAGGTAAATCTCCCTTAGTAATCAAAGAGAATACTATCAACAGAATGGTCAGAGTGGCAGTATGAGATGGCTTATGGTTTGAAAATGAAGGATTATGAAAGACAGGTCATATGTAACAATGTAAGAATGGTTTCGTGGAGGGATAGTTGTAAAATCTTCAAGTATCCTTTTTTCGATGTTTTCAGTCTCTCGGGCTCTGGGGGGGCCCTGGGGTTGGCTCCAAGGACTTTACGTCGGGATTATTCTTTCCCGGAACTTACCGAGCCAGTCACGTGGGGGTGGATTCCGTCGGAAGATCTCAGAACGATGGCCACGGATCCATACTAAGTCGGCGTCGATTGGGTGAGGCGTCCGGACTTAAGTAGGTCCATCATGCAGAAGGGTTCGCAACATGTAGGAGCAGAACGTGGCACGACATCTTGAGATCCAAGTAAGTCAATGGAGACGGAACAGCGAACACTGGAGCAATGGAGCAATGGAGCAATGGATGAATGGCTAAACGGGAGAAGATACGAGAAGACAGGGGGTAGGCAGCTCGCAGTAAATAGTCAAATGCGATCTGTTTTCTAGTTCGAGCATCTCCCTCTTGCTCGCGTTGACATGGTCATGATGCGACGATGCGACGATTGTATTCAATAGATTCTATTGGTTCTTAACTAAAGTCTTCTCCTTTTTCGAAGTCACAAAAATATAGCTGAGAATATGGGGTAAGCAACATGGATCTCGCACGTGATATGATGGGCTATTGATTAAGGCATTAAGGCTTCCAAAAGGAGCAGGTTGAGCTTTCTCAACAGAAAGCCGGGACGGCGCGCTAAGACCAAAAGAAAAAGTTGTTGTGCGTAGTGGAAGAGTGGAAGAGTGGAAGGATGCAAGAGTGGAAGGATGCAAGCGTGGAAGGATGGAAAGCTTGGAAGCCCTCGAAGCTTGGAAATCCGCCCAATAAATTCCATTCCCTCGGCCTTGTCAACCCGAACGCCGTTGCATGTCTCTCCCCGCATACTTGTGAATCCCCCGATATCAAAGATCCTTCCTCTTCGTGCCTTTGCTTCCTCATTCTTGTCGCATTTCTATGTAGTTTCTTGATACCAAGGAATCGTCGGCGTACGGCTGTTTCACTGACTTGTTTTTGCCTGGCTATCATAGAGTGCGGGGTTCCAAATTACTACCCGCCGCACGACAAGGAAGTCCATATCCTCACGCCCTCAACACATCCTTCGCCATTGCTGCGGACCTCCGGCGTCTGACAGCCTGCGAACGGAAGCCTATATTATCCATATCCCATAACATTTACACTCTACAACACAACCCAACAGAATGCGACTCAAAAAGGCAGCCAGAGTATGTTAGTCTCCTGTAGAATTTTCCCAACACCTGTTGACAGAGTATCCCGTAGATAATCTTAGTAGGGGCCCCAGGAGTAGGAAAAGGCACACAGGCAGAACGACTATTACAGAGATTTCCGCAGCTTTCTGCCATTAGTTCGGGTGACTTATTGAGGGACAATGTCAAGAATAGGACTCCGTTAGGTACGTTGCATCGGAGCACTTCGGCATGCCTTAGCTAACCCGAAGCTTGCAGGTATCAAAGCAGAAAATGCAATCAAATCTGGCGCCCTCGTCCCCGACGCGATGATACTGCGACTTATCACACACGAACTTAAGTCTCGCGGATGGCTATACCCCTCATCAATGTCGCCCATGACGTTAGCGACAAGTTCCCTGGCTGCCGAAGATATGGGAATGGATTCTTACGTCGACCAACCATCTCTGGCGCAATCTTATCCGCCTCCGCAAACTTCAGAAGATCCATCTGCCTCCTTCATCCTCGATGGTTTCCCGCGAACTGCTTCACAAGCATCTCAACTCGACTCGCTCATTCCAATCAATCTTGTTGTATCTCTCAAAACGCCTGCATCGGTAATATTAGAACGTATTGCGGGGCGTTGGATTCATGCGCCATCTGGTCGTGTGTACAATACTACGTTCAACGCGCCCAAAGTTGCAGGACGTGACGATATAACCGGAGAAGCCCTCACGAAGCGTCCAGATGACTGTGAAGAAACATGGAAAACAAGACTGAAGAAATTCGAGGAAACAAGTGAGCCGCTACTTGAACATTATGATCGCAAAGGAGTACTTTGGGAAGTCGGAGGAAACTCCAGTGATGAGATCAGTCCATTGCTGTTCCGGGAGTTTGAGAGAAGATTTGGAAGTGTATGAAGGAAGTTTTCTTTTGGTGTAACGACTTTGTTTATGATAGATGAAGAGAAAAACATCATGTATGTATACGTGATTAGTATTCGGCGTTCGGTGGGAGGTAAAAGAGAATTGCTCTGCTTCAGCGGGTATAAATTCATCTTACTTGGTTCTTCGCTTACCTCCCTTTGCTTGCATGCACTTTAGTATAAATAAGCCTCAAGTGAGACCAGCTCGACGTAGATCTATATCCAATAGTATTGAGTATTTGGTACTGACACTCATTCATGGCGAGGCGTTTGGCAAGTATGCCATAATGAAATTCTGGAAGCCAGCCAGACTTCAAGTACTACACGAGGACAACGTATGTCCTTAATGTTCGGTTGGGTAAGTTTTCATGCTACTTGATAACTTTGGATATCTCTATAGCTATTAAGAACTTGGAGCAATTTTTTCTTGTAGTCAAATACTGCCGGTTCTACTAGAGCTACAACTCCCGTTTTACCACGCGCATGCAAAGTAAAACCCCCACGTAACTGTTTTTGATCAGACAATATAAACTGCTTTTGAACCGGCATATAATCGCGGGATATAACGTCGGCCATTGAACGCTTAATATGTCATCACATGGTTGGCAATCTCATATTTCCTTTGTTCCAAAAACTTCTCCAAACGACCTCGCTCAGATTTTTTGTCCAACTAAGACCAAGGCTATCATTTCCCTAGGATTTACAGGTTGAAGGCAAATTCATGACGTCCTAATGTCCGTCACGCGCAGTATCGTTGCTTCTTGGTTTGACGATGTTGCTAATTCCTTTGTCCCTCTTTCTTTATATGTACGAACATTCCTCATGCCTACCAAATCTAGACATTCATGAATTGGAATAGCTGTAAAAGCTGTAAATCTTCAAATATGTTCTCACGAATCTACAACAGACACGCGCTTAGTCTTCGATCCATTGGGATCAAAAAACCTCAGGGGGAGGCTGGTTCTTCGGCCATTGCCATTATTGTTGGCTTGTTCGTTGCTTTCGGTGGGGTTTTGTTCGGGTATGGCGACGCTCGCATGCTATGATCGGTTCATCCGTGCTAATACTGCGATGGTAGATATGACACGGGCACAATCGGTGGTATAATTACCATGCGCTATTGGCTTGATACTTTCTCGACTGGCTACATTGATCCAAAGACGGGTCTTTTGGGTATCATATCTTCGGAGTCGTCATTGATTGTATCGATTCTTTCGGCAGGCACCTTCTTCGGTGCTCTTTTTGCGGCACCCTTGGCCGATTTCATTGGCAGAAGACTTGCCTTGATGGTCAGTCTGGTGGTGTTCTCATTTGGGGTTGCGCTGCAGACTGCGTCGACTGCTATTCCGTTGTTTACGGCGGGCAGGTTCTTCGCGGGGTTGGGGGTGGGATTGGTTTCTATGCTGGGTGAGTTGATGGAATGGTTGTGCATCGTAATGATGACATGCTGATTTCGTGCATAGTTCCTCTTTATCAATCAGGTTGGTTTATCGATGGTGAGAAATATGTGCGAGTACTTATCGTTGTTAGAAACGGCACCTAAATGGATCAGGGGCACTATTGGTAAGAACAAGCGTTAGAAATGCAACTTCACAAACAATGCTAACGCAAACAGTGGGTGCATATCAGCTCGCAATTACCATAGGACTCCTGCTCGCGGCTGTAGTCGACAATGCAACCAAAGGTCGGAATGACTCTGGCTCCTACAGAATTCCAATTGCAATCCGTAAGTTTTACTGATAGAGTTACTGTACATACCAACTTGCTAAAACAAACAACTATACAGAATTTGCCTGGGCCCTTATTCTAGGCACCGGTCTCATATTCCTCCCCGAAACACCACGTTACCTCATCAAGCGCGGAAGGCATGATAAAGCAGCAAAAGCACTCAGAAGACTCCGCAGACTAGATGTTACCAATCCTCACCTTATCGATGAGCTTTCCGAGATTGAAGCCAATTTCAAACATGAGCAAAGTCTCGCTAGTGGTACTTCGTATCGACAGTTTTTCAAATGGCATACATTAGGAAAAAGGTTAGTCCATCATCAATCAACCCCCCCTTCATATCAATCCCACATCTAACTCCCCTCTCAACCATAGACTCCTCACCGGTTGCCTCCTGCAAGCCCTCCAACAACTCACCGGCATCAACTTCATCTTCTACTACGGGACATCCTTCTTCGCCGCCTCAGGTATCAAACAACCCTTCATAACAAGCATGATCACCTCCTCTGTCAACGTCGCATCCACCTTCCCTGGCCTCTACCTCGTCGAAGCCTGGGGCCGTCGCCGTCTCCTCCTCTTCGGCGCCATCGGCATGTTCATCTGCCAAATGATCGTCGGCTCCGTCGGCACCGCTTTTCCAGACGGCTCCAACGCCGCTGCGCAGAAATCTCTCGTGGCTTTTGTGTGCATCTATATATTTTTCTTTGCCAGCTCGTGGGGACCGGTTGGGTGGGTTATCCCCGGGGAGATCTTCCCGTTGGGGGTTAGGGCGAAGGGGATTAGTCTCACCACGGCGAGTAATTGGCTGCTGAATTGGGCGATTGCCTATTCCACGCCTTACTTGGTGAACCCTGGGAAGGGCAATGCGAATTTGCAGGCGAAGATCTTCTTTGTGTGGGGAGGATGCTGTTTGTTGTGTGCGGTGTTTGTTTGGGGGTTGGTGTATGAGACGAAGGGGTTGAGTTTGGAGGAGGTGGATAGGATGTATGAGGAGTGTGGGAGGGCGTGGAGGTCGGAGAAGTGGGTTCCGGGGGAGGGGAAGGTAGGGGGAGATGGGTTGGGGAGGAATGGGAGTGCTGAGGGGGGAAAGGAGGAGAAGCTGGGAGAGGTGGAGCACAAGGAGAGGATTGCTTGACGAGGTGGGGATAGGGGTTGAAGGTCCCTTTTTAATCCTTTTGTATGTATACAGACTTCCTTGGACATTCGCTGAAGAGATGACTTTATTTGATGTGATATGTATAATTACTGTTTAATATTTCTGTAAATTTATGACTTAGTTGCAACACCTAGTTGGTGTACCGGTACAACTGTCTGACTTGCCAGAATGAAAAATCCACTTACTTACTGGCAGCTAGAGCATAATTAAGGTCTCATAATGTCGAACTCATTGTTCAATTCTACGTATTGGGCATCTTGTAAAAAGAAATACAGTTTTGAAAATTATATTACCCCACCCCCCACCGGAGTAAACAGTTAAGTTATGCAAATTATGAATGTTCGTCCATGGCGCCAGTATCTACAACAATCAGACCACCTTTCCCCCAAACAGCCGTTAACCACCACATACACAGTGAACCAACCAATCAATTGTTTTCTTGGATCCCTTTCATCGGGATTTCTCAACACGTGGTGTCATCATCAGCTCATTTTTTTGTTAATGCGCCAGTTTCCGGAAGACGAAAAATACCCCGCCGTGTTTTTCACCTGTATGTAGCAAGTAACAAAGGACTCATATACAGTACTGTAGGGCGTTGGCGTGGAAGAAGACGTCGGTACTCGGCGCACGGGATAGTTCTAGCGGATGCGCATATGCATATGTATGGAGAAAGCCAATCAGGGGCCGGCCAGGACCCTGAGTTAGGCTGGGCTGGTTATTAGTACTATCACCTCATTTTTGCAGGTGGTGATATGTTTACTGGCTGCTGGGATTGAGGGCTGTTTTTATCCCCTTCTTCCTTGCATAACTTATGGGGTCTTTGCAGGCAGGGTAGAGAATAGGGAGGCGAATGAGGCTGGTGAGCTTTGCGGTGCCGGTTGGAGTGAAGATGTGAGCTGAAGGGTTCGATTTGATCAGGCCACTTTTCTCCCATGCTATATTCACTGCTGTTTTTTTTTTTTTTTTTTTTTCAGCCGTTGTATGTACGAGCGCAGAGGTGATGACCTCGGGAGAGTTGGTACGGGTAGGTGGAGGCAGAGGTAGGTAGGTAAGTGAATAAAAGGATGTGCATCGCCATGTTTGCGGTAAGTTATTTTTCTTTCTTTCACTCACATCATACTCAATCCGCTCTTTTGCATAGCCACTACAGATACAACAAGTGGTAAAGTAAAGGATATCTTCAATCATTGTTTTGAACGGGCAACAACACGCAGCTCCAACTCTCCAATAACCTTCCAACACATCTTCGAATAAGCAACATTCCTAAGAACAACCCGCCATGGCTCCAGCTTCAAATGAAGTTGGCACCGAGAGCATCTCTCCATTTGGGATTGCTCGAGCAACTATCACCGAAAAACCCCTCTCAGATGAGGAAGTCAAGAAATACGATGCATATTTCAGCGCCAGCTTATATCTCTGCCTCGGTATGATATATCTAAGAGATAACCCTCTTCTTCGACAGCCACTTGCCAAAGAACATCTGAAAGCTCGTATCCTGGGTCATTGGGGCTCGGACGCGAGGCAGAGTTTTACTTGGCTGCATTTTAATCGGCTAATTAAGAAGTATGATTTGAACTCGTTGTTTGTAAGTGTGCTCCTTCTTAGGATGATATGATGGGGAAGCTGCCCTTTTGGCTGCGTTATTTTGAGCAATGCTGATATGATGTTGTCTTAGATCTCTGGGCCGGGACATGGAGCTCCGGCTGTGCTGGCTAATGCTTATCTTGAGGGGACTTATTCTGAGGTCTATCCGGATAAGGCTGAGGATGAGGAGGGCATGCAGAAGTTCTTTAAGCAATTTTCCTTCCCCAATGGTATTGGGAGTCACGTAAAACATCACCATTCTGACCACCAATGCAACTGCTAACAATGCCAGGCCACTCCGGAAACCCCAGGCAGTATCCATGAGGGAGGAGAATTGGGGTACTCAATATCCCATGCCTTCGGCACCGTTTTCGACAACCCTGATCTCATCACGTTGACCATGGTCGGAGATGGTGAGGCTGAGACTGGACCTTTGGCAACTGCCTGGCATTCAACCAAGTTCCTCAACCCCATCACTGACGGTGCTGTTCTCCCCGTCTTGCATCTCAACGGCTACAAAATCAACAACCCTACCATTCTTTCACGAATCAGTCACAAGGAATTGGAGTCATTGTTTGTTGGTTATGGTTGGACACCATATTTCGTTGAGGGAAGCGACTTGGAGAGTATGCACCAGGCTATGGCAGCCACTCTGGAACATTGCGTGAATGAGATCCGTAAGTACCAGAAACAAGCACGAGAATCCGGAAAGCCTTTCCGTCCACGCTGGCCTATGATTGTACTTCGAAGTCCTAAAGGCTGGACTGGTCCGAGAAAGATTGACGGCAAGTTGTTGGAGGGCTTCTGGCGCTCTCATCAAGTCCCAATTACAGATGCCGGAACGAATCCAGCCAATCTTAAGATTCTGGAGTCGTGGATGCGCAGCTATAAGCCTGACGAAGTTTTCGACAAACAGGGTAAACTGATACCGGAATTGAAAGAACTTGCTCCTGTTGGAAATGCTCGTATGAGTGCGAATCCGGTTGGGAATGGTGGATTACTTCGCAAACCACTCAATATCCCGGATTTCCGCAAATACGCATTGGAGAACATCAATCCCGGTATTAGCTCTCTTCCAAGTATGTCCAACATGGCAAAGCTTCTTCGTGATGTTGTTGCGAAGAATATGCATACTTTCAGAGTTTTCGGACCTGATGAGACAGAGTCGAATAAGCTTGGGGAGATCTACAAGGCTGGAAAGAAAGTTTGGATGGCTGAAACAATCGAGGATGATGAGGATGGAGGAAACTTGGCGTTCGATGGAAGAGTGATGGAGATACTTAGTGAGCATACATGCGAGGGATGGCTAGAAGGATATATCCTTTCCGGTCGCCACGGCCTCCTCAACAGCTACGAGCCCTTCGTCCACGTGATCGACTCCATGGTCAATCAGCACTGCAAATGGATCGAAAAATGCAACGAAATCGAATGGCGAGTCAAAATCTCCTCTCTTAACATTCTCCTCACCGCAACAGTCTGGCGCCAAAGCCACAACGGCTTCTCCCACGAAGACCCCGGCTTCCTCGACGTCATCGCCAACAAAAGCCCCGAAGTCGTGCGCATCTACCTCCCCCCCGACGGCAACTGTCTCCTCTCTGTCACCGACCACTGTCTCCGCAGCACCAACTACGTCAACTGCATCGTCGCGGACAAGCAAGAACATTTGCAGTACCTTTCCATGGACGACGCCCTCGCGCACTGCACCAAAGGTCTCGGCATCTGGGACTGGGCCTCCAACGACCAAGGTCACGAACCCGACGTCGTCATGGCATCATGCGGTGATGTCGCTACGCTGGAATCCCTAGCCGGTACTGCCCTTCTTCGCGAATACCTCCCCGAGCTCAAAGTCCGCTTCGTCAACGTCGTCGACCTGTTTAAACTCATCCATCAATCTGACCACCCGCACGGTCTCAAAGACACAGAGTGGGTCTCCCTGTTTACTGCTGACCGACCCATTATTTTCAATTTCCACAGCTACCCGTGGTTGATCCACCGCTTGACGTATAAGCGCCCGGGACAGGGGA
Source organism: Clarireedia homoeocarpa (assembly GCA_001465935.1). Classification (NCBI taxonomy): domain Eukaryota; kingdom Fungi; phylum Ascomycota; class Leotiomycetes; order Helotiales; family Rutstroemiaceae; genus Clarireedia; species Clarireedia homoeocarpa. The sequence goes on along the minus strand of LNKV01000036.1, from coordinate 524,104 downwards.
ATATTCATGTAAAAGGGTATCGCGAGAAGGGGAATATCGATACCCCGCTGGTGTTGGCGATGCGCAATCAGACGGATCGGTATAGTTTGGCGATGGACGCGATTGATCGGGTCGGGGATCGGTTGGGGAATAGGGCCGCGGGGGTTAGGGAGAAGTTGTTGAATATGCAGATTAGAGCGAAGGAAGAGGCGTTTGAGATGGGTGTGGATCCAGTGGTGGTGAGGGATTGGAGGTGGCCTTATCCAAGGGAGTAGGGGGTGCTAGTATGGAGGGAGGAAAGGGTGGCGGGGGAGGGATTTGAATATTCGAGCGTGCTGCTAAGTTTTAGACGCCTTTTTTTGTTATGCTTTTTCTTAGCTGAGAACGTTTTTGCCCGCTGCGGTGTACGAGGAATCGAAAAGAAAGCCGGGATTATGAATAAAGAATACATGAATTTTGATATCAAACCTATCAATCAATCACCTTTTCATCCAAACCAAGAAGCAAAGAACAGCTGCTCGTTGGGCTTCCTCAATTCATGATATGTGTTTCTAATTTCCAGTTCCCCATTAGAAAAGCGCAGCTGCGAGGTTAGGGTTGGGGTTGTGGTAATACTGCAATCTTGCGGTATCTAGTCGTGGTGATAGAGGTTTGTTTTTTCAACTACAATGGTTGGCTAGCGCGCCCTGGATGGATGGATAGATAGTATAGTACTTGTAGAAATGATTGTGGTTGGGAGGGTGGAGGGTTCTCCTGCTGGGAAGCTGGTTATACGGACAGGAGGGGCTGTGAATTAACCTGGCTGCTTTGACTGATCTCGGCGAGGAATTACAGTATGTGAGGAGAGAAGAGGAGAAGAGGTAAGTAAGGTCATGCCTTAAACTTTACATATAAGATTGAAATCGACAACTTTGATACCGGAGTGGAGAGGAGAGTGAAGGAAGGAAGGTGGGAAAAAGGCGTTTGGATGAAGTATAATGTATGCTAGGGGTGCGGAATTATTAGGGGGGTGGAGGAGTTGATTATAGGATGGGGTTCTATTATTCGGCTACTTGAGAGTTTTGAAAGAACGAGATAGCATAGGATGGGGTAAGTGGGAATAGAATAAACGGGGCAGGCTAGAATGAAGTGAAATAGTGTTGAGGCTTGCTAGGCCTGAAGGAGGCAATATCGACCTGAAGGAGGAGGCAATGTTGGAATAGGCCTATATATAGGCCATAGGCCAACACTGTGGCGATACTTGAAGGACTATAAACAAGGGGTCCTTTACCACTGTAAAATAGAGCAGAACAGTTGAATCAAGCACAAGCAATCCTAAGTTACTATTCTTACTTTTACTTTTAAATCCATTTAAGCCTACAGGCACTATTCTACGTGTCAATCTGCTGTAACCCTCAACAAATAGAATTATTGGATAATACCAACAAATAGTCTGGCAGAAGTGGTGATTGGGTAACACAATAGCTGAGGTATATCGGTGCATATGATGGTTGGAGAAATGTAAAGAAAATTAGAGATATATGTGCAATTTAGAGATAGATATTGAAGACAGAGTAAGTTATGTTCCTCTTTTTCGGTCATGATCCTTGTGCTAGCTCCATCTTGATAGGATAGCATAAGGTGTGATGGATGATGGCAATGATAGTTTGAGTAGACGTATGAAGTGTAAAGGTATATCGATGGGTGTACATCGAGGCAGTGTTGACAGTAGTGTAAACCATGTAAACTAGCGCGGTTTAAGGGCATTCCCAAACGTACAGAGCGTAGTGCGTACACACGGCTATATCTTAGCAGTACACTATTGGAATATCAAGAAGAGGAATATAATTTAAATTCAAATAATATCTATAGTTCTATTATCTAAATTAATCGCTCTTTATATTAGGATTACTCTTATATAATGATTCTTCCTCAAAACTCGATATATCTAACTACGATTTTAAATATTTAAATACTTCTAATAATACTATTCTTATTCTATTACGACAATCTGTAAGAATAATCTTTGTAGCCGAAAAGAGATATTCAATATTAGTGTGACGACTCGTACCGATTCGCACCTGAGTCATACACGTAGTTGCACCTGAGTCGTATGCTTCACTAAGGACATCGCTAAGCTTAGCACTGGGGGGCCTCTGGTTCTATAAGGCCTCTTCTTCTTGTAAATAGTCTTAGTTCTGTAGTTCAATATTCTAAGGTCATTCAGTACTTTTATTAGTGGTTTCGTCACAATTAGCCGATATAGTAGAAATAGAAAGAAGATCTAATACTGTTCTAGAAAAGTAAGAATATTGTACAAATTCGATATCCCCTTGAATGCCATATGCGACTTCCCCACCTTATTTTTGGTGAGGTCGCGAGTAGTTGGCAGTCAAGTGGATAATAGTAGAGTTGTTAATAGGTTGATAATAATATTAGTAATTAAAATTAGATCGATGTAGATAGCTTCAATCTATCTAGTTTAGTACTAAAATCTTAAATAAGATTAAGATTTTAAGGTTATATTTAGTTATATAATTCACTTTCTCTGCCTATATCGTTGCTATATATTTAGTATACAGCTAGTCTGTACTGTTTTTGAGGATATAAAACTGTTTGTACTATCGGTTTCAATATCACAAACTATATAGGATCTACTATTATACTAGCGTACACAGTGGGCGTGCACTATTGTACGGGCATACTACTGACAACACTGGACCGAGGTGGATGGTTCATTACAACTTCGGATCTGCAAGGAAAGGTGAGAGTCAACATTTGTGCTGCAGAGTGGTATGTATGAAACGAATGATGACTAGAGGTGCGTAAGTAGAGCACCCTGCAGAAGTGTAGATGCCTTGGCTGTCGCTGTGTCTAACAATCGAGATGCTCGTACATGCAAGGTTGCGGCGATGTGATGGTTCATTACTTCGTCTCATTTCTCTCTTGGCCGCTCGGGACAGGTCGTTGGGATACTTCAATGCAGAATCGGTCATTGAAGAATGTGATGGAGTGAAGAATTCTACACGTATACCACCTGTTCTTCCTACAATTCCTGAGATATTGAAGAAATGCGGGCTAAAGGCGCAGCAATGTGATATTCTTCACCGTTGCCTAGTATATACTTGAAAAACCCTTGTGATGGTGCGATAGAGCGGCGGCACACGCAATGTACTTCTGCAGGCCGGGTTGAAAGATATATCCCGGAGTGTGTATGTGGCTCCTCTGCATGATATGCATCCGGAGACAACGTGGTGTTGGGGCTAGCAGAGATTGTCCTCGATTCCTGACAACTGGCTAGGGAAGGAGAAACGGCCCGAGACCGTAGTGAAGGGTACATGTAGGTGCATGATGAGATGAGGGGTAGGCTTTATGGTTGTATGAGACGTTAGTGACTGGTGATATGATGACACATGATATTTTTTTATGTGAGGGGTGGAAGAAGAGATAATAAAACGGGTGGGGAGTGAGAAAGGGAAGATATGGAAGAGAAAAAGAAAAGGGGAAAGCAGTGTGAGAATGGTTTCTGGATGGATGTGATGTCGTATATGCATAAGAAAGGCGTACACGTACCGGCAATGAAGCTGAGGAAGACAATATCGATGTCAGATTTCACACTTGTCTTGATAGAAAGATGACAGCACCTGCATAACTACCACAAGATACATGACCGGATACGCACTTTACAACAAGTACCGTATCTTATTATGCAAACGAAAAGATATCCATAAAGACTCGAATTCCTACAACACGCTCATTTCATCGAGCCAAAAAAAATAAAAAATAAAAAATAAAAAAAAATAAAAAAAAATAAAAAAAGAATAAAAAATTAAAAAGTAAAAGAATTAAAACTCAAAAATAAATACCATGAACATCACCCCCAAAATGGAAACAAAAATCCGACAAGGATATGCTACAACTATGGGGCGCATGGTCGAGGTGTTGCGATGACGATTGTGATCAACATCTACTTCCGCAACCGTTGCCGATACGCGTCAAATGCCTGCTAGATACTCCACGGAAGGAAAGACCCGAGGTGTATCTAGTGATATGTGAGTGGTATTGTGTGAAAATTCCGAAAGTGACGCCACTTCTAGAGAAGTGACAATTACGGCTCATATTTGATTCCACATACTCGTATTGCCCGGTACATGTGACTGGCATATGAACGGGTGTGGTCGAGTAAATGGCCAGTCAACACGTTCGATTTTCAAGAGTATGACGCAAGCTACGCAGTCAGTAGCCTCAGTCCATTGACTTTAGTTAATTCGTTTCGTTTAATCGGCGAGGACGTTTCTGTAGGAGAGGGGAATATTACGCGTGTATGCTACTGAGTGTGCATTTGAGGTAGGTGGTACAGAACTTGAGGCATATGATAGTAAAAAGCTCTGCTATTTATTCAGGTTTCGTGTTCACCTGTTTGAAATTGTGGTGGAGTATCTCCTTCATGTGTCCTACGATTTCCTCCTCCTTGATTGCCTTCTGATAGAGTTAACATGCTTCCTCGTAAGAATATACCTGGTATCCTACCGCTATGATATTCCCCCCTCATCTCGCCTATTATAATATATAAATAGAATTCAAGAATTAATAGATTAAATGGACATGAAAAACGTAAGAAAGCTACAAACCTCGAAATCAAGTTCACCAGTATCTCAAGCCCAAAATTACCCCTAAGTACTTTGATCACCACAACTCCATAGACTCATTGTAATCGTGTTTTCTCCTCGAAGCTAGCGATTCTACCGGTTCCTCATAGCGATGCTTCTTAATCTGTCCCGGGATTTCTGGCGTAATATATGGCTTGATCACCCATTTTTGCTGTTGATCGTCTATACCATTGCCTCCTACGCTCCGTTTCGTCTCCTGATGAGGGATCTCTTCTGAATTGAAATATCCGGCATGTGAAGCCTGATTTTGTCGTTCTCTTGCAAGCTCTTCCTGCGCTGCTTGAAGCTGCTGAATATGAGGCCTATCAGCTTCCATTGAAGTCAAGGATACGGCGCATCGAGTTGGATAATAATTCGGACTGAGATGTTCTATCGCATTAATATTATTGCTTGGCCTCCTGCTGTGCATAGGGTAGTAAAGACTGAGATGTTGACTAGAGTTTGGGGCTTGGCCTGATCTTTGGCTTATTGTATTTCCTCCTAAGCTCCGTAGGCCTTTGATGTTGAAATTAAACGAAATTGGCGTTTTAGGAGTAATAGGGGGAGGCTCAAAGTGTGGAAGGTCGTTGTTCCTGTTCGTGCTCAATTTGATACGCTTTCCTTGCTGTGAAGACACATGATGCTGGGGAAACATGGGCGTAGTAGGAGATTTATTTCTTACAAAAAAAAAAGAAAAAAAAAAAAAAAAAAAAAAAAAAAAAAAAAAAAAAACGATTTGGCCGATGTCTATACCCTACGTAGTATGAATATTGGTAACGAGGAGGATTCTCAGTAGCACGAAGACGCCGTGCTCGGATAAAGTAGATGGCAAAGGCGACGCAGATAAGAACGAAGGGAATCGGGCTTCAATTGAAATAAACGGTCTTTGCGACTCCCAAGACTGAATAGGTTAAGGCAGTGGTATCAAGATAGGGATCGGTAGCTTACTAGTAGAAGGTAGAAGACTGGTGAAGAAGATAGGGGAAGTTCGTAAGTCTGCACTGTCCAATTCAATGACATTTTGGATCCATCGTAAGATTCTAGAGCTCTTCGTTAGTGAAACCTAGAAAGCCATCTATTCGTGTTGCATACCTAAAAGTGCCGGAATTCGAAGGGTTTTCACTCCAAATTGCAATTGCATAATTGGTGAGACTGGTTGTCCATGATATAACTTGTTGACTTTCAACAAACCATGACGGATTAGACGTTGCTTTTGGACTTGGGTTGATGAAATCTCCAGGGGGTGATAAGACCGACGATGATGCCAGCACCATACTGATAAACAAAACTAAAGTGAACACTAAGAACATAGTGAATAGTTCTGCCGCTTGCAGACTCTCATAACAGGTATCCAAAACATGAGTCGAAGTCTGAACAAGAGCACAAGAAATAAACGCAATGAGATGGGGGTGTGCGTGTGTGTCGCCTCATTATTTCTATATATCAGATCACCTTGTATTCCTGGCTTGCATCGCGCTAAGCATAGGAGGCTACGCATCATTTCCATGCTAAAGAACCAGGCAGGAAGGACCAAAGCACGTCCCCAAAGATCGACGGACTGATAGCAGTGTGCACAATGCCGTGGAACCTTGGCCGTTGGACAGAAGACAATGCATGATCAATGCCGAATGCTGGCACTTGCATCCCCAGCTACCCTCCAGTACCGAACCATCGGGCCATCAAAAAGCCTCCCATCCTCTTGTCCTGATGTGGGTGAGAGGAGAATAAGCGTGTGTCATCGTCTCGATGGAAAGATTGGGTACGAAAGGTCCCAGTAAACGGTCCCTGTCCTGACACATTGTATGCATGAAACAGAAAACAGACTTCCATGGACAGAGTCAAGCTAAGGGTACTTAGATAACAAGGAATGCTAATGAAGTGTGACCCGAACACCAGTTCCTCCCGCAATCTGAAATCAAAGATAGGAGCAAGGAATCATGGAAGTTCTGCGCTTATTAGGGAACCATGATTGGACGGTGCTGGATGTTGACGCCAAAATAGCACGGGGCAATGGGAAATTGAGGATATCCCCCGGATAAATTACTGAACACAGATGAAGGCGATGAAATGCTTATCTCCTTTAAGCTTCATATGTGGGCACTTCTTCAGTACTCTGAATCTGTGTTGCTGCCTTTGGTCTCGAGCTTCGATACGCGCAAAGTGTCCCAAGGGATCCTGCAAAGTGGATGACTTGGCCAAAATTAGAGCTATGGGGTTGATACTGTAAGGTTGGATTATGATTAGAATCCCCAGGTTTTCCGAGGCGTCTCGAACTCGGTATGGGAAAGAAAATCTCGATACCCATCAGGTTAGGAATTTCTACAGAGAAGAGACAATAGGAAGGAGTAGGCGATATTCCGCGAAGATGGTGTCTTTTGTCGTTGTGCTGTAACTGAAGGACGAAAGGTTCTATTGTATGTAGGTTTGTGTATAGAAACCTCATATGCAATACAATCTAGCAATGGCACCGCAAGCAAGTTCGAAAGGGTAATATGTGGCACTTCTATTCTACCGTTTTAAGATTATATCGTATGATCATGAGTCTAGATGGCACACTAAATCCCATCTTTGTTGATCAGGGAGCATAGCTGGAGAATACCCGCCGCTTATCACATATAGGCATCATGAACGTATTGACATACCCACCGTGATCAGATGATAAAGCCTATCAGATCTACTTTCGACTACCCGCAAATACAGAGTAACCTTGCGAGCGTATCCCGACGAAAAGCTCCCGAAATTATAATGCTTGATCTTCGCGGTCATTGATGGTATGGTCGCACATCCTCTCACTCACCTGTTGATTCCAATGCAGAAACGGTATACATGCACCTGCGAGGTGTTGTAACATCGCGCACACACTGTCAGGAAGATACTTGTAGCAGGCTACTTCTTATCATTATCTCTCGATAAGTTGTCTAAACTCCAATGGGAGGCCACTCGAATTCAGCCTTCTCTCATTACTTCGAACGATTTCGGCTTCCAGCTGGCATCTCGACTCCAACTTAGCCTCATTCTATTTCTCCTTTCACGTCTTCATCTGCTTCACGTCTCCATCTGCCCTCACTTCTTCATCTCTCAACTCCTCTTTCCTTTCACTCCCGTACTACTATCTCGAGCACTACTCAACCACCACTCTATCACCACCATATGCACAACCATGGCTAGCCATCCCGCCGTCCCGAAAGTCATATTCATAGTCACCGCCCTTTCTTCCGGTCCCTTGAACCCCGTCCTTATCGCAACAACTACGTCCCGTTTCACAAATGAGCCCTTACCATCCAACCCACCAAAACAAGTTGGATACTTTTCCACCAACCCGTCAGTAGGTACCCCGAACTTCTCGTATATCTCCCCCACCCACTTGCACGTGCCTACTGCATAGAAGGTTCTCGTGTAGGGCGAGCAAATCAACCAGGCTAGAATGAACATCGTCGGTCGCATTGTTAGGATCTGGAGTCCATTAGTCACTTCTTCATGCTTATATGAGGCAAAAAGTAAGAGGTCAACAAACAGAGCCTGCCCATCCCCATGTCCTAATCGTCCAGACTCTGTGTGCTTGATAATCTTTCTTCCATGCAGTACGCCAAGCCCTCCACATCGAGTAGAAGACCATGGGCCCAAGCGTGTAAATCCAGATGACCGTTTCGATAGTGCCACCAAACGAGGCGTGGGATATACCCATTCCAGCTTTAATCGATGGCGTGTTAGTTTACGAATTAAAATATAATGCAGATAGGCAGGTATAAATGAAGAGCGTGACAGCGATAAAGAAATTCTACCACAGACCTGTATTCCCAGCCACAAGAAGCAAAAACAAGATCCTTCCAGACCAGCGATGAGCAGCCCTATACTTCTTCCTTAAAGCCGGGACGAACTGCAAAGGCAGGAGCATGCCTGCTGCTGTAGTTGCTCACGTCAATATGGAGTGCTACATAGTCGCTTCCGCAGGGACAGAATACATACGCAAAACACACCATAAATGAAATAACTTAGCCCATCCTAGCCAGCTTCCCCGGGTGAAGACTAGAGTTTCACTAGGAGAGGAAAAAGATGAGCGGCCGGTAACGAGCCAAGAATGTTGAGAGAAGGAGAATACGGCAAAGACGACAGGGAAGAGGAGGAATAGGGTAAATGATAGTGGACGTGTGAAGCCTAGTCTAGACGCCATGCTCTTTGGCGGGGAAGTAAAGCGATAGTGAAGAGAGACAGTAGTTAAGATGTTGACTTTTGATTAACTGGTGGAGATTGTATAACAATGTCTTTACGTATAAAGAGCACGTTGCTTGGTTGGGAAAGCGATGCAAGTGGGGCGCCAGATTATGATTCTGGCACAACGGGAGTATTTGCTGGTGGGGAATTCGGAATTGATCGTTCTAGTTGATTTTGCTTAGTACGCAAGTTGGATATCGAAGAGGCAGTAATAAATGTGGAGTAGACGAGGCTGGGGATGGCTGGTACAAGATGTACGGTTTTGGGCCTCAAAACGTGTTGATGATGTCACCCACGATCAATTGACTGCCGGGCAAAGACAGTAAGGCGGTTACTGCATACACAGTCCGACGCTTATAATGGTGAATCGTAAGGGTTATTTGTGTCCATGGTCGTTTGTAAGAAGATATATCATTAATCTTAGAAGCCCCCCTAAATATGACACCAATCTAGCCACGTCAAAGCCCCGCTTCAACCGGCGCTTTTTTCCCTGTCCACTTTTCCCAAACTCCTGCCCAACCAATGCCAGTGTGCGTATCATATATTCGTTACTTCTTAAATCAACCTCATTGAAGTCTTCTCAAGAGCTTTCTTTGACCTTGCCGCAGGTAGAACAACTCCACCATTGGGTTTCCATCTTTGTGGAACACCGTGAACATGTCCACAACTGAGGTTCTGGTTTTGCCTGTCTCGCCACCGCAGCTTTCCTTTGCGCATCCCGGGTAATTTGGTTTGTGACGCTATCAGGCCGCTCTGTGGTACATGCATCGCAACAGAGGAATTCAATTGGATTGTGGAGTGTGCATATCTCACATGTCCATCCTGTTAGTGCTGGAACTGGGGGTGCGGTGTTCTGTGCTGGTGATGGCTTGGGAGGTTCTTTTGTGGTTGTCTTTCCTTTTTTGTTGGAATTTTCGAAAACCAAGCGACTTATATGAGATGGACGCTGTCCGGTCGTTCCCAGACCTATAGAACTTATATTAGGATGAGAAGGTCGTCGGGTCGAAGACAGAGGGTGCCTAAATGGTTCATCAATAGCCTCTGGGCTAAGGTTGCCGCCACCGTTGCCTGTAGGGTTTTGCGCAGAAGGAGCAATATAGAGGTCTCCGTATTCTTTCTTCTGATCCTCTTGGACAAGTTCCCACATAGCTTGAGCAATGGCTGCTTCGTTGGCTTCGTCTTCTTCTGCCTGCGTTTTGAACCCATTTTGTGTCGCTTGATCTGCTAGATCCTTGATCTCCTTATTATTCATCTTTGTTTCACCACAACCTTTCAATACGGTGTTGCGTCGCTCGATCGCATCCACAATGACTTTTCGAATATCCGTGCCATATGGTACTGCACGACCTCCAAGTTTCTGCCCAGATCCGGCAGACATAACTTGTCTTTTCTCGGCCGCAATACGAGCAAGCCGTCGAGCCTCATGTCGTGGCACTCGTCGTCCGCCCAATCTTTTACCATCTGACAAGAATCCTTCGCCGGTGTAACCTTTAGAAAGTAGACCTTCGTATTCTTTTCGCAACTGATCCCACATAGCGTGGAATTGCTGGTTATGAGGACCGATTTCGTTGTGGCATAATTCGTGAAGCATCGTGTCAACTACTTGTTCCAGAGGCAGAAATTGATTCTTGTCGCCAGGGTATCTTAGCCGTAGACATATCTTCTGGCCTCTGTTTTCGTTGATACCTATCAGAATTAACACCCTCCACCTCAGCATTAGCGAATGTCGAAAATACCTAGGAGATTCTGTTGATCTGGGTAAAATTCAGCTAAAGTACCAACCCTCCAGCTCCGTGCCCTCATGATGGGTTTGACTAGAGAAGCTATCTTTCTTAAAGTATGAAGCGCCTCGTCTCCGCGCCCCATTTTCCCTAGATGTGAATATGCAGATATCAAAGCATCACGCTCCTGGAAACTAGACATGATGCCGACAATAAGGAAAGAAGGGAGGGTGGAACAAAACTCGATGTGCCGCGCAGGGACTCCAAATAAATCCTGAGAACAGAGTGAGATATATCAGAAAACAAAAGCTTCTCTAGAACATTCGAAATGAACAGTTCCTACGAGACTTCTGGATCTCTATTGTAATCAAGAAGGCAAACTATTGGCAGGGCTGACATATCGAATTCCGAAACGCGCAATCGAGCCTACCTGAAAGTTTTTGAACGATGATTGCAGAGAAGGTGCAAAAAGCTACTGTATCCATGCGTTCATTCCGCATGAACCGGACAGTCTTTCCGAGCCCCCACCCCCACACTTCGAGCCTTCTCCAAAGTCGTGTGAGATATCATCAATGTTCACAACAACCTTATATGAACATAATTCCAAGATGTCTGCAGATGATCAAGCCTTTCTAGATGTTGTAAGAAGTTACCATATTCATACAAACATTTGTATATCTACTGACTGCATGATTTGATAGCTATCTTCAGTTCCAAACGACATAAAACGATACTCTAATGATGTCGCTGATTATGTCGAGAAGCACATAGATAAAGTCGCCGCCTCAATAAGAGTGTCACTGGCCTCTGCATCATGGATACCTCCATCTGCACGACCAGCCCCGCCTCCGCGACCGATGATACATACACCTCAATCTGTCTATACCCGCGTTGAACAATGGGTGCTAAAGAACAAGCTTCTCACCGGGGCTATCGTCGTATTGCTTGGTGGAACCACATATTATATCGTCAAAAAGAAGTCAAATTACCGCAAGAAGCGTAGAGCCAAGCGCGCTGTGTCTGGTGCTAGGACTGAAGTCGTTGTCATTGCTGGATCCCCATCAGAAGCAATAACGAGATCGATCTCTTTGGACTTAGAGCGCAGGGGCTTTATTGTTTTTATAGTATGCAATACGATAGAAGAGGAAGTTATGGTTCAAAATGAGTCACGACCAGATATTAAACCGTTAATGATGGATATTGTGGACGTAAGTCTCCATCACAGTCCATCGCGATTCTCAGAAAACTGACCTGGTTCCAGCCGTCGAGCGCTTCTGCCGCGATCGAGAGATTTACGGCCTTTCTTCAAGCACCGCATTCTCCTTTCCCTGGCGGAAAGCAACATCATTTGGTTTTCCGTTCTCTTGTTTTAATACCGTCTCTCACCTACCCCTCATCTCCAATCGCCACCTTATCTGCGTCTACGCTATCAGATCTTCTCAATACCCGGCTCCTCAACCCAATTCTTACACTGCAAAACTTCTTACCTTTACTATCTAAACTTCCATTTTCGGCAAAAGCCGGTAGCCAAAGTCACTTGATACATACGCCTAAACCCTCCGTTCTCATCTTAACTCCAACCATCATCCCATCCCTATCCCCCTCATTCCACGCCCCCGAATCCGCCACAACAGCCTTTCTAAACACCTTCACTCAAATCCTCAGCTCCGAACTCTCGCCCCTCTCCATCCCCGTCGTCCACCTCAAGCTCGGTACCTTCGACTTCTCCTTCTTCGCCCCCAAAAACCAACTCCAATCCCAACGTAACCACTCCCGCTCCCCCTCCGAAGAATGGGATCCCACCTCCCGCAACCTCTATTCCCGGAACTACACCACTCTCAACAGCGGAAACGTCGGGCACGCGATGGGCTGCGGGTCTGTAGGCGGAAGCCATGGTAAAGGCAGCTCACTACGCGAACTGAACAATGCTGTCTTTGACGCTATGGAGAGGAAGAAAAGTGAAGTGGTGCGGGTGGGCATGGGAAGTAGTATCTACGGGTTCATAGGGACATGGGTACCACGAGGCTTGGTAGGATGGATGATGGGCGTTAGGCAGTACAAAGGCGAAGATGATATTCAGGGGAGACAAAATGGAAGCGTATACGGAAGCGGAGGCGGAGGCGGAAGCGATAGTGTAAGCGCAGGGTCGAGTGGGAGTTTGTCAGGGAGGTTGACGCCCGAAAGCGATGGGCTAGGTAGTAGTAGAGCGGGGTTGGGTGGAAGTGGGTTTATTTCTGTTATGGATTTGGATGGTGGACATTAAATCAAGTATCTATTTTGAGCATGTTGGGGACGGTATGGTATTTACGGGAATGGCTCATTTTGGACTGTGGATATTGGGATAAACAGGCTGGCGTATAGCAAGGATTTTCACTGCACATAGCATGGTATCTCTCTCTTCTCATGATATTGGCTGGCTTTCGAATGTAATTATTCGTTTTTGATAGCTATATGAGCCACTCTTAAATACACTAAAGTAATCGAATGATTCAAGAATGTGGATTTGATGCAATATGCGAAGTATTATAGAATTGTATCCTAGCATTATCCATAACCTTGAACTTGTAGAGTAAGTAGTAGCCCGTAAAATAGCTACCTTTGTTTTCTTATACAGATACATTTATCCTTTGCTCTCCACACCCCCACCAATCACAGTTCTATCGTACACAGCCTATCTTTACTCCTTCTAGCGGTAGAGCAGAATATCCCCTGCAGATCATCATGATATCAACTCCAGCCGAGATGTGTGCAATGCACAATGTCCAAGAACCAAATCTTTGAAGCACCTCATCTGCCAAATTCGTCTGCGTCAAGGCTAGTCAGGTAGACGTGTGATGGCATCTGCATGGTACACCAAACTGTTTATGCGCAATATGTACAACTCAAGACAGTGGCTTACTGCTCAATTGTTCTACTGCATATTGAAGAATTGGTTCCTAATGTAAGGGGGAAAGATTGCCCTTGCATCGCTAACCCGCATGGCTGAAAAAACAATGTGGCTTTCCGTATTGCGAAATCGAGCTTCCATCGCAAGTCCTAGCTGGGAGCTTGAATATGTCTATAATTAAGTCATGGCGTGAGCAAAACGGTGAGACGCCTCTGGGGGGCTTTGTCATCAAAGCAAAAACCACGTGTTGATTGTCTCATGCTTATGCGCACAATGACTACTCCGCATACGGCACAGCCTGCAGCTGCAGCTTCAATGATATGTGGAGCGTTTGATGCCATTAAATCCTTGAGAGTTTTTCAGTAATGACCACGACCTCGTTGCCGTCTTTGGTCACCTCCACCGCCTCTTCCACGGCCGCCGAATCCGCCTCTCCATCTGCCTCTTCCGCCTTCACCCCCAAAGCCTCTTTCTCGATCTTCTTCCCTTTCCGCATTTTCTCTTAATCTTGCTTGTTCCTCAGCAATTTCTTCCGGGTCTTTTTCAATCTTGACGGTCGGTTTCGGCAAATCCGTGGGCCATCTTGGATGTGCCTTCTTGCATTTTGGACCCTCAGGACAGAATCCTGCTAGATAGAACTCGCATAGGGATTTCCGGATGTGTTTCTTCGAGCATCGTGGACCGAGGGGGCAGAAGCCCTTCTCATAATGTGGACAAGCGGCGACTTTTGAAGCAGGGTCTACGTGTAAATAGAGACATTCGTCTGACAGCATTAGTGTAATTCTGCATGTGCATTGAGACATTAAGACCTACCTCCATTGGAACAGTATCCATTCCTTACAAAGAAGTTGCATTCTGGCATTTTCCGTAGATTAAACTCGTGAAGGAACTCGCATGTCTCCCCCTTCTTGCAAAGGCCTCTCAGCCAATGCTTGCAGACCAGGTTGTTGAAATTCCAGCTGTTATTGGCGGTAACATGTTTATCCGGGCAATTTGTACCTAGCGGACAGTGCCCTTGGAGATATGCTTTACATGTAGGCCGATTAGGCGAGATACCCATGCGAAAGTTCTTGAATAGAAAAGGTGTAAATGCGAACCTGTACTCAGGAGCTTTGTGTTCTAGAATCTGTTGCGCTGCCGAAGCTGAAGCTTGTGCGGCAAAGGCACTGGGCCGCTGCTGCAATATTTCAGCCATTGTGGGAGCCGTGAAGAAAGCCGTCAGATAATGGATAGTCGGTCAGGTTCGGCCGTGCAAACTGCAAGGCGTGCTGGCGGAAGAGGAGTAGTGGTATGTAGGTGAAAGCAGATCGGGCGAAGATCGATAAACTTTCTACGTGGAATTTGTTCGAGATAGGGAGCGGAGAGTTTTTTCCAGGTATGACGAAAAAGACAGGATGACCGCCGCTCAGGTCAATGTCGTCCAACCCGTGGCTTTTGAGGTGACTGGGAAGGCGGTGTCACCGCTGATGAGTTTGTGTTTGGTGTTTGTGTGCAGAATTCCTCAGCCTGGCGGCATTCCTTTGGCATTGAAGCTCGGCTGACTAATGCGATCCGAGCTAGAACCAGCTTCCGCCACCGATCAACTCCGCAGCCAGAACATGAGCCAGCAGCCACACACTCTATCACGACTTTTAATCTCCAAACTAACCTATCGCAGTTAGAAGAAATCTCACTTATCCAGAGTTGCGTTGATGGATGAAATCGACCATTCGCGGAGCTTTGCAGTCGACCGAAAGGTTGATCCGTCCCCAATCACCTCGTAAGCGATGAACAGACCGATAAGCTGGCTCGTTTGCATTGTCCCATCGAGGAGACCACCGTCCAACAAGGAATGATCCCGTCCGGCTTCTGAAAGAGGGCTGATTCTGTGATAGGTCGACCCCAACTGCCTCCCGACATCCCGCCGCGCGCAGATACGTACAACGGTACACTGATCCATATACCCATGCATGGACGACGGGCGAAGGACGAACGACGAGGAACGGAGGCACTCCACACAACACTCACGGATGTCGAGCGTGATAGCAGACCCAATGTCGAACGCCAACGGGAGACGGGCCAATCCACGAGGTCCGAACTGCTGGCTAGCTCTCGTCTCTCTTCCCACATCACAACCCTGGATTTGAGCCATGCGGACAGTCGCACGGAAACACTTGACATACTTGAAATACTTGAAATGCTTGGTACACTAGAGACTTGCAGTCGTAACGATACGCTCCGTGCCATGTTTTCGGCTTTGTTGTGAGCTTACAAAGGTAATGGCGATGCAGGTCGCTCGGCTCATGCACGTCAATGGCCATAGAGATTCGGCATCATTTACGGAGGGGGAGCTTTGGCTGTTGATCCTCTTGAGCTTTTACGATCCTCCCGATCCCGGTCCACCTAGATGGGCATTGGGCACATGCTAATTTCACTCATTCAAAGTGTTCCTCTGCATTTCGTTGCGTTACACCGAGTCAAAATCCTATCACATTTCACAATTCATGATAGCTACTTAACGTGATGATATGCAATCCTTGGACGGTTTGGACTATCGATTTGGACTTATCGATTGGAACTCCCAGAACAAACAAGAAACTGGACAGACAGACAGATAGACCCCCAGACAGACAAAGAATACAGAACAGAAAAGCTATCAGAAACCAGTCCACCAACTGCTGACATTATCCATCAACCACATTCAAAGTAACTCAGTATCAAACCCGCCTCTGAAAGTCTTGCACCAGGTCTTGCCAAGTGTCCTTGTCTCTCGGGAAATCTCCACATAAACCGAGAAGTTTCAAAATACCATTTTTCTTCGCCATGCCAGGCGCAAGGACAGGCCAAGTAAATGCTGATTGCGGTGAATTGGCTCCAATGCCTGAAGATGCATTGGAGCCGGCAACTTCTTCCAAGTGTATTATATTTGGCGTCGAATGGAAAATGGCCGCCTCTTTTAACATGCATGAACGAGTCAGAACACGAACTTTAGCCCTTGGTCTCCTCCTTCGATTGGCAATTGATACTCTTGCTCTTCAGCTACGTACTACTCTGGGTACTTTCCAAATCTTAGCCGACTGGCCCGAATGTATAATCGAAATTTCATGAGGGGAAAAGTCCGGATGCGGCAAACCCTCACATTTCGTGAGGGGCAATGATACAATCGAAATATGCGATTGATCTCAGGGTAGCTGCTTGGCATGATATTGCACATTGATACCCAGGTAAGTATAGCCAACGTGTACATACCAAGTATATGAGTCTGCTGAAATGCTTGTTCCCTCTATTTTTGCTTTCACAAGATGGGCAGAAAAAGGTGAGAGCTTACTATGCGAATACTACTGCCATTTACTGACTAGCTATCTTCTGTCTGATATCTACTCGTAAAATGCTAAGAGAAACGACTCTAAGTCAAGTGTTTTGTATACCCAAAGCCCTCCTTTAAGCTAGCTTGCTACGCATCCGTCGCATCTTACTTCTTACTCACATAGCCCTCTCGCTCACCGTTGTGGTGATTCTGAGATCGGATGGAGATTCATGCTACTACTGACTACTACTGCTACTGCGACTTGCAGTGTCACAATTCCCCACACGCCTTTTTTTTCTTCGGTCCACACATGCTGCCACCTTCAACCATGCTAGTTTGCGTGTGGATCTACTTGGTAGTGAATCTCTACTTCGTACGACTGATCTCCCCTGTCTTTGTCCTCATGCATTCGTACTACCTACCAGCCTACTGGTCTCCATATCCCCATTCTCGGGCATTATATTCAGCCTTGTGGGAGATTTCCTTCTATATACTTGCTCTGATACTTCTGAGAGTCCTCAGTGAACAAAAGTCCTTCATCGTCTCTTCAGCTCACTGCGGAAGAATAACTCGTTTCGCTCTTCAGTCTCCATTTCCCATAGGACCTTAGTTTTGGACCCTAAGCCAGTTGATCTCTTGCGCGAATAGTCTTTGAATCTTAGCAAGATGTCAAACATATATGGAGCTGCTCCTCCACCTATTCCGTGGTCGTCGCGGCCGCGACATGATGTCCGTAGACCCTCTCAGCCCTCCCTTGCGGCGAGCATGTCCAACATCATGTTCAAAAATGCAGTGTACTATCCGAACTATCGAGTTTACCGTGGGGAGACACCAGCATCGCTGAACCTGAATTGCATTAGTCACGTCTTCTATGCTTTTGCCCACCTTGGACCTGATGGTGGAGTTTTTGTCAGAACCCCTGAATGCCCCCGCTCCGGCTTTTAGCTAACAGGGACAGTTGAGTGATGAATACGCGGATACGCAGATCGAAGTAGATGGCGCTACCGGCTGCCTGGGGTCTTTCATGCGATTGAAACAGCAACACGAACACCTTCGACTTATTGTCTCCATAGGTGGGGGCGCGGCCAGTCACAACTTTGCCCATGTTGCTGCCTCTGCTGCGACAAGGGACCACTTCGGAAAGTCGGTTCGTGGCCTAGTAGATGCATCTGGCTTCGACGGGATTGACAGTGAGTTGAACCTCATACACAAGACCGAGGATTCTTGAAAATGACAATTGTAGTCGATTGGGAGCATCCATCAAATCCAGAACAAGGACGAGATTTTCTTGCGCTTCTGGCCGCGGTTCGAATTCATCTTCCCGATGATCGATATCTCCTAACTGCGGCTTTACCGGCTGGACAATGGGCTTTGCAGCACATTGATCTATATAGAGCTCAGGACTACCTGTAAGAATCGTTTCCTCTTACTCATTCTTATGCAATAAATGTTCTGGTGCTTCGTTTTCGCGGCGTTATTTCAACGATCTCGCCTCCCCCACCCCCCAACAAATTTCCTATGACTATGTGGCAGCCCTAACTCCTTTTGATTCCAGGGATTTCATCAATTTGATGGCCTACGACTTCACTGGATCATGGTCGCACAAAGCAGGACATCACGCCCAGCTCTTTGGACGTGCACCAGACGAAGGGCATGGGAGTGCAGCAATTAATTACATTCTGTCTACTGGCTTCCAAGCCGCCAAGATCTTACTTGGTGTGCCATTATATGGCAGGTCTTTCTTGAACGCAAGAGGACATGGGCATCCTTACGACGGTTGTGGAGGTGACGAAGGAACGTTCGAGTACAAGGACTTACCAAGGCCTGGCACCGAGGAAATCATCGACACAACAGCTGTTGGAGCTTTCTGTGCCGGCGGTGATGGAGGATGGGTCTCGTACGATAACCCTCAGACTGTGCAGATGAAAGCGCGTTACTGCAAACAAAAGCGCCTAGGAGTAAGTCAGCCTTGTCTATGATTGATCACTGCGTATTTGCTGATGTGCTGCAGGGATTATTTTACTGGACAGGGACAGCGGATGCACCGCCAGGCCCGAGGAGTTTAATAGCAGCCGGCTTCAAGGCTTTACATGATGCATGAGGGATCTTCTTTTATTTGCTATTGAGTTAGATTTACCACTGGCGACAGCGGAGATAGAGCGTCTGGGATGGCAAGGCCAAAATGCGATGGACATAGATACAAACTCTCACAGCTATAATGTTTTCGATGTATAATAATGAGTTAAGCAATTAAGAAAAGCATGCAATGAATGATAGAGATGAAAAATTGAAGTGGCATTGGCTTATTGTGACGTGTTGCATTAACTGGGCAACACCAGCGGGAGCGTTGCTGTTGTGCTATGATCCAGGCTCAGATGTTCAATAGGAGGGGGAGCCTTTGTGGTGCACGCGAATGGACAACGCGACGGACACTTTACTGTACGGGCACAGAATCCCCATATCTTGCAGAAAAAACATCGAGAATTTAACTGAGCAACAGAACAGCACTTTCATCTTTTGTCGTATTTATTATGTGCATTCGTCTTGCATAGAATTAATAAATCATTCCCATAATTAAAGGTATCTCTTGATTCAATTGTGTTCGCAGCATGAATGGCGCATCGACACCTTCATTACTGGATGCTTGTAAGCTCGCACCTCAATTGATGTCCAATCCACGCCCCTTACTGATAACACACTTTGCATAGCTGACTTCGATCCGGTCGAACTCTTGAATACGATATTTTCTCACCCTTCAACCCTATCCTCCATAAATCAAACCGCTGCGGCACTGCAGACGCATCAAGATGAGCTGTCAAGCAACATTTCGGATCTTGTGGCCGCACAAGCTTACAATGACGACTCCTCACTCAAGCGAATGCAATCTGCAAAGACAGAGCTTGCAGATCTCTTCAAAAAGATCGAATCGGTGCGGACCCGGGCCATACAGACGGAGCAGACAATCACTTCCATGACTGCGGACATCAAACGACTGGATGGCACAAAGAAGAACCTTACCTTGAGCATGACGGCCCTGAAACGGTTACAGATGCTTACGACGGCCTACGAACAATTGAGAGGTCTTGCGAAGACAAGGCAATACAGAGAATGCGCAAGCTTACTACAAGCTGTTCTACAGCTTATGAAGCACTTCAACAGCTACAGGAGCATAGACCAGATTGCGACGCTGAGCCGGAACGTTTCTGAATTACAGAGAGAGCTATTGGAGCAAGTATGCGAGGATTTCGAAATCGCATTTGCAAAGGGAGAGGTGGCGAGCAAGAAAGCGGTTCTGGCAGAGTCATGTCTGGTCATGGATGCATTAGGAGATAATGCACGAGCAAGATTAGTAACGTGGTATGTCAACACACAGTTGAGAGAATACAGGCAGGTGTTTCGGGGAAATGATGAGGCTGGAAGCTTGGACAACATTGGAAGGAGATATAGCTGGTTCAAGCGAATGTTGAAAACGTTCGAGGATGAGCACGAAAGCATATTTCCAGTGGGGTGGAGGGTCAATGAGGTCCTTGCAAATGCATTCTGCGAGGGAACAAGGGATGATTTCAAGGGTATCTTGGAACGCAGTATGCGTCGAGCAGACGGTGGAAGGATAGACGTCAATCTACTTCTGAGTTGTTTACAGGAGACGTTAGATTTCGAGCAAAGCTTGGAGAAGAGGTTCGCTAGCGGTGCTAGAGCAAGTATCGACACTCTAAGCTCGATCGAAGATAAGCACTTGACATTCCACGGGTCAATATCCGAGGCTTTCGAGCCATATCTCAGTCTGTGGGTGGAGTCACAGGACAAACAACTCGCTTCAATGATACCCAAGTATCGCAGTCAACCACTCTTGCCACCAGACGAAGAATTCTCCCCGCAGGCTGTAATTCCATCATCTATCGAGCTCTTCCATTTTTACAAATTAAGTCTAGCACAATGTGCCAAACTCTCCACCAGCGAACGTCTCCTTGACTACTCGAGGATCCTAGCCAAGTATCTTGATGAATATGCACAGCAAGTTTTACTGTACTTTCTGCAAGTACCGGGAGGGCCAGCGCTACAGAGTACAATCCTTGTGCTCAATACGGCGGACTATTGGCATACGAACACTCAGCAGCTGGAGGATATTCTGAAGAAGCGAATCGACAGTGAACTGGCTCCTAAAGTGGATTTATCGTCGCAGTCCGATACGTTCATGGGCGTTGCCAGCGCAGCAGTTTTATCATTGGTGCATCGGGTTGAAGTTGATTGTGAAGGGTCGTGGCGCGAGATGAGGAACACAAATTGGAGCAAGATGGAAAGTGTGGGTGATCAGAGCAGTTATGTGGCAGAGTTATTGAACCATGTCAATGACCAAGCTGGAGAGATTTTACCTTTAGTGGGGAAACAGCAATATGCAAGAGCGTTTTGCGATAATGTCGTCGAGCATCTGGCGAATACATATATTGCGAACATTGTCCAATGCCGTCCAGTCTCTGAGGTCGGCGCCGAACAGGTATGTAAAATTTTCAGGAATCGAGCAACCACCCATATTTATACGAACTAACTTTTTCCAAAGATGCTACTAGACAAATATGTTCTAACCAAAGGCTTGACGAATTTACTTTCTCACTTCCCCACCCCTTCATCAACCACTGCAACCACTGCATTCCAAAAACGTGTGAACAACATTATGGCCCGTCTGGACCCGCTCTTGAAGACGCTACAGGTCCGTCCGTCACCGCCAGAAGGACTGGTCCAAGCATATTTGATTCACATTGCCGATCGAAGCGATACGAATTTCCGGAAAATTCTGGAACTCAAGGGTGTTAGGAAACAGGACCAAATTGCATTAGTGGAAATGTTCGGTATGCATAGAGATGGCAAGGCCAATGAGCATCTCGTGCAGAATTCTGCGCTCCTAACGCCACTTATGAATGTGGCAGGACTTGGCAGCACAGGCTTGGGGATTGGCACGCCTAGTGGGATGCCAGGACTGCAGACCAGATTCGACCCGGCTGGCTTTGGGGAAAAGTTGTTCAGTGCGGCAAGGGATAGTATGGGAACTGGAGGGGTGGGCGAGAGAGGGGTAAGTCCTTTGAGTGAGGATGCAAAGGCGGCGGTGGAGGGCAATTTGAAGAGTATTGGGAAGTTCTTCAGGAGGGATATGACTGGGTTTGGTGGAATGAATATCGGTGGGAGGTTCGGCGTGAAAAGAGATGGGACTTTAGATGATCTCATCAAATGATTGTAGAGTAGAGGTATTGATAGGCTGGTTGTATATTGGATTCAGAATACTTCTTTGCAACTACCATTTTGACAGCTGCACCTACACCTATACCTAGCACTGAGATGTAATACTATCCAAGTTCTATCTGAAGGCGACGAGCTGCGTTGTGGTCTCCGAGCCGAAGTATTTCCAGATACTGACAATTCCCTCTGAACACGAAAATTTTGCCCACAGAAATAAAAGGAAAGGCATTGTAAAGCTCCCACACAGAAGCTTGGAATGAAATAAGTATTCAGAAATTCTAGAAATGAAATGTTTATATAAGCAAGTGCGATCTTATCTCTCTCATCTCATCTCCAAGAACGATGTTACGCAGTTACTCTCAGACTCTAGACTCGACCGAGGCTTCGAGCGCAGATTTTGGATTGCTTACAGATGCAGGGACAAGGAGAATGCAGTCCAGACCATTCCGATCACGAAATTGACGAATTTTTGGCGGGGACACCATTTGAAATCAACTATCAATAATCAAAACCACGAAGCTTCGAGTCTTGTTTCTATGATACAAATGGCCATTTGCAAGTAAAATAAATACACACACGCACGACTGCATACACTTTTCTTTTACATCATTGTACCAGAAGAGAGAGAGAAGAGCAAGAGAACCGGCGACCGAACGGACAAAAAACAGCACACTCACACACACTGAAAAGAGGGGCACTTCACGATCGACAAACTGTTTTCTTCAGCACTCAAACGTACTTTGAGGGCCAGTGGTTCGGGTGTTTCGATTGCGGCTGCAGCAAGTATTCAGCAGAGGAGTAGCAGCGCATCTCAAAGTCCGCGGAGCAGTTTGAATTTATTTGGAAAGGGTTTGGAGAGAAAGATGCATAGCAAAGTTGTTAGTAAGTATACACGCCCCTCCCCCTCCCACCTTCCCCTCTCTCTACATAGCGGGGTAGCAAATGCTATGGGATGGAGTGTACAGAGTGCTGACCGGAAAATCAATAGTCATCGGCTCAGGGCCTGCGGCTCATACTGCTGCTATTTATCTTGCGCGTGCGGAATTGAAACGTGAGTTGGTCTTTTTGTTTATTCTAAAGGTGCAGGAGAGGAAGGGCTAGATGTGAGGGCATATATGCTGATAGATTTCTATAGCGGTGATGTATGAGGGAATGCTTGCAAATGGTATTGCGGCTGGTGGACAATTAACTACGACTACGGATGTAGAGAACTTCCCTGGGTTCCCCAAGGGAGTTGGTGGACAGGAGCTTATGGTGAGTTTACTCGTGTTTTCCCCTTCTACAATATGACAGAGCCTAATATTAGGAATAGGAAAGCATGCGCGAACAATCCGAACGGTTCGGCACCCAAATTATCACCGAAACAGTCGCTAAAGTCGATCTCTCCTCGCGTCCTTTCAACTATTGGGTTGAGTGGAAGGAGACGGAAGAGCACACCGCAGATGCCGTTATCATCGCAACTGGGGCGTCCGCACGTCGACTGGGGCTTCCTGGAGAGGAGAAATATTGGCAAAATGGTATTTCGGCCTGTGCAGTCTGCGATGGAGCTGTACCCATCTTCAGAAATAAGCCTTTGGTGGTTATTGGTGGAGGAGACAGTGCTGCAGAGGAAGCCATGTTCTTGACAAAATACGGATCCCATGTTACGGTCTTGGTTCGCAAGGATAAGCTGAGGGCGTCGAAAACGATGGCCAAGAGGCTTTTGGCGAATAAGAAGATTACCGTCAGATTTAACACTGTTGGTGGGGAAATCACTGGTGATGATCAGGGATTGATGAGCCACATGGTGGTTAAAGACGTCAACACTGGAAAGGAGGAGAAGATCGAGGCAAATGGATTGTTCTACGCTGTTGGACACGATCCTGCAACGGCTTTGGTCAAGGGTCAGATTGAGACGGATTCCGAGGGGTATATTATCACCAAGCCCGGAACGAGTTACACAAATATCGAGGGTGTATTCGCTGCGGGCGATGTGCAGGATAAGAGGTACCGACAGGCTATTACTAGTGCTGGTAAGAATTCCCTACCTTATACACATCCCGAATGAAAGAATCTAACAAGGTAAAATAGGATCTGGATGTATAGCAGCTCTCGAAGCCGAGAAATGGTTGGCAGAACAAGAAGATGAGGAAAATGATTTGGAGAAGGAAAACCAAGCGGAGAAGGGTAACAACGTTGTGGTGCCTGAGTACAGGTCCAACCCTCTTCTTTAGACGACCTCTTCTTTCTGTTTTCATACGAATAAGTTGGTGTGGATTGGACTTTAGATTCTCTTGCATTGCATGATAGATAGATGGATAGGCAAGAAGCGGCGGAAGAATCGCTTAGCGTCTGGAAAATTCTCAAGGAAGAAGAAATATCAATAGTTAAGAAAGGAGGAAAAAGAAGAAATATAAATTTCAAGGTTATATCAACTGGCCCCTCCCACATCAACTCTCGTCCATACTTCCTCGGTGGCAAAGTTGATTCAGTCTAAGCCACTGCTTTTCTTACTTAGTGACTAGTTATGGCGCGTGCGGTCGACGCAGACCACACTGTTGGTGGTCAACCCGTCATCGACCTTCTTCCTTACTTTTTTTACCCTTCAACCCTCATGTATCTTTCTTTTCTCATTTGTTCGAATCGTTTCCGCGTCTCGAAGTCATTATCCCCTAACTGCGTGTAGGTCATACGCATCCTGTACCGCGGCTGTGCTTACCTCGTAATGAAAGGTCTAGATGCTGCTCGTTTGCGTGGGGGGCTATGTTTGGTCTGGAGTGAAGGGAGGGGAGAGGTGAGGTTCAGCCACACCTAGTTTGGTAGATTGAGGAGACGTTGAAGTTGGTATATGGGAGCCAACATTGTTGGGAGAGGCCGCTTGCGTGACCGCGTGAGGGTACTTAAGGGCTGAGGTGTTGCCACTTGGTGGGGATGCCTTGCTCTGTTTTTAAAACTGATATTGATATCGCAAATGCAATTGGAACGAGCTGGAATTGGAAGATATTATAAGTGGTTTGAGTGTTGATGATTTTCGTCAACAAATATATCTTGTCCTATATTGCAAGGCTAAGTACCATACGACCTGTTAGTTTAAACAGAATTAGGCGCTTCGACCGGTAGGCTACTCTGCTCCCCAAATTTACATAACTACTCTTATCTCATCTAATCTCAGAATTGATTAAGGTAGACAGACGGTATCTCGAATCGATTCTCGAAAAGTCAGTAACGTCCGAAGTTTCTCCCACCCCTTTTCGAAACGGCATATGCAAACACGCACCCAATTCCGCACGCAACACCACAACCAACCGCAATCATGACATCCTCCACAACCACCACTCCCTCCATCATAATCAACACCCTAACCGCCACAACCTCCTCCTCTTCATACCCCTCCCGCCAAACCTCCCACCTAGCCGTTCCCTTCCTCCCTACCGCTTCTCCTTCTACCACACATCTACACTCCCATTTCATTACATCTCCACTCACACCTTCCTCCGTCTCTCCCTCCTCCTCCCATCTCTCCTCATCGCTATCTCCCTCGTCTTCACAGCGCCTTCAAGTCCCCACCTTTCAAATCTCGAGTCCGTCTACCCCTTCTTCTTCTTCCTCATCCTCCTCTTCTTCTTCCAATAGCAGACGCTTATCCTCATCCTTCTCTTCTTCAGCGCGCAACTGGCTCGGCTGGACAGCGTTGACGCTGACGCCGCCGAACACGCCTGCATCACCGATGCTAGGGCTGGGGCTGGGGAGGGGGCTGAGAAGAGGGGAGAGAGGGAGCTTTTCGAGTGCAGGGGCGGGGCGCGGGCAGGGCGCGGGGGCCGCGAGTCCGTCGAGTATGGGGTGGCTTTCGCCGGTGTCGCCGGGGGTGGGGAGGGGCATGGATGGGATGGGGCGGAAGGAGAGGGAGGGGGAATGGGAGAGGAGGTATGATACTAAGATGCTGGAGATTACGATGAGATTGATGGAGTGTAGGGTTTTGGGCGCGGAGGGTGCTAGGGCCGGGGATCGGGAGGGAAGGGGGAGTGTGGGTGTAGGTGCGGGCACGGGGGCGGCTGGAGAAGGGGGGAGGTTGATGAGGGAGATTGAGAGGGCCGGGTTGAGGGGTGGGTTTGGTGTTTAGGTGTCGGTGCAGTCAGGAGGGAAAAGTGGCAAGGCGAAAAGTAGGAAAGTTGGATATATTTTTGCATATGATCATAGGCGTTCTCATCTTAGCGAGCAATTATAGAATGGGAACGGGATTGGAATTGGGATATGCATTGATAGCTGGATAGGCTAGGTGTGGAGTCAACCAGTGTTGGGTATAATTGGAAAGTATGAATAGTTTTTGGTAATGATTAAAGCATATTACTTATACTGGAAACCAAAAGTGATGTTAAGAGTTTGCCTTAGTAAATCCTCAAATAGTATTTTTCGTGGACTCCAGAGCCTCTGCACGAATATGAAGTAAATACTACAATAGTGTGCACATATTGGCAAATCCATGAAGTGATAGACATCATCTTGTGGTATGGGAGTATGTCTTTCGACGTGACTGCAGATTTATCTTTTTAATCGGGTATATACAAGAACTTTAGTATAAACACATAATACAGGATTAAGTATCTATAAGATAGATCATAACACAACCCCCCTCATAGATGCTCATTCGCTTCTATTCCGTGTTTCCCCTTCCCCCATTCGATCATGTGAATGTAAATGACATGACATGTTTTAGACGACCTCCAGTATGAATCACCGGTGGTCAATCTTTGCAGATAACGAATACAAACTTTCCAGTTTGTCCCAATCGTGTTTCTTCCTTGCTTTTAGCTATGGGGAAACCAACGTTTTGTGATTCGAGTATCTTGGACAGAAGGTAGTGACACGTAGAGATTGTAGGGAGGCAGAGAAACAGGATGGTAAGTTTGGTGGTACGCTGACTTGTAGTAGGAGAGTGGCTGGTAGTTTGGGTAGTTGCGTGATTTGGAATTCTTGCGCTTCTCTCAAGTAGCACTAGAAGTGCGTTTGGTGGAGACTTTTCCTGGTCCAATCGTTGGATAGTGATTGAAGCATGTTGGTGAGGAGAGTGAAGAATTTGCGGTACGACAATACATATGTAGGATTCATAGCATTTTTCTGGGGCGTATGTAGGGAAACCAATAGAATGGCGGTTAATGGACGGAAAGATTATTATCGATTTCTTAGATATCTCTATATTAACCCTCGAGAACAATTTGTCCCTCAGTTCTCCTACTCTGGAAAGCGTCATACAACTTCTATAAACAAGCCATGTTAGCATTCTTCTTCGTTTTAACCTTCTATCCCGGGGATCAATACGTACCATGGCTCTGTTGATCAATTTCTTCCCTTGCATCACACACTTGATGACAGTGAGCACCAGGATCAGCAATGAAACCAACAATATCAATCCAAGCACCACAAAAGGATTTCCCTGGTTCTGTGGTCGGCGAGTCGGTGGATTAGAATCCTCATCCTTATCCTCATCCTTATCCTCCTCCTTATCCTCATCCTTATCCTCATCATCATCCTCATCCTCGTCATCCTCATCCTCCTTCAATTCTCCAACTCTCATCTGCTCCTTCTCCTCCTCAATGTCATCCTGACCAATCCCCAACCCATCAATGACAACCTTCTCCCCATCTTCCATGCGTCCAACCCACTCAATATCAAACTCCTTCAACGCATATGACTCTTCCTTCACCGCCGCGTGGACATCATCCACACATCTAAACATAAGCGACCACTCCTCATCTTCCAGAAGCGAGTACTTTGCCTTTTGCTTCGCATGTCGAACCATCGGTCGACCTTGACATAGCCTTGTGTCATACAAAAGAAGAACGGCAGTTTGCACCTCACTGCAAATAGGTGCGTCGATCAGCGAGAGACCAATGTGGGAAGAAATGGTTGCTTCGGGCGAGAAACATGTATTCGGGAGAACGGAGAAGGTCTTGCTGGTGGCGGGAGATGGAGGGGATAGCTCGACGACCGCTGGTGTGTAAGGGCTGGCATCGGTTTTAGAATGGTATGAAGAGATAGGAGAGCCGGACACAAGTGGAATACTGAAGACGCTGAACAGCGCGGGGAGGAGAGCCTGAGAGAACATGATGATATAGTGATATGGTAACGACAGAAAAGACTCGATGATAGAAAATAATCCAAGAAAGAGCCACACAGAAACAGCGAACCCAGACTCTTATATCACAAACCTTCGCTTTCCGGTCGAGACCACCCATCCACATCAGCCGAGAAACCGCCAAGCACACCTTAATTGCATAAGCTTAAAATAAGCATACAGATCACTCGGCATTGTAGGCAGCACAGCCAAAAGAATACGAGTCTTGGGATTTCAAGATGACCCGAGCGGGGCGGATACGAGCTCACGGACATTACTTTCCTTGTTCGGGATATAATCAATAGTCGGATTCGGTTCACTCGATTGGCTCATCCCATCCATTTCGGTTTGACCGATGAGATGTAAGACTGTCTTTGTTGCACGTCTCAAATTCGTAAATGCGAGTTTACGACACTCGTCTCTCGCATAAACACACTTTTGTGGAGGCGGCGTGGGTGGATGAGAGACGGAAGCCTGCGGTGCCTGGAGATTGGAACCGGATTAAAGATGCGCCGTGATTTTGATACATAATTCAGGGGCTAGTTACTTCGTAAAGAAGAGTGTGTTGGCAGCCGAACCGAGCCGTGCTTTGAATTGGCATGCTTGACGTGAAGCAGAAGGAATTAAAGTGGAGCTGGAGCCTGTTAGCTGTAGGTAGGTAAGACAGTTTCAAAGGCAGATCTTATCACTTCGGCATCTCCTACTAGTTATCAAGAGCTACCCCTCACAGGCACGACAGACTTCACAGACAATTGCTTCGAAAGATGGTGAGAGGTATCATTTCTACTTCTACTTTACGATTCATTGCATACAGCTAAGATAAGGTTCCCTCTCTTCTTGATGCCCCCTTATGAATTTCACAATGCCACATCTAACACTTCAGGAAAATACCCTTCCTCATCTCACTTTCTCTTACTTCGAACATGACCTGTACACCTACGAAGAGCGCCGACGATGCAGTAACGAGGAAAATGGCCCCTGCATATTCAAGTCAGTATCGTTACCCAACTTCACAGATCTCGATGAAAGAACGGCATACCTGAAAAGTCCCGGAAAATGCCAGAGATAATGCTCTGCAAACCATCAAGTCCGACCGCAAAGCCAACCAAGTTGGCCATCATCATCAATATCAGATTTCCTACTGCTCCAATACCACATATAACTCTATAACCTGTGAGGTTATTCAACCACTTCTTCCTAGGGAAGAGCATTCCACCAACGATTTCTGGTAGCATGAAAAACACAATCAACCAGCCCCAAGCAAGTAGATTGAGACTGATATCATGCCACAAGGCGACGAAGGTAAAGACGAGAAGGTAATTGAAAATAGAGCGGGCGGTCGAAATCCACGTGCGAGAAGATGCGCCTCCCAAAGGAACGTATATATAGCGAATGAGCCAACGGTTGAAACTGCGATGCCAGCTTCGCCAGAATTGGATGGCTGAAGGATTGTCCGAGAGACAACGAATCATGTTTTCTGGAGGATCGATTCCATCGGTGAGCGACCAAAGTCTGAAGAATCGCCAAGGCAGAAGAAGCTTCAGCCAAACGACATGAAGGTTGAAGTAGGATAATAAGCTCAGTTGAGCTGGGGTATAGTCGGACCAGTTCGGGTGTGCTTTGGAAATTGCCGTGCAATAGACAAAGTGAAGGAGCAATTCCGTCGTCAGAAGACAGACGAGGAAGCGAACTGCATATTTGATCGTTCGTGATGTATCGATACTAGCAGGCCGGTACTTGGCCTGCGAGATGTAGTCATTGAATGTTATGATAGGGCCAGTCAGGTATAAAGGAGCGTAAATTGAATATGCAATATAGTTTCGGAAGTTATAATCCTTCTCCGGGGCCGGAATCGCAATTCGATCACGCTCGGAAAGGTTGGCAGGGTCGAGCTGCTTCTTCTTTTGTGCATTAGTTCTGATACGATGCGCAAATGGTTTCTTCATAACTTACCTCTAATAGACTTCCAGCTCTTCTATCCAAGCTCCAGTAGTAATCGAGGTTGAAACTAATCAACCTCAAAACAGTAAGGTTAAATAGAATTTCCCACCTCGGAATGATACCCAGATAACTGTCCATCCATTGTGCCCAGCTATGTAAGACAGTATTGCTCGGTAGCCCAGAATTTCCAGTAGGCGATAGGAAATTCGCAATGGTCGTGTATTTGTATCCATCAGACAGCTCATTCGCAAACAGTATAGCTATGTTGAAAGTCCACGTAGCCATGGGAATAAACTGACGAGGAAGTCTAGTCGCAATGCCATAATTAATACATAGTATTATGAGAACTTTGAATATTGAGAAGCCATGCAAAGCAGCCAAAAATATAAAGGCAAAGGCAAAATCGAAGCTGGCCCGTTGGTTCAATCTTCCCTCCCCTTGCGCTACCGATATATATGTGTTTCCGCTCGATTTCGGCGACCCAATTTTGGTAGAGACTGGGTTTATGAATTCGTATGCACGTCGGAGAAGAGGGTGGAAAACTAGGAGAATCGCGAGGTATGGTACATTTTTTCGAAAATTGTAGTATTGCGCATCTGATATATCCTAAACCATGTCAGCGCATGCCAGAAGAGTATCCTGGAACACCACAAACAATCTTGCGACCCGGAATCCAACCATCGGATAGGTAGTGCTGGTATTTATGATAATTGGGGTCCGAAGCTGGATGGCAGTTAGAGATATTGCTATTGCAAGGTATTCTGTATACTGACGCCTTGATACATCGTATCCAATCCAAAACATATATGGCACAACGGTCAAGAAGACAAAGTAGTAGAAATAAAACTCGGGAGTATTCCAGTTGGAAGGTTGCGCTCTTGGCCTGCCATTACTATCCAGCCGCACCCCCGCACCTGGTTTAGAATCATCTCTCTTTGAAGCAGCGGCAGTAGGGTCGGTCTGATATGGCGTTGAGGAAGAATTCGTGAAGCGTGTGTCAATAGTATCTACAGTATAGATGCTCTGCACATACGAGAGGATGCCCATTGTGAAATCATGGAGGGTTGTGCAGTCAACAGAGAAGGAAGGACGTGAAGGGAAGCAGAGTTGGGTTATACAAGAATAAAAGAGTGCATATGCATATGATGGTTCATGTCATGAACATTGTCGTTGGGAATACAAGTGGGATGTGAATTTAAGGGTTTGGCAACCCGATTTATTTTTGGTTCGTACGTGGAGGAGTCGTGAGGCCCATGCACTTTGCTCCTGGATGTTGGCGATCACGGAGAATCGGAGCTTCCAGCAACGCGTTTGAGGCGTTTGAGGCGTTTGAGGCGTTCTGGAAATTCTATGAATAATTAGCGTACCAAGGTCCCTGAATTTCGACTAGGTTGAGTGCTGTGGCGTTAGTTCTATATCGTGGCGCAATTTGGTACCGAAAAGGCGTCCATCAATCGTATGGCCTTTTAGACCTTTATGTCCTTTTTTCATTATCGCATCACAATGCGACCATGATGGTCTATGGATTGAAGTTGTTGAGTCTATATGACAGGCTTCTTTGCAAATCTACAACAGAATCACCTAATTGACTTCGATGCGAGGCTCTTCGTGACTGCAAAACGTGTAGCTCATGGTTAGAGAATCTGGGTGCCGGAGAGTTTCCCTCCATAACCTATGTGGTGTGGACTCTGTGGTCTTGAACACTGTGCTGTACCACCCAGCGGACGTGTCCTGGAGCTCTCCATCACATGGCCAGACTTCTTGTAGGTTTGGAAACTCTACAACAACCGAATAGCAAGTTTCTATTCTAGGCACTTCGGGTTGCAGCAAGGCACATATAAACGCACGAGTGTGTGTCCGGGCTACCGAGAGGTCGCTACTTTGTGACATCTATAAGCTTACTTTACTTATTTGAATGCTGGACGATGAGAAATTGGTGGCATGCTGTTCAAGGTGGCTTGTAGTATGTCTCGTATCATCCGTTCCTCGGATTTGGCGACCACACCTACAGGTTTTCCTGGTTGTTCATTATGCCGTGGCACATAGGCACACCGTTTTTGTGCGACGTTAGTGCATTCATTGCTTCGAGTGAAGGTGGAGCAAAGTCGCCTTGAAGGGCTCACGTTGCACATAAAAGTGGTAGGAGCAGTGCACGCTTGGTAGGAAGAGATAAGTCTCGTTGTAGAACAAATACACGGGTCAACTATAACCTTCGAGGTATTTCTTCAGCATTTTTCAAGCTTTCGATCCCAAGTAGAGCCATTTTATGAGCCACTAAAGACACCGATCCAACCATGGACTGCTCATCGAATCTCACTATACTTTATGTCACGTGATTATACCCATACGTCATTGATTCATAGCGGATCCGAGAGCTCCTCCGCATTTTTCTTAAAGGAAAACTCAAATCCAACCTCTACTAACTATTAATCCCTCATTTGTTTTGTTTTAGATATCTGTATACAGGTCCCCCCCTGGTGACGGTACATACTTGTATACACGAGCGAGTTGAAGCGTTTCCTTGCCCTCGCACCGTCATCAATAAAAACACCATGTGGGAACAACTTGAGCCTACACCTCCGCATGTTACCTACGTTGTACTTTCCCTTTTCCTCACGCTCTACGCCCTCTTTTCACTGTTCATCCGTAACCACCTTCATCTATCCGAGCCACCTCTCGCCGTCCTCTTCGGCATTATCCTCGGTCGCTATGTTCTCAAGGTCCTTTTGCCGCGGGAATGGGGAATGGACGATATCATCATGCAAGAGATCACGCGTGTAATCGTAGGAATTCAATGTTTCGTGGTTGGAATCGAACTTCCTAAGCATTATTTTCATCGTCATTGGAGATCTGTCTTGGCTCTCCTCGGTCCAGTCATGACACTTTCTTGGAGTATCACTGCTCTTTTTGCATATTTCATTTTCCAGACTAGTATACCTACTGCTCTAATCATAGGCGCCTGTCTTTCACCTACGGATCCCATCTTGGCAGCATCCGTCCTCTCCAAGTCGCGCTTCAGTGACCGTGTACCCGCACGTCTTCGCCATCTTCTGGGGGCCGAGTCTGCTTGTAATGACGGTGTTTCCTTTCCATTCCTATACATTGGTCTTGTCGTCTTCACCACTAGTGGTGGATTTGGTCCTGCGCTCAAAGAATGGTTCTTAATCACGATCCTCTGGCAATGTCTTCTCGGCATTGTCACTGGTCTCATTATTGGCAACGCTGCTAACCGACTACTTCGATTCTCTTCCAGCCGAAATTACATTTCCCGTCCCTCCTTTGTAGTCTTTTACCTTCTCCTAGCCATACTTTCTGTCGGCATCGGATCCATCCTCGGCTCCGATGATTTCCTCGTTGCCTTTGGAGCAGGCGTCGGCTTCGCGCATGACGGATGGTTCTCAAAGAAAACAAAATCTGTTGCCTTCCCCGCCATCGTCGATCACATCCTCAATTCCACCATGTTCGTCTACTTCGGTGCCATCATTCCCTGGAGCAACTTCACTCCAAAAGACATCACACCCAACATCAAACCCTGGGCACTAATCCTCTTCCTGATTCTTGTCCTCCTTTTCCGCCGCATCCCCGCCCTACTACTCACCAAATCCCTCTCCCTCATCCCTGACGTGCGCACCTACCGCGAAGCGCTCTTCTGCGGACATTTCGGACCCATGGGCGTAGGCGCTCTCTTCCTCGCCATGGAAGCGCGTGCGCAGCTCGAAACTGGCAGTTCGCTGCCTCTTCCTATTCCTAAAACACCAAAGCCAATTCCTGGCTCTGGTGGCAGGTATACAGATGAGGACACGGCGATTTTCACTATTTGGCCGATTATCTGCTTTGTGGTGTTAGGTAGCACGATGGTGCATGGGTTAAGTGTGGCGGCTATCAGTCTGGGAGGTCATTTCCAGAGGAAGGATGAGGAGCGCGCGCCGTTGTTGGGCGGGGAGACGGATGGCTTGGACGCAATGGTGCATGATGAGGGAGGTGGGGAGAGTGAGCCGGAGGTGAGCGGGAGTGAGGATGAGCAGTCGTAGGACCTCGCTCGGTAGATTCGAAACTCGGATTTCGCTGTTCAAATGGAATAACATAAATTGTGATTAGGTTTTTGCATGGTAAGGAGTTGCTCGTATGTATAAACAAACTTAAAAAGACTCTAGATAAACCAGAGCTAGAGTATAAATCACTTCACGAACATACTTCAACGAAATCGCGAGGATGCATTCTGGTCAGTGTCTTTTCCTATCTGCTATATTTATATTTCATCACATAGTTAGGTATTTTAGTTCTCATTCCTGTTCTTTAACCAATCACTATGTATATCACATTTCTATCGTAGTTGCTATTCATCGAGTACATATAGCCTCCTATTCCATTAGAGTACTCTCCCCGCACACTGTATAAATATATCAGGGAAGTATCATCAAACGTTATATATTGACTGGTATCCGACTCATCATAGAAAGAGAGAGACAATATATATATATATATACCCGCATACAGACACAGAACCGATCAAGTTGTTCCTCGTCGTGCATTCAACTACTCGCGGGTCACCGAACAGAGCAAAATAGAACAAAAGTGCAAAAGAGAACATACAACAGTGGGGATTCGCTGGTGGTCACCCACCCAACTACTAGTCCACCGATTCAAGGCTTATGTATGGCAGAGCGGACGGGATGCCCAGTTGGTCCTTGATCTATGGTCGTATGTGCTAGACATTGCTCAATGTGATTATATATAGATAGTGTGTAATGATGGGACTGGTCTGATGTGATTGTTTTGACTGAGACTATATATATCTTCAGATACCGATATCAAGGTCAAAGAGCGGACTTGGAGACCTCGAAATAAACAATTCTAAGATTTCAAGCCCAGAAAACTCGGGCACATAAAGCTGTAGATGGAAGGGCAAAGGTCTGTATGTAGGTGAGGTTGGATTGATAATCACGTGATGTGGTATCATAGAAGTGAATCTCTTCTGTAGCCCTTTCAGCAATAAAATTTATTCTACTTAGCAAACAAGAAGATAAATGTACACT
This sequence comes from Clarireedia homoeocarpa, assembly GCA_001465935.1. Classification (NCBI taxonomy): domain Eukaryota; kingdom Fungi; phylum Ascomycota; class Leotiomycetes; order Helotiales; family Rutstroemiaceae; genus Clarireedia; species Clarireedia homoeocarpa. Next base: position 489,091 of record LNKV01000036.1, on the reverse strand, counting down.
ATGAGGAGTGCTATGGTTTGAAATACATACAAGAGAAATTTTATCAAGCATACAGAAAGCCAGACTGCTTCCATGAAGAAACGGACTTCATCATTATCTCATCGCTCACCGGACTCATTTCTCGTAAAGTTTTCGAATATAGACTTGCCTTAGTCGTATCCAAAACCAGTCCACCACATGACATTGGAATGAAATAATGTTCAAAGAACTCAATCAACTGCAGCGCCGGATTGTCGCTCTGTGAGCTCCGGAATCGCCTCACACGATTGATCCACTGCTCAAAAGGAACTATACTTTCAGAAGGGAGCTCGAGCGCTATAGCCAGTGTGGCAATCATGTCTTTCCATGTCTATTAGGAAGGATTATCAATATGATAAATCATGTCCGACGTTTCGGCTAACATGAGAAGTTCGCCAAGCGTGGTTGCTACATGGTCGACGGGATACCAAGACAATGTGCCATCCAGATCAGGGAGGATTCTGAGCACCTGCGACGACTTGACAAGAAACGGGATGTACTCTGTGGGATTCCAGTATCCGCTAATGCTCGAACCAGATATTTGAGCAATACGCACTGCCATTGCCCGGAAACTGTCGGGGTATTGGCGCAAAGTCTTATCAAGAATGTGCTTACATGCCAGCTTAGCATCAGCATAACCGGTTGCTGGGACTGATTTAATCGTCGTCATTGTTTCCGGTACTAAGGGCTCTCCTTTCCACAGTAGTTAGTTTCCTACCACTGCGATGGAAGAAATGAACTGGAAGGCGACTTTGAAGAGCCCTGGTCAACCATCTTTGATATCGCGCGCCAAGTCGATCAGGTTACGGAAAACCTTAAATTGAACCTCATAGCCACGTACAGGACGTGCAAGGCTCATTGGCCAAGCACTATGCACAATATGAGTGACATTTTGCACTACGTAAGCGTATAACTCGGGAGACAATCCCAGCGCTGGCTTGCTAGTTGTGACGACTCATACCGATTCGCATCTGAGTCGTACACGCAGTTAACCTGAGTCGTGCATATGCAGCTACACATATATAGCCAGCCCGGATGCCACTTCACTAAGGGTATCGCTAAGCTTAGCCCTGGAGGGCCTCTGGTTCTATATAAGGCCTCTTCTTCTTCTTCCTGTATATAGTTTTAGTTCTGTAGTTCAATATTCTAAAGTCATTCAGCACTTTCATTAGTGATTTCGTCACACTAGTGTCGGTTCCGATCACTTTGAGTTTCGATACCGATGATGGGCTGAGACTTATCCCACTCGTTTCAAAGCATTTAGTCTGGCGTGTCATTGCCTCTGTCGCGCTTATCTGGTTCAAACAGACGACGGTACTCACATCAGGAAATTGTGCTAGGTTTGCAACGATATGGGAGCCTAAACTTCCCGTGGCACCTGTAACGAGTGCACATTTTCCGGTTGGCAGTGGCTTCACTGTTGAGGATGATGTTTTGGATGGTGGCTGGAAGTTCTGCGAATACTTGGCGATGTACGCTTAACAACCTCCCAACGCTTTGTAGTATCTGGTAGTGTGGGTGCGACGGAGACAGAAGGAGCTGTCGGATTCGGCCAAGATCAATCATAGCACACACACAAACACTCTTTAGCCTACATACTACGAAGCTATAGCCGGCCACCATGTCCCAGAATGGCACAAGCCACAGATTTGGAGATAAAAGAAGCGAGGGAGTTAGGGGTAACCGAGAAAAGAGTGTAAACGCCACTTTCTATGGATGGCATATCTATGCGTTTGAGTACTTAGATATGCACATTAAACTCGATTAATGGTTTCGGGCTGTACATAATTTGAATATAATACTAGAATAAGCTTTGATCAGTAGCAATGATGCGACTTTTCTCAGGACGCGATTTTTTGTATGAAAGCTTGTTCCTTACCGCTGTTTAGAAGCTACGCCCAGACGAAGTCCATGGTATCATCCAACGGTAAGTACTTGGTTTCCTGGTCAGACTGTGATACTTAACTCAAAATTTGGATATAATCCACAACAATCTGCTTGTAGAGCTATGCCAATTATAGTGAAAGCACTCGCAAAAAGAACGAATAAACACATATTATAGTCTTGACCACAATGCACAAAAGCCTCAATCTCCGAAGTATCCATTCAATTGCTTGTAGTTTAAAATTTCCCTCGTCTACCATGCGCAGGTTCTAGACTAAATAGTTGCAAGCAATAAACAATCCCAGCCTCTTCCCGGCTTTCAGTTTTCCCTTCTCTTATTGGTCTGCCTTTTCTGGCTCACAACACAGAGAGCCAATATTGATTAGCCCAGACCCTCCACGCCCAATTGAGTGCCATTGTTCAAAGTGATCGGAGTGATCGAAGTCATAAAACCAATCATTCTTACCCATTTGTCAGGGCTAGTATTCAACCACTGGTGTGCAGTCCCGCGCTGAATGACCATGTCACCAGGTTTCAAATTTCGCTTTTCCCCAGAGTCGAGGGTCAATTGTAGTTCGCCTGCGACAACAACAACATAGTCTAGACTGAGAGTGCGGTGCATTGGACTGCCAGCGCCTGGGGGAGTGTCTATGTACCACACCACGGTGCTGCCACCTGGAATCACAAGAGGAGGAGGATTGGTCAGATAATTCGCATATTCGTGGACATCGCTGCCGTCCAGATTGAGGGGAGGCGGCTGGGAGACGTAACCGAGGCGGAAAAGGGAGCCTCCGAGATCCTGAATGACTCCCAGACTCTCGTTGAAAGAGGTGTCGAAACTAGATACGCCTGTGCCAAGGTTTACAGTCGTAACGACGCGGGTCGGGTTTGGAAGATCTGGCACAGTGGCCGAAGATGTGGACTCTCCTGAAGCCATGTTTGCGCAAACGCTCAAAAAAAGTAGAACTGGTGAAATTAGCATCTTGTGCTGCTTCTGAAAATTCTAGTTTTTTTTTGGTTAAGACCAGCTCACCACAAATCTGCGTTCAGAACCGTTTCTTCTGCGCGCTTTACTTTATGAAGAAAGCTCGGTCAAGCCTATCTGACTTAGTCTCTTCCTTCCCCTAGGTCAGCGGCGTAATTCTGGCTTCAACTGACGTTGATACTCTGTATTCGTATTGTGGATCTTAAGCTCGATGAAGTTGTCCGAATGTTGGACGGCGCCAGAAGAATCGTATTCCCAGAGAAATAAGACACAAGAAGAAAAGAAAGGGAAATGAAAAGGCGAGGTAATAAGATTCCAGACGGAACACCCACAAGGATAAAGAACACTTACCACTAATTTTTGGGGAATGCCTTCTATTTGCTGCACTAGAAATTGAGGATGTTGTGGTGAGGAGCCCCGCTCTGACCTTGAGCTCCCTTGCAGCATCTTTTCCTTGTTAATTGTCGCTTGCTGCTAGGGTAATGTCCTGTAATTCTTGGGCCCCAATGATTTCCTATTCATCTTCCCTTGTCGTCTTTGAACTACCCTCGGGTCATTTTAATTCGCTGAAAGACTGTAACAAGCCGCCTCGTGATTACGCCATGTCCTCATCAAAAGTAGACGCGGGTTGTTTCTAATTGGCTCCATGGCCGGTTATAAAACGAGCTTTACAATCGATCACTTATTAGTGGAAATAACGACAAGATTATAACCGAGAGAACGAGGTCCACTCTTATTCTGGCTGTTTAGTCGATGTTCATTACGACCTGATAATCTTGTCACTTTGACTTGTACTACTTGTGACATAATATTCCTCTAAAAATGTTCGTATCCGTGGTCGTGACTTGAGTTACGTTGAATTAGTAGGAGAAATTACCATACTGGATGAACACGTTCTTGTGGCTTTTATTTGGCAACTAATCAATTATCAGACAGAACATCGTCGGCGTTATATATTGGTCAAAATTTAGAGTGGAGAGCGACATGGACTACACTTGTAGACCAAGTAGCAGTGGTTTCTGGTGCACAATCCAGTGTTGGTAGACGAAGCAGATCAATTGCTAGCCTTTCGTAGTTCTAATGTGAATCAAAAACCCATTTGCAACGCAGCATTGAGAGTGGAGGCCACACATTTGGACCTTGGAGGAACCGCCCTTGTACCACGCGTGGACGGTTAGGGAGTAAGTCGGTTGACGCGAGAAAACCCTCTTTCATGTCCCGCACTGCTTCAGCGATGCTATCCTCGTATGACTGTGCGCCCATGACATCGTAGCCGCGGAATGCATTCTTTCTGCGGTCGATTTGGAACTTGAAGTCTGAAGGTAGGGCGAAGAATCTGGCGGCAGCTTCAAAAATAGACTTTTGAAGTGTTGGTGGAACACCATGACCCTTCAACTGGAAGAAACCTGTCGACTTGCATGCCACCCGTACGTCATCTATGACTCGCTGCGCTGCAGCACTCTTCGGGTCTTCTTTCCAAGGTGTTATATCCACGAGGGGCAGGTAGAATGAGATATGAGTGGCAGATGGCATTTTGCAGAATGTTGCTTAAAAAATAGTGTCAAGCAAGTGAAAAGAAGTAAGGAACTACAAGTTTGGGACAATAAATGATCAACGAAGGTCATGAAATCACTGCTCGTCAATCAAATGTTCTACGCACCTCTTTTGAGGGCTTCTACGAGAGCTAATTTCGCCACTACTCTATGATACTCACTGATTGTAGATCCCTAAAGTCGCCGAGATTTTCAAATGCATAAATATTGTGACAAATCATATCGAAACTCTCTGAATGGCTTAATGACGCTGGAGTCTAGATAGAAATCAAGTAGCATATATGCTCGGTATAAAGTGCCCAGACGGTTGCCATAATGGCATGTATCTCAGGCTTTTACTAGTTTTCAATACGATAGTCCTCAGAAACACCTTTGAACCAATGGAAAATATGCTTACGAGGAAGATACCATATACTTTTGGTTAAGGAATACCATAGCCAACGGGATGAATTATGGCATGCGATGAAAATTTAAAAGTGGCTATTGAAACCTCGTCCCAATATCTCATCTGTTTTCTTGAATCTTGCCTCTCCAGCATCAAAGATTCATATTATTTGATCGAGCCATCACAGGTTTGTGATAGTAGCAGTATTTGTCGATTAAAACATAGACGAATGCTCACGCCTCTTGACCTGAGTGATAATATTCTACCACATTGAAGTAGATCCTACATCAAATAATATTCTTATAATGGCTTATGACGAGAATAACACTCTTCATCTTCCTCGGATTCTTTGTCTTCACGGTGGAGGTACCAATGCCCGGATATTTCGTGCTCAATGCCGAAAGGTAATAGCCGAATTGAAATCCGAATTCCGCTTCGTCTTCGCCGAAGCCCCTTTTGCTTCACAGGCCAGTCCAGATGTACTTTCAGTCTATAGTCAGTGGGGTCCTTTCAAAAGCTGGCTACGGTGGCACCCAGAGCAGCCAAAATTCCGGCATTCAGATGTAGTCAGTGCGGTAGACGGAGCGTTGGAATACGCGATGAGTGAAGACGACGCCTGCGGCGCCACAGGTGAATGGGTCGGCTTCCTTGGTTTTAGCCAAGACGCCAAGCTTGCGGCGAGTCTTCTCTATCGGCAACAATTGCGTGAGCAGGACTGCAGAAAAGCTTCTTTGAAAACTACAAGCTTTCGGTTTGGTATTCTGATGGCAGGACGTGCACCTCTTGTCTGGCTGGAATCCGATTTGCCATCGATTCCTCCAGGCCTCGCAGACGCATCTCAGTTGACCACAGGCAAGATTCATGCCGTTGCACAAGTGAGACTGTTCACAAGTCATCTTTTGCGAATTCTTACGGTACGTGTGCACGGAACACAGGATGAGGGACTGCATCTACATCGCGATTTGTTGCATTTATGTGATTCTACATCAGCAAAGGTGATCGAATTAAACTTGGGTCATCGAGTGCCGTTGACGGCTAGTGATGTATCAATTGTTCGCCTACCAAATTCGAGAGTTTGCACGACATACAAATAACTGTACCTTCACGATGAGCTAGGCATAGCACAAATATATCTACGGTCAGAGTGAATTATAGCGGGCGCCATCTTACAGCCGGAGGGCCTTGGCAAATTTCATATCCTATACAAAATTTATATGTACATGAAGTCAAGGAAGAGCCAGATGGACCAGATAAATTTGAAATGGATGGAACTCTGATTAAGAATATATATCTGTGAAGACATTTTAGTTGATGGTTAATCTACAATTTAGATATATCCAATTCATTGTCCAATGTTCGCGCGAAAGTTTCAACGAAAAGTCCTGTTACAGCTATAAGCTGAACTTCATCTTTGTTCAATAGTTACTCTTCTTGTCCATAATGTTAATCGTCTTTTCGCCCAAATTCAACCTCTCCAGTTTTATTTCCAAGATACTCAATATCCGATCCCAGTTGTTGGCACTCTGCCAGCTGATATGAGGCGTAATGATGACGTTAGGAGCCTAGAATAATGAATGACCATCAAGCAGAGACTCTAAGTCAGTGAAGTTCAAGGCAGCTACACTGATTGTCCCATTGTGCAGTGCGTCAAGAAGCGCATTCGTATCAACCACTTTGCCACGTGAGACATTATAAACAAAGGTCTTTTTGCTTCCAAGTCCCAGTACATCAAACTGTTCGCGTTCAATAAATGTCTCGGTAAGTTTAGTCAATGGGAGGCACAAGATAAGCAAATCCAAATCTTGAAATTGTTGACAGTCTTTCGTAGTCCCATGAAACTACTTCGCAGGTATCACACCATCAGGATCTCCTATGCCTTGAACGTGGTACGTATCATCTTTGCGTTCCTCAAGCGTCGTACGTGGCGTTCTAGTAAAGGGTATACCTCCATGCCGATGGCAGAGGTAAGTCGTGCGCACTGACGACCTACTGCTCCATAACCCAGGATGCCCACGCGTAGACCTGGTGAGTCACGAACTGATGAAGCTTGCTTACACCAGGTTGACCGTTTTTGGAAGTCGATATATTTGAGGAGACTGTGGCTCATCATGAGCCATGTATCGAGAACCCACTCAGCGATTTGTGGACTGGCGAGGAGAGTATTGGTAAGTAAACTGACTTGAAGTGGGACTCAGGACTTGAGCATGGACTCCCTTGGTGGTACAAATGAGGGTTTCGGGTTTTTTGTAGACCTCGTGTTGAACCCGCTTCTACAGTCCAGCAGAGGTGAGTTGTACGTAACGGACGTCTTTCATGAAGTCCACGGGATGTGGTAAGAACAAACATGCCAAAGTTACACCGGACCTATGCCCTTTTCATGGAAATTCGGTTTGAGAGGAACCCATCTGACTTCGAGCCCAGGGTACCTGCTTTTAATCTTGCCTATCCATTCCAAGTTGGGCTTAGCCAGCATGTGGATGAGGAGAATCTCATTTTGAAGCTTAGTGGCATTTGTCATTGACGGGCTAGATTCACTCAATTTTGTAGATGATGCCTTCAATTGCTTATGTGAAAACTCCAAAAGTGACGCCACTTCTAGAGAAGTGACAATTTGGGCTTATATTTGGTTTTACAGCCTAACAAAAATGAATATCGATTGTGACACGAGGCTAAGGTTTTACTGAGAGATATACATATTAGAATGAGCTGTAATTATAGATACTGCAACTTGTACAAACTAAATCTGGAGAATTGGCCGAGGGAAGAATAGCTAATCCAGACCGGGTCATTTGGTGACATTCATCGCCGATCTGACGTAACGACTGTGGGGGCTTTGAAGCTGGATACTTAGAACCAGCCAGCGCAGCTGCAAATAAGTAGAGCTATGTATTCAAAGTAGCACGCGAACCATGTGAAAAATCACCACAATACGAACGACAAGTTCCACGGTGGCTGATCAAGAATATTATTGTTGACGGAGAAGGATTTCATATATTGATTCCTTGTCCTCCATAACTCTAGACTTCAGTCAATACCATCTCATGGCCATGATCAGTTCTTCCACTTTAGGATGGACATGCCATCAAACAATGGCATTACAAGGCAGTCAACTCTTGGGTCCTCCTTGCAGAAAGCATTTAGTTTTCTCATTGCTTTGCCACACTCGATCCAATATGGAACAAGATCCTGTCTCAGATGTGCACCACCAGTTGGGTCGATGGCCAAACCACGCGAGAAGACTAGTAAATTTTAGTAAGGGATCCTTTCATCCTCCAACAAATGGAAAGCGGAAGTAGATAGAAGATGCAATCGACTCACTGTTATCACAAATGATAATGCCATCGGGAACCAACAGCTTCGCGTTAAGAGTCTGCTTGACATAGCCCTCATAGCCTTCCTTGTCAGCGTCAACAAAGATGATACCAAAGGTACCAGTCAATGTTTTCAGGCTTTCTTGGGCTGGCCCCTCAATCAGGTGGACTCGTTATTGCATCTTGTATTTCTCAATAACTCTCTTCGTAGCATTGATCATGCGCGGCTTGATCTCAAGGGTGATGATCTCCGCTTTGTTCTTCTTTGTTGCCTCGAACCAGGAGACAGCGCTGAATTCCGAGTAACTTCCGATTTCGAGAACTGATCAATGAACGTTAGATTCAAATAAGTGCCATAAACGGAGATTGGACTTCGCACTTCTTTTGGGCTTCAGTATCTCAGCAATGAACTTGTTAGTGGCACCCTGAAGTGGCGAAGACATCTTATCGGCATCTTCAAACTCAGGGCTCGTCCACTCTCAAACTTCATTCATGCTCTCGGTGATACCATCCGTGTAGTTTTGACAGTACTCGGTTGCCATGGCTGCCTGTTCCAGTTATGAGTAGAATTGAAATCAGTATACATAGTAATCAGGTGACAATTAGCAGGGACAGAACGAACCGTGAAAGGTATAACACTAGTCTTCATTTTGGGTGGTTTATTGGTGTTTATGATAAGGCAGTCACTGCAGAAGAAAGAATAGGAATGAAAGAATCATGTAGAGGTATTGTTCCGACTTATGAAGGAAAACATTCAATATAGTTGACTTGTACTGAATCAAACCAACCATTGAAGCCATTCTGATGCCAATGTTCTGCGTCGAATAACGCCGACCATCGTTGTTCTCGGCAATTCAAGCAAAGACTCAATGTTGTAAAGTCCTCGTCACCTTTCCGCAATATCTCTATGGACCGGATCACCCCTTGAGCGTTTCGAGATCCAGAAACACGGCTGATTCTTTACATTCCTACCTCGGTGTCGTGGGGTAAAAGCGCGTCGTATGTGGGGGTCGGGGTCGGGGAGCGAAGCCATGAAATTACCCCGCCAAGGAAAACATAGATCATCGCGGTCGTGAGAAGACCCGCGGCTACTTGTTTTCATGTCGTCCTGGTCTGCTTTATTCGGACTCAGTCTAATTAGATTAGTCAGGGGGGGGAAAAAGGAAGAAGAAAAGGAAAAACGGTTAATAAAGAGTTTATATATAAATGCAGAAGTAAGTTTCAAACAAAATATTATAGTACTATTCTTTTTTATAAAAGAATGAAAGTAGGTTAAAATTGCTAGTAAGGCTTTTTCATTATAAATTTAGTATTAATGTAAGAGAGCATCGCAGGCAAAGGGCGTAGGCAGGTATCAGGTACGAAGGACTCGGGTGCAACCTAGGCAGGAGCTAAGTTCTGGGTACTTAAACCACTTCAATTCCTCGGTTCCTCCCCGTCGCACTTAACTCTTTGTATATTCTGCTTGTATACTAACAACAGGGTTCTATAGACTGCAAAAGTAAAACAGAAAATACATTGATAAGTATCAACCTCTAGTAGAGGTTTTTGAGTAGACACCGCCGATTACTTCCTGCCGGAAATGTTCTGGAAAAAGCGAAGCAAGGCTCTCTTTCTTCCCCGCTCTTCCTTAGTCGTCTCAGCCACCTGCTTTGAATTTCCTTCCCACTGCTTTCCTGAAATAATATCCTGGAGCCCCTTATTGCTATCTCCCAATTTATCCAGCTACGATGTCACCATGCGCTTACAGTACAGTAGCATTCTCCACGTTAGCGCGCATTCGCCCTATTACCACCTCCACCAACACCACATCATTGGTTGAGTATATATCGTAGCATACGCTAGCTCAGATTCTGGCGAGCTGAGATTCTGCGCGGGTGGAAATTTGTGGTCCTTCTAGAGGAATCTGGAGTTAACCCTGCTGGCAATTAGACCCAAAAGAAAACAAGTCGAGGGCCCAATTTCAAGCTTAAAGGAATAAGAATTACCCATATAGATTAAAGTCCCCTTTTCGTGAACCAGGATGTCGTGTCCTTGAAGTATATCTTCCTGTTTGATAGCTTTGATTATAACGCCTCTTAGCAAGTTATCAAATAAATCAGCGAAGCCCACGTGTCTCACGACGCCGCTTTCGAAAAAGTTCCGTGGTCTAATCCATATTACTGCGTAGGGCGATTAGTCTATTTATGAATTGGGAGAATATGTGCACAGTAAGAGGAAGATCTACGCCTTTAGTTCGATCGATCACTTAGTCTGCAATCAAGAAGTCTCTGGGCTGGACCTCTTCTTTCAAACTTCCGACAGCACTAAAAGCCACGACATATCTGACTCCTATTTTGCGGAGCTGTGAAAACTCCAAAAGTGAGACAATTTGGGCTTATATTTGGTTTCACAGGAGCGCTGACATGTTTGCTCAGGATGGAACTTCATGTGGTGCTAACTCACGCCTCAAACCATGCCTAGAGAGAAAAGCAACATTGTTGGGGGCCGCGAGTTACCCCATGGGGTAGGTGGTAAGCGAGGGATGGGTGAATGGTAGGAGTGCCATCACTTCGAACCTGGGAGCTGGGAGAGGCCTGTTCTCCAATTATAGAAATATGGGTGTCATGTATCCTGGTGGCACGGATTATCTATTGAGGCGATCTGCTTTGATACTTCGCAGCTCACCAAAAATAAGATGGGGAAGGTGCTTGTCGCAGTTAACCTTAAGGGATATGTCCTCAGAACCTGTTTTGTACGAAGTAGTGCCGGTGTGGTTGCATTGTTGATTGGTTTTTATTTATCCGCCCGTATATGCTGTACTTAAGCTTAATAAGTACTAGTAGTAGTGGCCTAGAACCTTATTGGATGTGACAGTTACATTAAATTCTTACTCACTTTCCTTTTCAGGGCGTTATGTTGTGCCTGATACCACATTTCCTTTTCTTCAAATGCGATTGCTAAGAGCAATTATACGATAGTAAAAAGGTTATCTTCAATTTACTATCGTATATTTAAAGAGTTCAAAATTCTTAGCGAAAATAATGATATGAAATTTTATTCATGTTTATATTCTGATTTATTTGAGCCTTAGTGCAATGTCGTAGCCTTGATAGAAAGATAACAAAAAGTGCATAGAGTAAGCCTGCGCCCAGTTTACATGTAGATCGCAACGTGTCTACGGCTAGGAAAGCAGGGATACAAACACTATGGATCAAGTTAGGGTCTCGTGTGTGCATAAAGATCACACTGTCTCAGGGATGATATTTGAGATGGTTGGACAGCAGAAAGCAGATGGAGATAGCAGAAAGATCAACCATAAGATAGGTTATTATCCATCCAATTACAGATACAGAGCTATTTATATCGTTGAGTATGATAATATACAAACAAGATTGAACCCCACACAACTTGAAGCAAAGAATTTCAAGTTGCCTGGTCATTTTCAACCACCTCAATCGATAGTGCGCTTCAACAGCACCTTATGTCGAGTACAAGTGTTAACAGAGGATATATCCTCGATATCATTGTGGGGATCTTTCTAGCCTTGGCTCTCAGCGTGCTCATTAGTAGAATCTATTACAGAGCTGTGAAAACCAAGAATTTAGGTTACGATGACTTCTTCATTGTTGTTGCAACGGTGAATATTGCCATTCAGCCTTTCTTATGTTGTTCCCAAACTAACGAAGGTGCAGGTAATTGCTCTCGTTGGGCTTGGTATGGGAATGACCGCCGAGCACTATGGACTTGGAAAACACATCGACACTATTACATCTGAAACTGATCTCTACCAGGCGGTGAAGTGGGATTATGTCCAATCACTTCCGCTCGGACTGGCGGCTATGTTCACTAAGATATCCATTTTCATATTCATTCACCGTGTGTTCATAAACATGCAGACGGCGCGTGTCTGGAGATTGGTTTTGCACTTTGTGAATATACTTAATATTGTTGGCAATCTTCTCTCAGCCACTACAATGCTGGCGCAATGTACTCCGGCAAAGAAGCTCTGGGATCCGGAAGTACCAGGGAGCTGTTGGCCGGCAAAAAGGCAGCAGGAGATGGGAATATTTCAGGGAGGTGAGACGTGCTATGTGCTACCCTCAATTCAAAAGTGATGACTAACACATTAGACAAGCTGCGTCTGCTTTCTGTGATCTTGTCTTCTCAACTCTTCCTATTGTATTTCTATGGAACGTTCATATCAGTATTCGAGTCAAAGTGGGAATTTGTTCCCTCATGGGGCTGGGTTTCTTGTGAGTATATTCATGAAAAAACCCAAGTTTGCGAAAGAATAATTCCAACTAAGAAGTTTAGTACAGCAGCGTGCGCTATCATTAGAACCTACATAGCAAACACAGAAGACTACGAAGACATAACCTGTGGGCACCCAAGAGATACTTCATATGAAAGCCAGTGCTAATGGAATTCGCACTAGATAATGATTTACCTTGGAATATTTGGATCGAGTAAGTTGTTTCGGTCTTTTTTAGATGACTACCAGCATGTCTGTTAATTGTGTATACGATCTTCTTACTATCTATTTACCTAGAAACTTGCTGACACTTTCCTCGCAACCAAATAGCCTAGAAACTATCTGCGGCATCATCGCCGCATGCCTACCTACCATCAAACCTATTCTCCAAGGCCTCGTCCTCAAAGCCAGCTCACTGCTAAGCTATCTCACCAGCAAGTCTCACTTAGACTCATTGTCGAAATCGCACTCTGGATTTCCCTTACAAGAATTGCCACGAAAAGAATTACACGGGTTCAGTTCCACAAGTAATCTCCGTAATACAACAGATATCAAAGCAACAATGAGCGATCACATTGAGGATATCCACGCAGAATATCCAGCTTCGCCGGGGATTATGAAGACAACAAGGATTGCACTTTCAACTCAAGTTAGGGAATCCAGCTCTTTTTAAATGATCGTTCTTTGATTAGATATCGATCTGAAGGTTGTACGATACTTGGAGGATTTAGAAGGGTATTCGGAGGGTATTCCACGATCTCTTATTTGTGGCACACTATATGTTTTGCCTTGGTATTTTGCTTGGAGTATGCTATGTTTTTTGTTTGGTACATAGTATTTGACCAATTCAATTCATGGATCCTAGTCCGTTTCTGTGGGTTGACTTCTCAACCGTGGCACCAAGAATCACTCGATATAAGTAGGTGATTCCGTGCTTGGTTAAGGTAAGTCTAATCCTTCTTAAACTATAGGCTTTGAGCAAGACTAAATAGGCCTGCTCTCCTGTACTACATAAATCTAGCTAAATCTCTGAATGGCCTCATTTCGGTCCAACGGCTATATTACGGTCTTATGCCGTACGATTGAATAACTTCTGTAGTCTCTTCCGTAGTTAAGTGAATCTCATCCCCACAGTTTCCCTCAACCCTTGTTTGTGGAGTCAGGACCCTTGTAGATATGCATGCACCATTCAGGTCAAATACCACCCCCATGTCATCAGCCTGCCATTTTCCTGCCACTTATTTTTCTAGAGTGAAGCTTCAAAATTATACAAGTAGCTGCCTATCCTTCCGTGTCCACAGAGTTACATTAGCCTTACATTCTCAGCGTCATTTCTTTATCCTTCTGTGTCGTATCATTTGCTATCAAACGTTCGATATGGGTTACCCAGCTGTTATCGCTGCATTATTGTTTCTAAGCTCCTTGGCTGCGGCATCGCAAATTTCGCATGTTTCTTTCCAGCCTCGGGCAGGATACAGCAATGGTTCTTATCCAATTACTCCCAAGGTCTTCATCATATCAATGGTAAGCAGGAAAACTCAATTTGCGTCTCACCCAGTGCACTGAACCTTAAATTGGGCCACAGTTTTCCGATGAAGGTGTAGCATGGTATGGAATTCCGGAATTTGATATTCTAGCCCAAAATATCACTGTGCCAGGAATTTCCCCATTATTCCCTCAGGTACACTGCACGGCGGATGGACAAGTATGCCAGGTTACGACCGGCGAGGGAGGTAAGATTGGTTTGTCCTTTGACACGAAATCATAAAATAATTGAGGGCTTAGAAATCAACGCCGCCGTCACGGTTAACTCGATAGCACATTCGCCTCTTTTCGACCTACACCAAACTTACTTTCTAATCGCGGGGATTGCAGGCGTCTCACCCAAGGTCACCACCATCGGTGTGAGTATTTCCCAGAAGACATTCTTTTGCCATATTACTAACAGGAGTCATTAAAGGCTGTAACTTTCGCTCGTTTCGCCGTAGCCGTAGCGCTGCAATATGAAATTGATGCACGAGAAAAGCCTACCAACTGGACTACCGGCTATTTCCCCCAAGGAGGGTCTTCTCCCACTGATGGCTTGGTTGAAATCTACGGCACGGAAGTCTTTGAAGTCAATGACGACCTGAAGCAAGTAGCTATGACATTTGCCCGCAACGCTACACTTAATGATACAGCCGATGCGATAGCCTACCGAGCACTCTACGGAGAGAATCCCATATATGCTCTAGGTGCCCAACCACCAAGTGTCGTGGCCTGTGACACCGCATCGTCAGACGTCTATTTTACAGGAGAGCTGCTTGCCAATGCGTTCGAAAACACTACCTCGCGATGGACAAATGGAAGCGCTGTATACTGTAGCACACAGCAAGAAGACAACGCTACTCTCGAGGCTCTTCTTCGAGCAGCTACCACGAACCTTGTCGATTTCTCTCGCATAATCATCATGCGCACCGCATCGGACTTCGATCGCCCACATGTTAATCAGACGATCTTGGACAATCTGCTCGTAGAGTCCCAGGGGTATGAGCCGTCCATCTTGAACATTTATTTGGCTGGCGTAAAGGTAGTTGAAGGTATTTTGAATGGATGGGACAGTACTTTCGCAGCGGGCGTCAAGGCTAGCAATTATGTGGGCGATGTTTTAGGTACACTTGGTGAACAACCAGACTTTTTACCAAGCGCAACTTCTCGGAAGAGAAGAATGAAGCAAAGAAGAAGTTTGAAGTATTATTTGTAACAATTTATACCCAAACTTTACCTATCCCTAATAGTCACCAATATTGGACCCTGCGAAGGGGAATAAGTCAAGGAGATTTCAGGCTTCAGTGAGTAGCCATACCTTGAGATTCAATTGCAAACTGGTAATGCTACTGATATTCAAGTGTCAGATGATGGGTTGAAGTACCACAAACAGATCCAACAAAGTTGATCATCAGATATCGAGACCTTCTGTCTTCAGCGTGATGACTGAACCGAAATTGCACTCTCGATTAAGTAATTTATAGGTTTATTATGTATGTGTGAGAGTGGCTACTATACCGCTAGCTGCGGGAAGGACAAGATAGCAGCAAAGTCTGTAGAGCTTGAGGTTAAGGTCAAGGAGGTTGGCGAGATAGTCTTTAAACATTGGCAAGCACGATGAATACCGCTTCAATTACTTGGGGTATAGACGACTCACCACCACTCTCACCTGCCGACTCGGGTTGAGGGCTTGGGCGACCTAACGGAATCTATTTTACGCACTTAAATCGCTTTTGCCCGAACCAGCTTCCACAAATCTTTCGTCAAATAACTGAGCGACCGACTACCTTTCACAATTATCTGGCACAGCTAATTTTTACACTCGAAGCTTTTCCCACCTTATAGTCTAGCTCTCTCATGTACTCCGCTTACTCCCACGATACCTCATAATCACTATTTGGCACCTTTGACCTTTCGACGTACTGGACGGCATACATCCCGCCATTAACAGTTTCTAGAAGCCCAATGCCTAATTTTATCACTGCATACTTTTGATAAAATCAAGCATGTCCTTCTTAAGTGTGAGCACCTGTATGGTTATCACCGCTGATAACCCCTCACATAGTCGAATCAACAATCGCGCGACTACCCTTGGAGAATACGCATATAACGCAGCTTCTGAGTATTATATATTACTTTCTGGGTCTAAAATATATGCTACGAATACAAACTACAGTACTAATGAATCATTTTCTTAGTCCGTTACCCCTCCATCATACCTATCTTACATGTAAAGCCGTGGAGAACAAAGCAACCTTCTCCAGCAACTAGCGGCAATGATGAGAGTTGATCTCAAGGGGAACAAGCTTCTTCTACATTATAATTCTTTCTAACAAATATCGTTTGTTTACGGATGCTTGAGTTTCTATCGCCCTTGATGGGCTGCATTTCATGTGCTCGCGCTGTGCTTTTGAATCCTCCCTTTGCCTCAATATCATTTGCCCCGAACAAATGAGCTTTCAGCATATATCAATCTGTTGATAGGTGTTTGCCGTTGCATAGACTCACCTGTGGAGAGGCTCCTCAGAGATTGAAACATTTTCTGAGCCGGCATCTGACCTTGCTCTCAAATACTGGTTAATGCCGGATACAGCACTAAGCCATCTTTTCGGAATGGAAAGCATGTCCTTACGAGGAAGAAACAGTGGACGGAGAAGAGGAATAGTAGCTGCTACTAGCTTTAGGCTGGCCTCAGTCAATGGCCAGTAAGCAATTGGCGTGAGGGAGTCTTTTTTTCTTCAAACTTAGTCTGCTCGTGGTCTGTGGATGGTAGGTCTTGGCGCTGATATCTTATAAGCCTGTGAATATCTGAAACAACGACCTAGCGATCTTACAACATTCCAGCAGAGAACGAACACAGTCTGTGACTTTGTGGTCGTGGATGTTGTTTTTATCCAAGTTCAATTAACTCCAAATTCGACGTCCAAAGTAGGATAAAGAGATGAGACTGCAACTTGCCCGTTTGACTCTCAGGCTGCTTAATTATACGCATCAAAGCACTATTTTAGCGCTGGTTTGTATTAAATTTAATATCAGATTAATGCGGCATCATTAGGTAGTATCCGGCGGTGTGACAGTGTAATAAACCTTAGAGTTGGTCCCAATTTCCTTCATATATAGTGGTATGTATTAGTGCGATAGATTTTCAAATCTGTGCTACCTAGAACCAGCAATCAGAGTGATGTATCACACATCACGTTGCTCTTCGGTGACAGGTATTCGACAATACAGGGAAGGTACGTTGCGAATGAATATCCATTGTAGACCACGATGGCACTGAGAGATGGATAAAATCTCGAAGCCCTATCACGAAACTCTCAGAGATCTCTTCTTGAGACCAGTTCAACCACTTGACCAATAAATATCCCAGTTGGAAAAAACCGCAACGCAGTTAACATGGTATTTTTAGCGCTCGACGCAAGTACGGAATGATATAAAGAAGAATAGAAACTATCAAGTGAGAGATGTTGAATACAATGTAGTCGGTTTGTCTTTCGTCCGTCTTACTGTACGAAGTGGATGGTGTGTGTATGCAGATTCGCTTGAAAAAAGGGGATGGATGCTGTGCGACCATCAGGGCTGATGTACATGATAAGGATATTAATAATTGGAACTTTTCGTAGAAAAGAAGAACTGAAATACATCTGAAGTGAAAATAAGCTTCTGGAAGGAATAAATATTTCTTTAAGGGTACAAGCAAGTATTTCGAAGAATCTCGACAACGAGCTGTCAGCCTAGTTAGAAAGCACTTCTCCACGACTCATGCACCGAAACTTACAAAAGCGAATCTAGGAGTTGTAGGTCTTTAGATACTACAGAAAGCATCCTCCTAGAATTTTAAAAGTTGGAGCATTGTATATGAGGCTGCTGGATAGCCGGAATACAACTACAAGTGCTGCTTTTCAACAATCGCTGTTTTGCCCCAGCGGAACAACACTTCGCGCAGGAACCCTCCGTAATATCATTATAAGACGATAGGGATATGATGCATCAAGCGCATCAATGCATATCTAAGCCAAAAATTATGTGAGTCAGTCTTCCCTCGATTTGTACATCGTACAAAGTAATGGAAATGGCAAATATTCACGGTGAATGACGCAAGTCTCTGTATGGGTATCGATACGTTTGGGTGATGATTCAGACAAGTAAGTTTCGCATTTATTTTTCGAATTTTTGTTTATTTGGTCACACTGATATATTTTAGTCATTTTGATGTGAAGTTTAAGTATAGAAACTCGCAGAGAAGAATGTTTCGTGAGTTATACTACTGAAGCAGAAAGTGATAAAAGTGCTGGATCCCTGCCTCAACGACGTCAGCACCTTCCATCGTACAACACATATTCATGGGTAGTAAAACTCGAATATGAGACTTAATTCAAGTCTTATTTATGTCTTCGTTGGACTTGCCATCGTTGTGTAGTATGAGGTGAGTCGTATGAATGATCGGAGGTATGAGTCGACATCGGGTCCCTCAGGGAACGACCCTCAAAGGCGAGGCTTTTGCAAGGTGTGACTTAGTGATAGATGAAAGGCGATAAATCAAGATGCCAAGATAATATTAGATATCTCACACAGGAGCCAGGCTCAAAGGCCTACGAATCAAAAGATAGCAGATCCCAGAAAGTAAAGTCTCGTGCAACGGGCGTGGAATGAGCGAATGATTTGTGACTAAATGGTAGGTGAGTCAGATGTGTCAATATCGCATATCCTTTCGGTGGCCATCATCATGCGTAAGGAAAGTGGGAGTAACGAAAGAGGGATTGGTTACTAGAGAACCGGAGACTTGGCTTTTGCAAGTCACTAAAACCGTGCGGATTTCGATCGAGCCAAGTTGTACAGGAGATACGATCGAGTAATTCTGCTCATTATCTTCCACTAGTTATCATTCTGTACTGCCTATCAGTCCGAGAAACAATAGGAGGTTACGCCTGGTGCGCCGCCGGCGGTAGGATCACAATTTTGGTTGGACAAGTATTTGTGCTAAGCTTTCACTCTTCAGAACCTTGTTGAATATTGGGATGATCCCAAATTTAGTAGTTGAACCCAGTTATCAACATGTACTTTTCTTTGAGGACCCTGATGCAGAGCTTGACACGTAGTTTCCCCATGTTGGCGCATCGAGTACATATATAGTCTAGAATACGTCGAATGATAGTTTCAGATCATCAAGTTCATGCTCCTTTTCATTTTGATCAAAGCGCTGGCTCACATTGAAGTCAAATAAGAGTTCAAGAGCCCATGTTCTCTCGTATGCAAAAGGAGATAAACGATCGCATGTCCCTAAGGAGACGATCAGCGGCTGCCGGAGCAACTGTACCCTACCACGCGAAACTCAGGCCACACTGCCTGTCCATTTGAAGGATTCTTTAGGCTCTTCTGTGTGTGCTATGTGTCGGTCAGAACCTACTTGGAATGGATATTGGACAATGTCAGGGCCGTTTAGCGATTGGAAGGATCTGACTGCCGATAGACAGTAAGTCCGATCTTGTCAAACAGGATGATGACTCCATGACATTTCCTCCTTTTGTTGTTCTTCCTCCCTGCAAATATATGTGTGTAGGAGGTAGAGAAGGAGATCGGAGGAGGTGATTCACCTGGGATATGAAATGAGAATGGCGGCTTGGGAACACCCATTTGTGTCGCGCCTAAGACGATTTTTATCAATTGTCAATATAATTCCATGTCCTGTGACAGAAGCCTCATCTTTCGAGCTTTATTTCATATGGGTGGTCAGAATGTTGATTTGTGTCGGGGGAATTCCGTGGAAGAGGTGACGGAAAAGGGAGCGAGCAACCGCCAACCCCAGCTGGTCTTCCCATTCAACCATGATAGATGAGAAATCTACCAATGACAACAATTACTCATTACTTGAAACTTACCACATAGATTACTCGTAGAGATGCAGCAAGGTTCTTGCTCTTGTGATACTCAAAATAAGATGCACATGCAAATGGTACTTACCCATCATTCTGCGCTACATTTACCCTAATGCTCCAAATCCGTGCTATACGCCACGCGACGCTTCTCTCTGTACTGTCGTGCATATTCTCTTTACTGTCAGTCTAGCAATGCCCAGCGAGATCCCTTAACATTCGAATCCGTACCAGTTTTATCCCATATAAGACAATCTTCTGCTCATCTGTGAGACTATGCCGTTTTCCCGTGCGTCTGTAACAAGTGAATTAATGACTTGTAATCTCTAGTGGACGGCAAGGTACTGGTAGCTTGTCTGAGTTCTTACATCCTTGTTTCCAGCCAACTGTTGGCGATGACAGGCTAGTTTTGCCTTGCCCACACAACCCATATCCGCCGCTTGTAAGTTTATCTGTTAGTGCTGAGTGGCAGCAGGCGTTAGTTTGGGACTGTGTCAGGCATTAGTTTGGGACTGTTTTTTTTTTTTTTTTTTTTTCAATCGGATGGCTAACGGTTTCTTCATGTTATTTTTTAGGGTTTCTTCAATTTTCTTAACTCTGTTCCAAATGGACGAAGACTCAATCATTGAGACAGTGTGGAAAATATAAAGAAAGAATTTGGAGCAGAGGATATGCTTGACAGAGGCTAGCCATCACCAGAATGGGAAATTGCCGTACTGCAGCATGTATCATGGTCTTGGAAAGTGCTACTAGGTGATATCATTAGTGGCCACTTAAAAAAGTATATTAGGCAAGGAGCGAAACTAGATAAAGCTGAGCACATCATTTAATGTATAGACTCATTGATCCAATGATACAATGTAGTTGCTAAATACATCTCATCCCAATTAGGCTTAAGAGAATGAAGGCTTTAAATCAATAGAAAGTGGTAAGAAGGCCGTGAAAGCCTGCTAGACAATCCCGTAAGTACTAAAGTGCCATAATGTTCTTTTGCTGCGCCCCCAAGACTTCATAAGACCCAAGTAGTCAGAATAATGTACTCCGCAGATTTCCGCAGCATTGCACAGCACTCCCCGGCCTGTAATTTTCCAATTAAACACCAACCCGACCAGTGACCATACCCACGGCACAGAAATAGAGATAGCATGTCTCAAGAATACGAAGGCCCGGACACGGGTTTTGACTATGTGGCCATGTCTCCTGTCCCAAGAGCTATTTTATGGTCGGATCTTATGATGATTGTCAACTGTTGGTTGATACTGTTGGTTGCCAGCCTTACAAGGTCCTGCCATTTTGAGTCCACGCGTATACAACCTTGCCCGCATGATACGCAGATCACTTGATTTTGAACCTCATACGGCAGGCTGATGTCCGTGGATCTTCATTGATTCTCTGCCACTGTGAATCATGGATTCACTATTTCTCCGAAAGAAGTTCTCCATTCATTTAAATGATCGTATTGATATTACTATATATAGCCCAGAAGCTCGTGCTGTCTACTCTAGACAGAGAATTAATTTTTACATAGAAAGTGAATAGATGATACATCGCCCACAAAGTTGCCATGACGATGGTGTTTTGCCTCAAGACTTGTCTCTTTAGATGGTTTACCCATGTACCCAAAACTTCCCTCGCCTGTAAGGCTACCATATGGCCCAATGGCACGTAAAACCATTTTCACGCACTTGAATCCCTGTGTGAAGCTCCAAAACAAAATAGAAGTTCACTACACTCAAGCATCAGCTTAAGTTCTTGTCCAGACTGATTGGCCCTGGTGATTTTGTTGCTCCTCCTGATGATGCTACTCTACGTACATCATCGGCTGATGATTTTGCTGCTGGAAGTGCATGACTGAGCTTACATCGCTTGGCGTTCGACTCTGCATCTCGTCCACAAGTGTCTCATCGTCCTCAAGACTGTGCACTAAGCTGTCTCTTCCGTTCTCGTCGGCCCAAACTGTTCGAGGCTCCATCTTGATGTCCATAGACATACGGTGTGGATGTATGTCCCTCGGATCGTAGTCCTGCTGGTAAGAATAATGAATAGGGTGGTATTGGTATTCATCGGGAAATAACTCTTGAAACTTTTTTTGAACCGCTTCTTTCGTCCATTTTTCTTTGCAGCCGTGCTTCATCATTCCTTCTGAAATAGCATCCCATTTCCCTTTATCCCAATCTTCCCATGCGAGTGTTAAGGCCCTCTCCTAACCTCTAGTTAGCTTCTTGGTCGTGTAGATTAGTGGCTGATCTGACCAAAAAGACATAATGAGCTAGGGATGTACCTCGCAATCAGTCCAGACACGAAGACGTTCGCGGAGTCGCTTCTTGCGCATTTGTAATGCTGGAACTTTCATATTCTTCCCGGTCATCTCATTGAAGCGTTGAGCCACTTCTTTCCAAGGCAGGGCTTCTTGATCAGCTAGCTGGATAAGAACTTGCTCCTCGTGGCTAATCTCTCCCGAAAACAAGAGCTCGCCTTCCAGTTGTCTAGGTGGAGACTTTCTCTTCCTCCGAGTCGGTATTGGGCCCGATGGCGCCATTGAGTTGTCCTGGTACGCTTGTGGAGTAGAAGCAAGGGAGTTCATTGAAGTTGAAGTTGAGTTCATGGAATTTATCGAGTCTTGACGGTATGGTTCTCGGTACGGAATTTCTCCATGTCTGGTGGCTGGGCGTAAAGTCATAGGATTGGGAGCAATCAATATTGGTGCGGTATTTTGAACTCTGTAGCTCTGTGTTGTAGGCTGGCGAGCTCTTTGCAGGTCGCTGGATGTAGTATTTGCTGAGGTGCTATGAGGACTGTGGCTTATGCTTGGGGATGATAGTTCGGCTGATCGACCCGTCTTCGGAGTTGCTGACACGCCAAAAGATCCATAGTAAGGAGACGCACAGAACAAAGGAGAATTGGACCCTGGATAACTATCACCAGCTGTAGTAGTGGCGACTTTCATAGAGCCCGAACTAGAGTCCTTATGCTTCATCGGGGGATTGAGTCTGGAGCTAAAGTCATCTGAATCACCACCGAAGAGTGGATAGTCTGGAGAGTCCATTGATGGAGACAGTTTGATGTCTCGATCGTTCAATGATGATGAAGTTCTTGAAGTGACATTCGGAGATGGCGCCATCGTGATTGGTGTTATCAGAGAAGAATCGTACTGAGCTGGAAGGTTAAAGGATGATACCTGTGTTTGGAGTCAGAGATAGTGCTATGACGTTGGCATTAAAGAAGACATACAGCACTGTATGGGGTCCAGTCATGGCTGGGAGTTCGGGCACTCGGTTGACCCGTACTGTGTGGAACATGCCCACTACCAAAGGCAGGCTCCCCAATGGTAGACATTTTGGAAGATTTAGGAAATGTGCGGTAGTTCGTAAAGGGATGATATTAAAGAAGATGGAAGAGTGAGATGCAAACCCTCAGAAGAATTGATGATTCAAGACAAGACTCAACTGAGGAACAGGAAATGTTGCTGGAGCTTCGTACTGAGCGCAAAGGGCTGATATGAGACGATGTGAATATATAGGTAGGAAGATGTCAATCTGCCTCACAAATCCGAGTGGAAAGACGAGAGCCTCGCTGGCAATGAGATGATCGAGGAAAGTTTCTGCTGCAACCAGGGCCTATAAGTTTAAGCAAGATATGGGGCACAGCAACTCAGCCTTGGCCGCTTATTGGGTCTCGGACTAGGTGGCAGTGAGCAGGAGTGAAAGAAAGCGCTTTAGCTTAAGAAAGTGGGATGTGCGTAAGTTCAGGGGGGGTAGCCGCCGGGTTGTAAAAAAGAGAACCGTTGACGCACGGTACTTGAGTAGGTAATAATGTTAGCATGAGCACTAGCTGACTTGAACGTATTCTGCCCACCTGCCCACAGTGGTATAGTGAATACCTGGAGGCAAAAATTGTAAATGTATTCGGTACCCGCTTTTCAAGCGGCGGCTGGCTGGTGTAACACAGCCTTGTCCATCGAGGAATTTTACGCAAATGTTTATTTCCTTTCTCATATACTTACTTTGCGGGGATATAATGAAGTATGTCAGCTAGGGCATTGTGAGCGTGTCATATGAAAGATAGGAGTAGGGTCTTGGAATTGTGCAGTAGTGATCGATCTCAAGGGTCCGGGCCGACGGCAGTCCATCCGCGTGGCCTTCTGATTTGATGATCGAAGTATATTTGAAAGTCGGCCTTATCGGATGAGTATCGCATTGTAACCCATACCGAGTATCCCTTCTAGCTTCTCCTTGCCTCGGTAGCTGGTAGAAAATTGGATCATCTGCACATGGTAAAATATCCTGTGACATTGTGTAACGCCTGGTTGTGGGTACATCGTGTGGCTTTCAAGGCAGCCCATACGATACATTGGTGAACTACCCAACACTTACTAGCACGGTAAAGTGTATACTTCTGCGAGAAGCCAGTATATTGTGCCATGGGGGTAGCACGACTCTGGAGGTGTAAGATCTTTTGCGGCCTATCTGTAGAGGATGCTGTTTCATGCTTGCCAGTTCTGTGACAGGGGTGACGCATCCTTGAGTTCTGGATGAAATTGTAAAGTAATTGCACTGAAAAGAGCGACCTGCGTGTACAGTTAGGACCCGAGAGCACGGTAACGGCATCTTACTTGACGGAGGGATAAGAAAATAGATCAATCAGAGCGTTGCTGCTGTGTGAAGTCTGTATGAGACTTTAGCCTTAAAGGAAAATTATAAGTGGAGAACAGAGAATGACGTGAAGAGGGGATGAGGAAATCGCTACGTATTTGGCCCAACCGCGCGCTTTTCTGGAGGTTCTCGAAATGTGATTGCTCAACCAACATGTGCATTAGCGGTAGAGATTGCAACCTACTCCAGCTAAAAAGCGACTGATTAGGAAACGATGCATATTTAACCAATTGAATCCATGGGATTTATGACGTGCCCTACTCAAGCAGGATTCGTCTGAGCTTCCTTCCAGCGAGACTTGCTTTCTTTGAAGAGGACATGGTAGTTATAGTGCTTACCCAAAATGTTTAAAATGCCCCCTTGAAGGTAGCATATATTCTTAGTTCTAACAAGCTTACACGCATTACGCATCAACGGGCTCTCTCTTTTCATGAGCTCCAAGGTGACGTTCGAGACCCCTAAATGGTGCGGTTCTTCCATTTTGTGTCTCGTACATTGGTCCTATCTTTGCCAACCCCGGTAGATGTATGACTTCTAAAATCATAGCAATTATTAATTGGTGATGGATGCTGCATTAGTTCCAAGGTATCAATTTCATTCAACTCCACTACGGGTGGCTTCCCCCATCTAGCGACCCTCTTGATTGGTCGATCCAAGCGGAAAAGGGGTACCTGCTCAACACAAAACGCAAAAAGTACATAGCCATGAATTTCAGCTGACAATCTAAGGGCGATAATCGCCATCGTTGTTTTTGAGCTGAACCAAGGGCGCACAAAGAAGCGCAATTGACGCCCTTTGCCACGTTGGCTCGCGTCAATTATGTTATCAGAATGAGCGTAAGTAAACAACGTACTCCGTCGAGGGCTGAGAATCCAACTTCGATGAATCTTCCAACTTGTTGAATGGAAAGGAAGGTACGGGATCTCCGAAAGCAGCTTAGTGATTGGGTATGACTACATGTACTCGGTCGTATGATCCCGATCTTTCCATGGTTCGACGCAGCTAAAACCCCCCATGCTCTTGGTACCAAACTGTCGGGACAGATGCAAGCAAGCATATGGAGGTACGTACTTTATTATTCTTTCCCACCTACCTGAACGGTATCTAATGTATCGGCAACCAGGATTTTCCTCGGAGGAAGCTGAGAATCATTGTAAACCAATGCTTTTTCGATTGATAATACTATCTTCGCAATCACCTCTTTGAAGTGGCCGATTTTAGCCCCTTCATTGAAAGGAAGCAACTCTCTTTTCTTGTCGGATTCATGTATCATTTTTGCTAGGGCTTCGCCCGGGTGGCCAGAATTAAATGAGTGCGGCATACGGAACAAGACTGGGATAGGTACCTGTCGCTAGGTTCGGGTAAGTGAATAAACTGCAAGCCGTAGAGCATCCACCACACCTTATTCTCTCATTCAGGCATGCGCAGCCACGTATGCAATACCCATCAGCCGCAACTACCAGTGTCTGAGAGCTTCACCGAATGTGTTTGGATTGTCAAACTCCGGAGCTTGAGGTTAGCCCAACGGCCCCGAGAAATATAGACCACTTCGCTACTTTCTTTCACGACAATAAGTCCGGTACCCAATCGATCCCCCAGAAGGAAAGGATATTCTCGCAGACCTATAATAAATCAAGTCATACGATTACACCCAGGTATCCCAGCTTCATCCTAAAGAAAATCCGCGGTTCGTACTTTTTGACGAATCAACGAAAAGCAAAAAGGAAATAAGAGATGTGCCAATGAGACTGGGGTAAAGCTGTCACCACTGACTGTAGCAGTTTAGGAGCTAAGACTCATTGTATCCTTGTAGCCGATAACCTACCAAATTGCTATCGGGGTACTACTCTACTACTATACGGAGCCTTTGTACGGCGATACCTATGCGACGAAGCGAAAGGCCAAAAGGGGATGCTAAACCCAAGGATTTGGTTCGCAGGAATTCAGACCATGGAAATCGTACTCAATTGAGCATTTCCATGCACGCAGCCTAATGTTATCTCACCGCTCAACCATCTAGTCCAAATTGCAACATGACATTTACATTGAAATAGTGTCTGCAGTCAGACTGGCGACGTGTAATGCCAAAAGGATTGTGAGCGTCCGGTTACTCTACCAGTCCCTCGGGATGATACAAGAAAACAAGTAACGGGGGCAAAAGATTCATAGCCAACCAAGTTTATCCGCCGCTGAAATGTGGTGCATATTGTCAGAGCTGCTGCTGGCCGCAGACTCATCTCTCTTGTAAGGCTGTGTTGACAAAAGACCCATCCGGCAGAGACACGGCAGTATTTGTCTTTACTGTTCACGCCAAGAAATACCCTATCCCCTTAACTAGATGCTGATCGACCTTAGCTAGTCCCAGAATTATGAAGGATGAATGGTTCCTTCTAATGAGGTATCATCAGAAGTATCTAGGATTGAGTCAAATCAATTATTCATCGTAGCCATAAATTATCCTATCCATACGCCGCCATCAGCACTTCGCTAATAAGAGAACTCTGAGAAACATCACTGCGACCAACCAATTGAAGTTTGGAAATGCACGTTGAACAAGCATGATATCAAACTTTGGCCGCGGCAAGGTCTTGTTCTTCGAAAATCCTAGCACTCTTCTAAGCGTATCATTGAGACACTGAGCAGGCATGTCTGCCAAAATATCTGCTATACAATTGGCTCGTGGTGCGAAAAGACCCCAAGAATGCAGACTTTGTGTCACCCCCTCCCCCACAGATCTGTCACAGTGGTCAGCATACGCTTAAAGAATCTTCTTTGCCAACTTTAGCTCCTTGATTGGAGTCACTAGAAGCCCATCACCATGACGATTACATCTCTTCGACGATCCTTTACGTTTCAAAAGCACAGAAGTTAAGCTACTTCATATGCCTCCATTCCTAAAAATAACTGATCGAGTCTTCTAGCAGCCTTGAGTTCATCAACATCACCGATCAAGGGCGAACGTCTGATCCTGATCAGGAAGGGGCAGGCAAGCAGTCAGTTGAATGTTGCATTACAAGAAGCCTGCGCTGCTTTTTGACTGCAACTATGCTTCTCTAACTGGAAAGCTGTGCTTTGAAAGCCTTCAAACTTCCTGCTGCTCGACAACACCACACCACCAGACTCTTGGAGAAGGTTTCGTAAATGCATGCCAGCGGCATGTTAATTTACTCAAAGTTAGGTAACATCAGGGACCTAGTCTGCAGTTGACACTCCCACACCATTTTTCATCACGTCCAAAGCTCTTGAAATTCTTCGTAGCAAGGAAAACTGCAAGGCGGGAGAAAACGAAGTCACTACATCGCAACCGTGAGCTGCCTTGAGCATGGCGGATGATACTGGCTGCGGCGTGCATGAACATCCAAATAGAAAGACGACAAACGATTTTGGTGTCAGAAGGATTTTCTGAAGAGTTTTCGATACCTTCTAGAGCAACTATGCTGACCTCTTTTCATAGAATTCGCTTCTCTACTCGAATTCGCGCATATTAAACGCGATATGTACCTTGTACAGCGCATTTCTCACTTCTCTCTCATGTCTACGACGAGGTTCAGTCAAGTTCAGTCAATATCTCAACACAAGAACCCATTCGAGATCATCGACTTCATCCTTTCGCTCCTTCATGATCATGCATCTTATAAGTTATGAGATTGTCGTTTTAGCCATGGCCATTCTCATTCATGAGCTCCACCATGGCCCACGCGAATGAATATCCTAAAATATCATTTTCTGCATCGCAGAAAGCAAATCGCAAGTCCAAGCTTCAGCTCCACTTCCCCCATCGTCCCCAGAAATAGCAACTGACTGACCATGAACCGCGACCAGGAACATTCGGAAAGCGCATTTAAACCATCATACGCACATCGAAACAATCAATAAAGAAGAGGGACTACGTTTCAGATGATTCATTGAACCAATCGCTACGAGCGAGAGTGGAAATGTACGACATAAAAAAGGTGGAGGATGCTTAGAGCGACCAAAGCTTCTAGAATCCTTCGAGGCAGGAATCGAAGCAAGCGCCCTCACATTCTACTCCACTCTTGATGAGATTTTGCGAATGGCTCCACAGCTGTCCCGCTGCTGCTGCAAGAGAATCTTAGAAGTCACTGGTGAAAGGAACAGCTTGGCGGAATGAAGCGCTACTTTGCTGGTCGTCGCAAATACGATCTGCTATCCCGAGTTCGCACGCGACGGCAAGTTGAGAGAAGGACGTTCCTGAATTCTCAAAGCGATTGAATCAGTTATGTGGCAGTAGACTGCTACTAAAATCACCATAGATTGTACAAGGAAGAGACATTCAATCATGTCGCCCTATTAGACACTGA
This sequence comes from Clarireedia homoeocarpa, assembly GCA_001465935.1. Taxonomy (NCBI): domain Eukaryota; kingdom Fungi; phylum Ascomycota; class Leotiomycetes; order Helotiales; family Rutstroemiaceae; genus Clarireedia; species Clarireedia homoeocarpa. The sequence goes on along the minus strand of LNKV01000036.1, from coordinate 460,347 downwards.
TTTTGTGGTACCGTCAGGAAAGCATCTGCAGCATTACTATGAGCTCCTCCAGTATTACTCGAATAGAAACAGTTCTGCATTGCTACACAGAATCTCACACTTACCTCTGATCTGGACCTAATCTCCAAATCTCCCATTTTTATTGACAGCTCATCTGTGAATCCCCCCACTTCACTCACAAAATCCTACATCATTATCATCAGCAATGAACCCCCACAACGACTCTGTCCTATGAGCCATATTAACTACCACTCAATTCCCGTAAACTGACCCATCATCACTCCTTAGTGTGATCTAAGCTTCTCTTCTCTTGCACATGCCATGCACGTAAGATTTGGGGGCGGGTGGCTAGTCTGCTGCGTTGCATTCTCGGCATGCCATGTTTTTTCGCAGATAAGATCGGCACGGAAGCGTGTTTCTAGGATATGCTCGGCCGGCATGCCATGCTGTAGACAAGGTATGTGGGGTCTGAGAGAGGGTATCGGGATTGGTCGGTTGGGTACGATGAGAGAGGGCTGGAGGAAACTGATGCATGTTACGTGACATAGATAGATCGCTGCTGGGACTTCGGATTGTAGGGAACTCACGGGACTATAATAGATATGACATGATATGGTAAATGCGCAGTCCTGTACTAGAGGACCGGGGAGATGATGAGTGCATGGATGAATTAATGAAGGAGCTGCTCAGCTCAGCTTGCTTTCCAGTAATACTAGTCGGCCTCCACGGCAGTGGCCCTCGGAGAGCCAGCGGAGCGTCATTCGGAAAATCGAAAATCGAAAAATAACTACAAAGTTAGGAGTGTTTCTGGGATTTCGAGGTGATTTCCCGGATGCTCTTGCTATCCTTTGCATATTTTCAACGCTAGAGGGAGTTTCGAGGCAGCAGGATGATCGGGCTGATGACGCGACTGCTGGGTAGGGGTCAAGAGGAATACGGTATAGTCGCAGACTGCGTTATTTGGAATGATGGATACGGTGTGCATTCGGTGAAGGCGGGAGATCAGGAAAGGGCAAAATGGGAATATCTTTCCATTCAACATTCCTTGTCTCGGATTCTCTGTCCGCATGTCCTTGGCTTTTCTTGCTCGGCACTTCCGTTCGACCCGGGATCATCTGGCATAGTTTTCACGGAGTCTATTCAATATTCTGCGTTTACATTAGTGTGTTGATGCTGATCAGTTGGTTAAGTTGCAGATAGCAAGGTTTCCGCGGCAGAGCTCTTCTCATGTGTGCTATCGTAGTTCTTGGACGGTCTGAGTAGCTCGTCCATTTGCCCTATCTATGTCATACGTCTATGATCTATACGGTTCACAAGGAGTCGTATTCTTGAGAGGTGGGTAGGTGGATAGGTGAGGAGCGGGGATGCATAGGTGGAAATTTCCCTCGCAATTGATGATCTTGAAAAGATCCACCCCTTCATGTGTCGTATCGTTGTTTGTATATTCACATCACTGCTTTAACGCGTCTTCTGTTCTATTCTTACTGTCACTTTGCAGTCTTCTCATCATTCTCCATCACTTCAGAGTTCAGGTGTTCTAATTCGAAATCCTGGGATAAAACACACCAGTAATATGTTAGATATTCACGCTTGATTCAACATCTCCATCCTTATTTTCTTACACCGCGACCAACAGGTAATCTCGTCCCTTTCTTTCCTCTTTTTGCTTGTCCTCCTCGCCCTTCTTCCCTGATTTCTGTAATCTATGCTTGGAGACTTCCGTAAAAAAGCCGAAAATTTGAACACCGCCAGCACCGGTATGCTCCCCATACGAAATGAACTTGTAGACTTATACCTTAAATCTCCTCAAACCACCGCAAGCCCACCCAGAGTTCTATGTAAACACTCATCACCCAATAAACCTCCTGATCCAGCGTTCACTGCGTTCCTCCCTTTTCCTCTCTCATACCACATCTCCTTATACCTCCTCTGCACTCCACCACATCTTCCTATACCACTATCACTATAGTTTGTGTTAACTCCAAGCTCCTTAAGCTCCTATTATATTGGACAGCTATCAACCAGGAATATCATATCCCACCTCAGGCATGGCACAATATATCCATACTCTTCATTCCAAATCATATGCTAATTCTCACTACCATAGACGGTCCTAAACCCCAGTATCTACACACCACCAACCCCAAACTCTCCTTCAATTCCCAGCCCACTCTCCCTGTCCCTCCACCTCTCCGTTCCCCTTCGCCTCCACCAGCCCATCCGCTCCGCAACCCACCAGCCCATCCGCTCATCCGCTCCACAACCCACCACCCCATACATCCTCCCACCCCACTCCATCAAACCACTGTCACTGCCACCGCCACTCCCACACAGACCAAGAACCCAAACGAGCAAAGAAAGTCCCAACCACTCAACAAACCCCAGACCCACTCCCACTCCGAACTCCAGAAACGAGAGATAATACATCTACCCGAAACCCCTCACATCCAAGCTCCACAGCCGCACACCAGACCTTGAACTTGCATGCCATATGCGCCGCCCACTAACCAACACTTCCTGAACGACTCGGTATATCGAATACCATTAAAGAGCCGCATCATCCTTCCGATTAGGATAACAATCATACACACGCATGTGTACGCACTTCCCCCAGTCTCGATAAAACACGAGGAAGCCCAGCTTGCCAGCCAACCAACCAGCTAGCTAGGTAAGAAATCGAACCAACTATCTGCCGCAATCAAGAAGAGGAGGTATTATGAACCCATCTCTGCCAGTAGAAAGAACCAAACAACATCCCACCTCATCTTATGTGGCGATCAGGAAATACACACGAAACGAAGAACTTTTCCAACAGGAAGAATCTCTAGTCGGACGGGTTGTACAAATTTCAACTCCATGCATTCATTTATTCATTCCAACTACTACTTTTCCTACCTACCTAGCGCAGCTACCAACCGACCTACCTACTACCTACTCCCGTAATTAATCATTTCATTAACATCAACGATAACCCGCTTATTTTCATCAATCTACCCATCCATCCATCCGTTCATCCCCTCATTACTACTTTCCATCGTCCGCACATTCGAACTTGCATCGTCAGACCCGGATCAGCCTTAACTATCCAAAGCATCGATCTCCCCAAAACTAAAAATCATGTAAAAGAAGAGTGCCATCCAATCTCATCCAATCCCACCCCACCCTATTCCAGTCTACTCCATCCCAACTCATCCACCCGCAAGCTTGGCCCATCAAAGCAATACATACTACCCCATCAGCGATTCAAATGAAATCGAAAATCCGATAAGGTCAAACCCATCACCGAGAACATCCTCTGCCCAAGCAGTTGATCGTAGCATGGGAAGTAATTTCATAAATATCAGGCCAGCCATAACAAAATTGCCAAACGAAAATTATGAACAAGAAAAAGGAAAACTTAAAAGGGTATTTTCCACCAACCAAGTACCAGTACTAAAGGAGTCGTAAAGTTCGTGAGTGATTAAAGTATGTCCAGTATGTGAACAAAAAGAAGATAACTAGATGAAGAGGGAAAAAGGACCGTGAATTTTCAGGCTTCGTGAAAGCCGATCAAATTTTATACTGCGTGAGTTCTCCTTGGTTGCCATTGGTCCGTCAACATTTATGCAAGCCTTGTGAGCTTCTAAAAGGGTAGATCATAAGCTTGGTGCTCGTCTTGCGTTCTTTCTCAAGACCAATGAATTGTATCTAGCCTAAGCTATTAGCTTCGAGTCCCTGAACAGCAGCGTAACTGTAGGGAAAGTCAACCAATCCATCTAGCATCCAGTTCAAAGGATCGAAGACTTCATAGTTACTTTCGCTGTAGCCAACGTTTCCGCTGAGCATACTGTTAGCACCACTGAGGCCGTTATTGGGTGTCACTGCACCCGTAGCAGCAAGAAGTTGATTTTGAATCTGATGAGATGAAGGCATGAGAGTACTGTCAAGATGAGTAGACGAGGCGGATGACTCATTGGAACTTTCTGGGTTTGTTGGGTTCCGCATTGCTGCTGTGACGGGGTATTAGTGATTTGTCTAGAACACCCCTGGAGATGAACTTCTGGGCAGAGCAGAGACTCCACTGACCTTCGAGGCTCCTACCATGAGCTTGGAATTCTTCTCTCCATCTCCATATCGAGTCATAAACCAAACTCATACTATGCCTGCAACGAACCTTCAGTTGTAAGCTGTCATCTATGACCATACCTGCGTCTGCACCATTGCCGTTGCCCATCTGTTGCATCTGTCGCGCTTCCACTCTACCTCCATTGTACATTTGAACCATCAGTTCAGCAAGTCTCCAGGGTAAGTCATTGTTGATAATGCTCATTGTCCTTATTGCTTGAATGGTGCGGTGGAATAACTGACGACCACGCTCGTAGTCAATCTCCCGAGCAAAAAATGAGCCAAGCATTTTCAACAACGTAAAGCAAGCAGCGACCACCATTTGAAGAATATAACCAGTAGCAAATCTAAGTATGCCACCAGTCATATTGTCCGTGGATGGAGCTTCGAGTTCAAATACCAAATCTAGGAAGGCAACAGTAGCTCTCCATAAGCCCATAAGATCGTCCATATAGCCCTGAGTAGTACTAGAATCGAAGAAAGCGGAAAGGCGCAAGTGAAGTCCGGCAGCTCTAAGATGAAGATTGACGATGGGGGATAGACTTTGCCGCGAGAGAACAGATACCCGAAGCTCTTCGTAATCTCGACGGAAAACTCGAGTCAACATAGCTCGAACCTCATCTCCAGAGACGCCTATAGGATCACTGGCATTACTGTACATCTCTTTCGAGACTTTGTCACAGAATCGCTCAATTTGGAGACGAGCCTCAAGTTCAGGTGATAGGGTGAAGGGACCATCTTCTCCGGGCCGAACCGCCAATGTCCAATCATATAAGGTAGAAGCGGGCTGACCATAGCCAGTAGCCGTGCTTTGTGCTACAATATTGCAAACTGCCCACGTCACAACTCTGTCATGCAGCTGCTCTTTATTGAGATCGACTGATACTCGAGAAAAGTCTTGAGTGTGACTCGGTCGATGTAGTCCGATTCCAGTCGCAGCTTTCATCATTACACCACATAGAATGTGCGTCGGGTCGGTAGAAGTCGTGCTTGTAGGGAATGGCCACGTACAGAATATAATCAGGGCCTTGACAACATGGTAATTGTTGGGCACTTCACCGATTGTAGTCCACAATAATCTAGTGACAGGACCACTGAGATTGGTCAATAGGTTTGGATCCACGGTATATCGGCGAGCTGCGACAGCAATAATTGCCCAGAAAAGTAAAGGGTTCTGTTGGAAGTATTGGTCGGGCGTTTGTTCGGGGTTTAGAAATGGTAGATATGGGTGGTACCAAATGAAGAATTCGTTGAACAAATGGTTGATGGCGTCCTCTGTTAGACCCACGTTCTCAATCTGTCGTGCGAATTGTGGTAGATTGTATGAACCTCCTTGCTTGAGATGCAACAGGGATGATACAGCTTCTTCTGATCCGATGTATGATTGGTTCCTCGAGTGTTGATAGACACCATTCGCCAATGGGGACTGAAGCTCATCCTCATCGTCAGGAACGAAACCTGCTTGCTGCGCCCGAGCTAAGTTTCGTTGTAATCGCTCGATTTGTTTCTCCATCTCCGCATGTTTGCTTCTCTTTCCGACTCGCTTGAAGTTCGACTCAATCTTGCAATCCAGTTTCAGTCGATTGCAACGAGTGCAAGTGGTAAATGGGTCCTGGACAACATCACATCGAAGCTACATGCACAAACTGTTAGCAATTGTAAAGAGAAGAAGATAAAATGGAATGGAGTTTCATCTCATGATCTCCAGATGGAGTTTTGCTTGACCAATAATGACTCACACACCTTTTGCTGCCGACATTCATTACAAGCTCTTTTCACCCCAGGTTGTCTTCTTCGTTCAGCTTCTTCATCTTCAGCCTCACCTCCAGTGCCAGGACTGCTTTCGAAACCTGCACCACTCCTCTTTCGTTTATAACCCACTCCTGCTGCACCTGGCCGAGCGCCGGTGGTAGGGCTGGAGGCAGGAGCCCCGCCTGCAATGCCATGGGAAGGCTCCATGCACGCACGCCTGGTATAGGATATCTGGAGCGCGCCTCGTAGCCGGATCGGTAAATTGATTAGTCTTCGGTACGTACGTGTTGTGCGATGGGTAGCTGGCTATCCGGTGTCGCTCCTTTTGGTAATTGAGGCCGATTGCGGATGGTGGGGAATTAACCAAGCTTAGGATCAGAAGAAAGTCGAAAGAGATTTACTTATCTGAGATTGTTCCACAAGCCACACAAGCCACACAAGCCACACAAGCCACACAAGCCACAAGCCACTTTTCGCGGAGATTAGCCGAACCGATCAACAGAACTTTGAAGTTGCTCATGTGCTTCTGTGTTTTGGTGTTCTTCTGTGCTCTTCTGTGCTCTTGACTGTATCCATCCGAGCCATCTTCGTCCACAGCAATACAACACAATAAATACGACCACAACTGTACACATCCGGCAAGCAGCAGAATGGCATGAATTTTATTATATCCGGTGGTTAATAGCTCAAATCTACGAGTATGATGTTGGAGCCAAAGCGTCCATTGCTCAAAGGCTCTCTTCATCCACCCAAAGTACACACATCAAACCTATCATATACTCAACCTCCGACTTCGAGAGATGATTTATCTATAGGTGCTCAAGGTAAAAACGTCAAAGGTTTGTCTTGTCTGTGTTCGAAATCTGGTGGTATAAAGATTATCTTCAAGATCATAACTTAACCCTTACTTTTCTTTTACAGTGGTGGAATTCAGCTCTTCGGCAATACCTCAACCATTTCTTGATCCGTCTATCTTCCAGAAAAGGGTTCAGATGGAGAAGGAGTGGAGGCTTCGACAGGAGAAAAAGGCTCAGGCTTCAAGAGGACAAACCGCAAGCTCTTCTACAGCAGATCCAAAAACCTGATTAGACCCTAACAAGAGTATGGTGTACGAGAGATATATATGAAGTTCGGATGAGACAACCTACCAAGCAGGAACCTTGTATCTAGCAGCGTCAGACACATCCTTACTCAGACGACGCTTCATAAAGCCTCACGAGACTCACGAGACTCCCCCGGAAAAAGGAATTGATGGAGCGGCGATCCTTCCCCGACCCCCGCACTTTTTTAGACTTCTGCCCATCTAGATCCGATGCTGTCGTTCTCGTGTACAACTCAATGTAGTCCCATCTGACCTGAAAAAGTATACATGCCTTCTCCACTTTGGCTACGATACATCGTGAGATATATGCAAGAGGTAAGATACGATCTACAAAGTCATCTTTCTCACGGACATGTGATTACGCAGAGGACTCTTGACGTACAGTATCTGTGCGGTGTATCCAGAGACGGTCCAGCAGCAATAGCCCGCTCAACCACGCTTCTAATCTTTTCGTGATCTAGTAAGGAAATTCTAGGCCGGCCTGCTCACGTCCTTTTTATCGTAGAACCGGCGTTAGTAAAATCTTCAACCAGCTGCCGAGGAGTGATGGAGGGAGCATATTTGTGTAGCTCTCAATAAGTTACCATGGTCCCAATAAGTTACTAAATGATGCTCCCCAAAGTCCCTCTACCAAGTCGTCAGCACAGCTTTCCATTATTATAAGCCACTTGCATTCATGGCAATCGCCAATTCACATCCCCCGCAGTATTATTCCTCCTATGACTGCCTCAATAATCAGTCAGATGATCTACGGAAAAACCGGTCCGTCTCTTAGTAGGGAGTTAGAACATGCTTTGTCCATCATCGTGAACCTGCCAGTCTGCCACGAATTCTAGCGCAGAAAAACAAACTTCTACTTTACAGGGTCTAAGACTTGGCGAGTCTTCTCCTTTTCTGCCCCTGAACTTATCTGAGCACCGGTATGAGCTTGAATCATGGCAAACCGCCAACTGTCGATGGTGGTGGGGCCCGGGGTGCCCAAAAGAAGCGGTCGGTGATGATGACGATAGACCTGTATGCAACCACAGATTCATAGCGAAAGAACTTGTTTCGGAGATGCTGTTCATGCAAGCAAGCCGCAGACAGCCGCTGAGCAAGAACGACATGTATATTTCAGCTTACCATATCCATAACACCGGGCATGGGTGGGTGAATAGCACTGGAATGTAAAGGGCCGAGTTTTCTGGATAAAGAGCGTTTTCAGCCCGACACTGGTAAGTTGGTCTCGTGCGACGGGCAACGAGCAGCCAGCAATGACGCCAATTGTCGATCGCCGTCGCATTATTTGGGATAGATGGACCAATGAGTATGCACAACACACGTGCGAAAGAATGGTCACTCGCTATATTGTAAGCTTGCAGCTCCGATATTTTCGAGGGTAGGGGGTTAGTTGTTAGTTCTAGCTGATGAGCAAGGGTGCTTGCGGGGGAACAACACACCAGCAAAGACGCGGGCGATGTTTACAATGGCTACATGCCTCCAATGAAGGATCGACGGGAGATTGGATGCAGAATGCTGTACAGAGGTACGAGAAGTACCGAAACCTTTTGGGGTAGTTCCACATGCTGCTTTATGGTGGGCACGCTGGCGCTGTCTTGCTTGTACCGCTACTTTCCGGACTTTACCTCGAACCCACTAGACAATGTCTTTTGACCGACTGGGAACATGGACATCGACTTTCAGCATTTATCCAGCGACTACGAGTAGATTTTAGATTCCGATCAGGAAGCATGGAAATCATTGCCGAGTGGACAATGTGTGTGCTTGAATTGGGTGCTTCAGCAAAAATGGCAAGGGCCTTAGCGGCACACCTCTGAGGTTCAGTACCTTACACCAGCCAACTAATTTACCATCCACCATTCACCAAAACGTAAACAAATGTTAAGGCTGGACCCTGACTTGCCCTAGTGGACAGAAAGCATGGGGTCCAACTTATGGCTACTAGTTATGACGCCAAAGAAGTCTATCCCTCAAGCTTGCAGCTCCGATATGCCCTCATGCTATCACCCGATGCAAGCTTCGGCCAAACAGATCATCCAGCTATGCCATGTTTACACATATGATTTCCAGGAGCATGGTCATCAAGACCGACGTGTCTCTTTCCAGTCTCGATCTTCACCTATTCTCTCCCGACCATTCGTTGCCTCGGGTGCGAACAGGGGCTTGGTTGCTCGTTGGCTGCGGTGAATAAGTACTTCATGCAAGCAGTTCCCAAATTCGGAGGAAATACTTATTTGTTCCCCCAGCCATCAAGGTTTCCCATACTTTGGGCATACTACTTTTTTTTTCCTTTTTGAAAAGTATCACATTCTCGGTGTTGGACCTCTAGTATCACTTTGTTAAATCAACAGCTATAGGATACTCTTCAACACGATGAAATCATCCTTGAAGGCTTTGGCCATCACAGCATGTGTGCTGCTTGCTGAAGCCACTCCACTGTATGTATACTTTGGATACTGCTTGCAATGCTTTACTGACATGGCGCCAGTCTCAAGAAGAAGGATCTGAGTTTTAATTATAACGACAACAAAGTTCGTGGAGTCAACCTTGGGGGATGGTTTGTCCTTGAGCCTTGGATCACCCCGTCATTGTTCTATGGATCATGGCAGGATGAGTACGTATATGTTGCGCCATTTCACTGTTAGGCACGAACTAATATGTTGCCTGCATAGATATACCCTCACCCAAACACTTGGCCAATCTGCAGCCCAAAATCTCCTCAACGCGCATTGGGCGACATGGATCACTCAGGCAGACTTCAACGAGATCGCTAGTTTTGGACTGAATCATGTTCGCATACCAATTGGATATTGGGCAGTGAATCCTCAGCCCGGGGATCCATACGTTCAAGGTCAATTACCATATTTGGATCAAGCTATTGAATGGGCAAGACAAGCTGGTATCAAGGTCATGATTGATCTTCATGGAGGTAAGCTTCACTTCGAAGCACACCATGATATCTGCTAACGGCTAGCAAGCCAAAAATAGCCAGAACGGGTTTGATAATTCCGGACGTAAAGGATCAATCGGCTGGGGATCAGGCGACAGTACCAAACAAACATTGACCGCCCTCCAGATGTTGGCTGATCGATATGCGCCAGCCACAGATGTCGTTACTTCAATCGAACTCCTAAACGAGCCTGCCAACTGGGGAGTTGATATGAGTGTACTTAAACAATTCTACTACGACGGCTGGGGAAATGTTAGAAATGCGAATCCATCCACAGCTGTTGTCATCCACGATGCATTCATGGGTCCGACATGGTGGAATGGCTTCATGAACTCGGGCGTTAACAACGTTATCCTGGATACTCACATCTACCAAATTTTCTCCTTCAGCGAGGTCGCCATGAAGCCATGTGAACATGTGCAAGTCGCTTGTAGTCAAGCAAGCAGCTTAGCAGCCACGGACAAGTGGACCATCGTAGGCGAGTTTACAGGTGCACAGACGGATTGCGCAAAATGGCTCAACGGCTTTGGTGTTGGTTCTCGATACGATGGAACATATCCTGGCAGTACCGCGACTTATGGTAGCTGTCAAACGAAAGCCGTTGGTACCGTCGACGGTTTGTTGGACGTTGACAAGACCAACTTGGCATACTTCATGGAAGCACAACTTGATGCATATGAGGCGCATGCCGGCTGGGTCTTCTGGGCTTGGAAAACCGAATCCGCTCCCGAATGGCACTTCCAAAATCTGACTCGAGCGGGGTTGATTCCTCAGCCATTGACCAGTAGGAAGTATGGAAATCAATGCGCTACTTCGGCTTGCTCGATTCCTGGCAATTAGAATCCCCTTGTCAATGTGAGGACGACGACGATGAAATAAAGGGGTTTTGGGGGGGGGGGGGGGGGGTTGCGAGAAAAGAAAACAGAAACTCGATTGTGCGAGACGGTCTTGGGCAATGATTGTTCAATATATGTAAATACATGGTTGACGGCATTTTATTTTTACGAATTTATGACGGAATGACGATACCCCTTCATTCGCTCGGGGGAGTTGGGTCGGATATTCATTCACAATACCTACAGTAGGTGTTGGTAGTTTGGTTTATTGCAGTATTCTTTTTTATCATAAGAATTCGATGGATGCAGAGAGGTGGAGAAATCGGAGATAGGAGAGGAGATAGGAGAAGAGACTCGGAATTAGAAATGCGTTTGCAATCATCACAAATTGCTTAACTACCCGTATGTACTGTACTGTACTTGTGGGCTTTTTTCACGCCGGGAACCTTTTTCGGCTTTTTTTCACGCCGGGAACATTTCTCGGGAGTTGATGCAATTATCATCATGGATGGAATCATTATTTCCTGAAGTGAGTTGTTGATTCGTTGATTCGTTACACACATTTCCCTGTGCAATTGCTGCTCTATGCTCATCGTCATTGTTTTGGTACAGTACAGTACAGTACCACATACTTCGTCCCTTCATAACCTTACAGGAAGCCCCACACCCACGCCCACGCCTACGCCCCACGCCCCACCATTAGTGCTGAATTGAGGGGCGTTGAGGGGTACTTCTAGACGGTCACGTGTGGTTTGGTGAGAGTTTGAGAGTGAAACATTTGCGGTTTTGCTGAACATGAACCCCGCTCCCACTTTGCCGTACGAAGTCCCGAGAGAGCTAAGGGTTTTCTATTATGAGATATTTAGCTAAGTTCACTTATCAGTTCTGGAATTGAAGATGTGATATATATTCGCTCCTGTCTGGGTCTTGTTGTCGCCTTTTGCGCTGTGCATCAAATCTCTATCCGGTATTGTGATTGATAGAAGATCTAAGGAAACGGCTCAAAATGTCTCCCTCCATCGAGCAAAACGACACGCCAGCTTCAGACTCCTCCTCGTCCTCCTCAATCCACACCATCCCCCTACTCATAAACAACAAACCCCATCCCTCCACCAAAACCTTCCCCGTCCACTCCCCCTCCAATGGCGCCCACATCCACAACTGCAGCAGCGCTTCTAACGACGAAATCTCCCTCATCCTCAGCTCCTCCCAAGCCGCCTTCCCCGCCTGGCGCCTCGTCCCCCCACCCCAAAAACGCGACATCTTCCACCGCGCAGCCGCGCTCTTCCGCTCCCAAAAAGCCACCCTCATCGACGCCATAACTTCCGAGACGGGCGCCACACTCGACTGGGCAGAATTCAATCTCAAGCTAGCCCACGAAATCATTCTCGACGTCAGCGGCCGTATCGCCACCCTCGCCGGCAGCATGCCCGCGACGTCCATCCCCGGCACCAGTGCGCTGATCTACAAAGAGCCGTACGGCGTGATCCTCGCCATTGCGCCCTGGAACGCGCCGTATATTCTCGGCGTGCGCAGCATCGCGTATGCGATTGCGGCGGGAAACTGTGCGGTGATGAAAGCGCCCGAATTTTCGCCCCTCTGCGCATGGCATATCTGCCGGATCTTTCACGACGCGGGGTTGCCGGAAGGGGTGCTGAATTTTGTGGCACATTCGCCGGGGGATGCGGCGGAGGTGACAAGGAAATTGATTGAGAGTGAAGTTATTAAGAAGGTGAATTTCACGGGGTCCACGCGGGTGGGGAGGATTATTGCGGAGACGGCAGGGAGGGCATTGAAGCCTGTGTTGTTGGAATTGGGCGGGAAGGCGTCGTCGATTGTATGGGAGGACGCGGAATTGGAGTTTGCGGCGAGGGAGTGTGCGAGGGGGGCGTTCAAACATGCGGGACAGATTTGTATGAGCACGGAGAGGGTGTTGGTTCATGAGGGGATTTTGGAGAAGTTGTGAGTTTCTTTCTTTTCCCCCTTTACTTTACTCCACTCCACCTTTTGGGTATTTACCTTCATTTCCTTGTTGGTGGAAGGCCACACCAAACAAATCCTCAGATGTCTATATACTAACATCACACCACCCATAGCGAAAAAGCCTTAGTAGCCGCAACAGCAGAACTCTACCCCAACCCGGCAACCCTCATCAACGCGCCCTCCGTTTCCAAAAACCACTCCCTAATAACCGACGCCCTCTCCAAAGGCGCACGGATCATCCACCCTTCCGCAGACCCCTCCCCTCCATCTCCAAATTCCACCACCATGACCCCCACAATCCTCACCTCCATCACCCCCAGCATGGACATCTACCGCACCGAATCCTTCGGCCCCTCCGTCTCTCTCCTCCCCTTCAAAACCGAAAACGAAGCGATCCGCATCGCCAACGACACAGAGTACGGACTCAGCTGCGCCATCTTCACAGAAGATCTCGCGAGAGCGTTGCGCATTGCGAAGAGTGTCGAGACCGGCGCCGTGCATATTAACGGTACGAATGCAAGTGTGCATGATGAGGCGGGACTGCCGCACGGCGGGATGAAGGGTAGTGGGTGGGGGAGGTTTGGGTCGGGCGGACTGGAGGAATGGGTCAGGAGTAAGACGGTCACGTTTAGAGATTAAAGGTTTAAGTCAGTAGAGAGACAGAGAGGGGGGACGAGAAACTTTCCTATCCTACCAACTAAAATTTCGTTTGAGAGCAGATGGACGGATGGATGGTAGAACGAGTAACTGACCAATGCGATGTGTGCGTGGTGGGTCTTGTCTTACTATTCCTCGGCATGGGGAAACGACCAGTCACTTCTTGTGGAATTCCTGCTCGTAGCTATCTTTTCGTGCGTTCGTTCGTTCGTTCATGTTATGTTAGGCTGGTTCTTAATACATAGTTAATTCTCTGCCGCCGCACATACATATATATATATATACACGAGGATATATATTTAACCTTCACCTCCTTTCTTTTCTCTTTTCGTCTTTATAAAAATTCACATCACATTGCCCCCTTTCCCTGCTCTGCTCTGCTCTGCTCTGCTCTATAAACAAATATTCCGATGCTCCTTCCTATCTGCTCGCACACTCACTCACTACCTACTTACTTACTTACTTACCTTCTACAGTACACAAACCACACATACACGCACGCACGCATCGTCAACGTTGACATCTCGCTTACGCTAGAAATGCAGATGCAATGCAATTCAATTCAATTCATCAATAATCAATCAATCATCCTTTCATTCATTTATTCATCATCATATCTATCTATCTATCTAGAAGCATGCGTATATGCGAGCCACCTCTCTGCCTCTCTCTCTCTCTCTCTCTCTCTCTCTCTCTCTCTCTCTCTCTCTCTCCTCCCTGGGTATACCCAATCCAATGCTTTTAACCAACAAACCAAACAAAACGCCTTGATGATCCATTCCGTTCCGTTCCTTGCCTTGCCTTGCCTTGCCATGCCTTGCCATGCATGCTATGCAAACAAACAAACAAACAAAGAATCTTCTCCCTTGATTATTTCTCCTTCTGGTCACTGGTCTTACCATCGTCATTGACCCCCCTCGCCCGGCGCCATTACCTTAACACTTCTTCTCCTCTCCACCGTCTGTCCGGACGAAGCACCGCCACCCGCAGGACCCTGCGCATTCGAGCCTGCACCCCCTCCTCCTCCTCCTCCTCCTCCTCCTGCACCACCACCTCCAAACCCTAACGCAACCCTCACCCCCTCCACCGCTCTACTCTGCCCCACCTCCCTGACATCTCTCCTCACTCCCGGCGCTGCCTTCCCCCTTCCCCCCGCTCCCCCCAACCCCTCCCACATCCTATTATCCCTCACCGCCCTCTCCAGCTCCCTAATCCTCCTCTCCTGCCTCTCCTCTCCCAGTGCCTCACGCCACTTCCCTCCAATACAGCTATGCATACACCCCACCACCGCACAAATTCCCTCCGACGCGCCCTCCATCTCGCCACCATCCCCATGCCAATCCTTCATACACCCCACATGCCCCCCATGTCCGCACCCTCCACAATACCACCACGTTTCCGGGCCGTCGTTTGCTGCGAGCGAATCATCCCGATGCATACACACCGGGCACGGGGCCACGGGGTTCCGACAACGCGGACACTTCCAGCAAGACCCTGGAACTAGAGGATCGTTCTCAAGGGGTTTGTTGCACTGGGTGCAGAAGAATCCGATGCTGACTTGTTCTTGGGAGGGCGCGTAGATGGAAGAGTAGAGAGGGACGCAGGTATTGCGGAGGAGAGCGGCTTCGTGGAAGAGCTGCATTGTGGTGAGACGGTGGTGGTATTGGCGGAGGATGGCCTCGGCGTGGATGGGGTCGATGGTGTTGGGAGGGAGAAGACGGCGGAGGAGGAGGATCATGGCGGCGGCGTTGAGGGGGCCGGTTTGTGTTTCGAAGGCGATGGTGCGGGGAATGATGACGCAGGGGTCCAGGGGAGTGATGAGGAAGTCGGATTCCTGGTCTTCAGGCCAGGGGAGGAAGTCGCTTTCGAGGAGGTCGGGATCGTCGGAGTAGTTGATTTCCGAGGGGGGGTCAATGATGATAGGTGTAGGAGGGGGTTTGCGTGGGGTGTGGAGTGGGGAGATTATTGGTGGGTTGGATGGTTCTTCGGGGATTCGTTCCATAGATTCCTCTGATGGGTGAGAATTGATAGATCCGTGCTTAGAAGGAAAACTGCCTTCCCAAGTAGACACTCTATCTCGCAGAGACGGGCCATCATCTCTCTTAACACTGCTCTCAGAACCACTTAAGAATTTAGGCTGGGAATCGCTGGAAGTCGAAAACATCTGGAAACTCTCACCAGAATCATGGCGAGTTAATCCCATACGCTGAGCGTAGTTGTTTTGATCCGAGTAGTCTAAACGCAGGGGTTGTTTCTTAGGGGGGACAAAGTCAATGATTGGCTTAAAGGACTCCATACCATAAAAATCATATCCTTCTATACTTGATGACGTCTGCTCCGATTCGTAACTCCCCGGCACTGCAATTGGTGCGCTGTTTGTCGCAGCTACTGCGGGGGGGAGCGCTAAATGATCATTCTCCACTGTTCCGTCATTCATGCCTTTCATGGTACCCTGTGAGGGAGAATCCACAACAGGCCGCACAAGGGGTGTCGTCACGTTTGAAGTGCTTTCAGTCTCATCTGCAATGATAGACCGCACTGTTGGATGGAGTGCTATTTCATTTGGAGTTGCTATTTTCGGATTCTTCCGAGGTGTCGCTTCACTAGGCTCTTGCTCTTCGCTTGTGGAATTGTTAGGGAATTTTGGACCGCCCTCTTTGCGCGAAGGATTTTGCAACCTGGACTGACGATGAGATTCTGCTCTTCTTACCAGGAGGAGATCAATAGTAAAGGCGAGAAGTCTCCAGGTTTGACTAAGACGATAACACCTAATGTTCGCCGCGCCTTGTGCAAAGTCCTCCATTACTTTTGCAACGGCGGTGTTGAAAGGGACATTTTTGGTTGTTTCCCGGGGAATCTGAGCTATCCCTTCGAGGTAGCAATTACTGAGATATTGAAATGTCGCACGGTTTGTTGTTGAAGGGGCATGACCGATAGCCATAACTTGTTGAGGCTTGTAAATTCCAGTAATCTGGACAGCATCTTCCAGTGACATAACTCTGCTATCAACCATGCCAGCTGGGTTCGGAAGAGTCGTGCTTAGTGGTTGGGTTAAACGTCCACTATGCCGCCTCTGGTGATGCTTACGTCTTCTTGGACCGAGAAAACTACCGACAACATCTTCTTCAGAATCACTTTGACTGGCTGTGAACGATGGGGTATTTGGAAGGGGCTGAAAATTTGGGGATAATTGAGGGGAATTGATGGTAGGGCGAGGTCGTCTAATACCAGGGCGCTCCTCAAGTACCATCAAAGCGTCACCACTAGGCGAGAAAGAAAAGGTCGATAGACTCCTTCGCTCAATAACTTTTGGTGAGAATGCTACATCTGTCTGTATGAATTGACCTTCTTTGTCCACACTCCATAGAAGATCTCGGGTACTCCAGAGAATGCCAGTGGGCGCACTGTTTGATTCCTCAATTTCCTTGAACACCATGGTTGGCCTAGCAAGATCCCAAATGTGTATGGTTGAGAACTGGGCTCTACTGGCGCTCGAGTCATCATAAGTGACGGCAACCTGCGCAGCTCTGTTTCCTTGACCGGTAGCTGACCAGCACGCTGGTCTCCAGCAGACATTTGATACTGGTGCAGGGGTCAAAAAGGAATATCTTGGGCGTTGACCTCGTTCTGCTGTCTTGGATATATCCCATACATGACATTGCTGGTCCTTGCCTCCACTTATCAGATGATTCCCATCTGGATGCCATGAAATTGAAAACACGGCACTGGTGTGTGCTGTAATTTTTAGTATAGGCGCATGGAATTTCCTGTAGTCCCATTTCTGTATGACTCCTGCATCAGTGGAGCATGCGAACTCCATGCCATCAATTGGCGACCATTTAACATCTCGGACGGCATCTGCGTTGCATTTGAATGTGAACAGAGAACGTCGAGGGTCCCTAATATCAAAGGCTTTGATAGTTCCATCTTGGCTGGCTGATAATAGCCAGTTGCACTTGAAAGGATTGATCGCAAGCTTATGTACCTGTCGGGCGTGTTCCTGAGTACGACCAACCTCGATCCCTTCCCCCACGCGGTTGAGATCGTAGACTGTTATCCTTCCATTTCCACCTGCTGTAACTATTGTAGAGCTGAGAAAAGCATGCGACCATCTGACCGCCCTTATATTGAGCTGTTCTACAGAGGCTGCCGAGGGATCATGGGTGGAAGCGTAGGAAGAAATCGCGGCGCGCAAATCGAGCTCCTCTGTTATCGTTGACCCCTCCGTTTTCACAATTTTGAATACTTTCGGACCAGCTATGACAGCACGCTGGCCATCTGGAGAACGGCCAAGACATGTGAGGGGTGCGCCCGCCGAATAGACGGTTTTCTGCGAAGCACTCGGTCGTGGTTGAGGGGAATCGATGTTATTCGTGCCAGAAACCTCAATGGTCGAAGACTGTCCCAGCAACTTTCTCATTATCTTTCCTTTATTCATCCTGGCAGTTTCGGCATTCAGGGAGGCATCTTGCTTTGGCTCATGAAGAGCAGTCGTGAAATGATCCCGGCGATGGGGTAACGATTCGAGTAGGAGTAGATTGGAGTGGGAGCGGGAGCGGGGAGCGGGAGCGAGCGCTGGCGCTGGCGCATACAGTATGCCAAAATGCTGAATTACCGACCCTACAGCAGAGCCTAAGGCAATGCACGAAACAACACACGACACCCCGATGATGCATCATCGACAGCAACTTCCCGAAAATATGTCCGTTTGGCCCGTATGGACTTTCGTTCGACCACGGCATTATGAAATGCTCTGATTTACTCAGCAATATTGTACATATTGTATATGTTGTACTACGCTTATGTCGATACCTCTATGCCTGCAATTCAATTGAACGGATATCTTACAAGCTGTCCCCATCACCAGCGGGTTTCTACATAAATCGACTGATTGAAGACGCCTACGAAATGCTAATACTACTTTGGCCACTATAAGACCAACGCCGATTTCCATGCCGGTGCCAATCCTAATACTGTCCCAAACGCCTGGAATGATGATACAGCAGTGATTGAGCCGTCCGGCAGCTCCTAGAGATATCCACGCGACTCCAGCGTTCAAATATACTCATACACTATACGCCTTATGTTTTTACCCTCTTTTGATTTCCTACCCTTACAATGCTATATACCCGTTTTGTGTTTATACAAGTTGAGGTGATTGTGGCGGTGTTAATATCGACTGGATATCAGATTGTATTCTCGTGGCTATCGAATATCCTTGAATTTTGGCAATTTCTTGTGACCAATGGTCAACGATAAATTGGATGTCAAGAAAGTCCTTAGGAGCTCCACGCGCGGCAATGACTTCCAACTTGCTACGTAACAGATACAAGACGTCCAAGGCCTTGAACGATACTTGTTCACCCAAGGGTCCGGACACGACGAGCATCTGTTGATGGCTTCCGATATGTCTTGGACT
Organism: Clarireedia homoeocarpa; assembly: GCA_001465935.1. Lineage (NCBI taxonomy): Eukaryota > Fungi > Ascomycota > Leotiomycetes > Helotiales > Rutstroemiaceae > Clarireedia > Clarireedia homoeocarpa. Next base: position 441,544 of record LNKV01000036.1, on the reverse strand, counting down.
GCCATTTGAACCTTCACATCGCGTTAGCGTTTGCTCTGTGCTGCATGGTGTGATGATACTCACCTGGAGAAATCATTTCCACTTCAATCAGTTTGGCGTCCCTACAATGATCATAGCCTGGGCCAGTCTTAACGAATATCTTCATTACATCTGCGACAAGTCGAGATTGAGGAATTACGAGTCTATATTCCTTGTCAGCCATGTTTTGAACCACTCCAAGGGATCGACGTTTAATACCTGTCCTCTGGTTCGATTATCTGCCATAATCGCTTCATCGAAGTGTCTACGGCAATGTCGACATTATTGGTATCACGATTACTTCCAAAGCATTTAAGAGCGAATGCTCCCATCAGAGCATAATTGATGCCTTGCTTGGTCAAAAGTTGAGTAACGAAGGAAGCTGCTGAGACGAGGTTGTCATTACTGGGACCACTGATGCTGCCATCTTGCTCGTCGTCCGATTCATAATCAATTACATTGTATCTGGATGCCATTGTGTTGTGATGTTTTTGAGGATCTGGAGTTCATTAATCAAAGAATGAGTAGTTATCAGGCAAGGCTTGAGTGAGGCTGTAGGAAAAGACCTCGAGCTCTTGTTCAGCAAAACACTCAAATCAGTGAGAAGCTTCTCCTTATCTACAAACCAACAGAATTCCATATTTGGCCAAAACATGTCTCGTGAGGCAGAGCGGGCGATTTCCAGACCCTCTTGCTGGAAGATTTAGTCCGCGTGCCTTCTTCGCCTTGCAATGCTGTGTTTCAGCATGCGAGAACCTGTTCTCAAGCATTTTAAGCCGACATGGCCAGGCCACCTTACTTGGGGATGACTTGCTTCTCATGAAGTTACATGGTGCTCCGTCGATTTTCACCGAGTGGTGGGACTTACGGCCATCAAGCTCGTGCTAAGTCAATGCAACCACTTATTGATAATTGGTGGATGTTTTTTTTTTGCCACAGCAATCAAGTTATGTATGCTACATAAAGATTTTGTTTGTTCAGTCATGGATTTGCCCCCCAACGCGAGAAGTTCTACTGGAGATTATTGGTGTTGGTAAAGGTTGGGAAGGTCAACAGCCCTACCGGCCGCTCCAACCAGGTATACGCGCGCTCCTACAACCGTCAGCCCCAACCAACAGAACATACCACCATTTCATCTTACCAGTAGTAAATCACTCGAGGTCAAATGTATTACCCAAGCTAGTCTCATTTCTTTCCATTCGTCAAAGTCCGCCGTGGCTGAAAATGTTGACCAAATTATCACTTGTTTCATGTCTAGACATGCCGACACCCTCTTATGAGCCACAATTCGAATAGAAACTTTTTTTTTAAGGCCTCAAACATGTACACTGTGGCTATAGTCTGGCATTTTTGGACGGTTACGCTCATAGGATGTGTTGATGGCTATGATGGAGGCCATTGTCCTCTTTTCTCACCTGTGAGATAATGCAAGCATTTCCCTCAACCAACTTCTCACTTCCCGCACCTTTCATCTTCCCCTGCTTCTAGAAACACAAATAACAATCAACATGAATACCACAATTGGAAATCAAACCCCATCTGATCAATGAAGTCGCTTTGCTGATTACTAACATTCATGTTTTCATCCCAGAGATCACCCGATTATTGGACTGCATGCTCAGTATATGTTACCTTTGAAGCTTCTCAGGTATGGATTTAGAGCTAGGAAAGCATATAAAGGATATAATAAAGCTTGAGATTGGGACAAAAACAGGAGATCTGATAAGAAACGAGAAACATCAGCCTCGTTCTCATCGACAGCACCAGGGAAGGGCAGCGGCAAGGGCAGGTGGTGGTCTAGCTCGTCAAAGAAAGACAAGATGCAATCGGAGAAAGGGAGGTGGTGGAGGACGGATGACGATAGCACAAATGTTCAAGTTGAGAAAGCGCCGAAGCAATACGAACGCATCCTAGACGAGGACGACGAGAAAGCGTACAAAGAGGAGCTGGAGCAGGAACATAAACGAATGAGGCGAGAGCGGATAGCTAATAAGAAGGCGGAAGAAAAGCTTAGAAGAAAGGCCGAAAAGGAGATTGAGAAAAAGAGGAGAAGAGAAGAGAAAAAGCTTAAGAGACGCAGGTTAAAGGAGGAAAAGAAGATGGAAAAGAAGATGGAAAAAGAAAGAGAAAGGAAGAATGAGAAGTTACAGAAAGATTTCGAAGATAAAAGTAGACTTTTAGACAGGCAGCAAAGAGAGGCTCAAGCTATTGCAGCACAAGCGCTGCAGAAGCAGATGGAGAAAAACGAGGCAAGCATGTCCAAGAGACGACACAGTTACGGACACCAACACATTCCCTCGAGCGTCTCGGGACATGATCAAAGAACTCAGGCGGAAGCAGCTCATATACTAGAGAGGAGACATCAAGAGGTCATGAGGGCTCAGGAAGAACTGGAGGCGCGATATGCTAGAGTCCGCGAAAAAGAGCACGAGTTCGATAGGAAGATGGAAGCTAAAGAGCAAAGGCTCAAAGAGAAGACTGCAGCAGATGTGCGATGGGTGCAAGGTCTCGAAGATCGAGTTGCTCCAACACTGCAAGTCAGCACAGGATGGCGTCGGTTCGCATATATCATGTTCGGTGGTGCTATTGTTGGCCTATACAGTGAGTCGCTGTGCGATCTTTCTCTACGAATCCTACTGACAAAGTCATAGTCGCTGTCATAACTGGATGTACTACGAACAATCTGATAAGCCGCAATTTGTTCACCGTCAATGTTTTCGCGGGAGGTGCTGAAGAGTTCCTCCTCCCTAACTTCAGGGTAGGATATTTCGGTACGTTCTCTCTGTCGCTCTTAGCTCGTTGTTGATAGAAACACTTACTGACTTGCCTTGCTACTAGGAATCTGCAGTATAGACGGCGACACCACCAAATGTGCTCCAACTCTCCCTTTCATATACGGCACAAATAAGACAGCTTCGTTAGTACAAAATCAACTATTCAACAGCAGCATTGACGTAGACACCGCCAACACAATCCTCCTTGCCGTTTCCCTTCAGCGCGTTCTCTTCCCCCTAATCATCATCCCCTTCGGTGCCTTCGTAGTCGCCTGGATCTCCTCCATCTGGCTCATCCGATCCCAAAAAGCCTTCACCCTCTCCCTTCTTACCTTCGCGTCCGGAAACATGAGCAGTACATCCGGCGCTATCAGTATGGCGGTGTCGGCTCTCCAATTCATTACTTTACGCAACGGCAACTCGGGCGAACAGTTAACGAAAGGTGTCAAGCTGCAGGTGGCTCAGTACATACTTTCGGGCTTGAATCTGTCGTATGCGTTTGTGGTCGGCTGGTTCGATAAGAGAGATCGGAGGGTCGCTGCAGAGGCGCTGTATGAAGAGAGGAGTAGGGAGTGGGATCAGGAGTGGCGGAACGAGCATAGGGCGGGACCTACTCCGGTCATGGTGTGGGGTGGGAATAAGGGCTATGTGTAGATGATAGTGGACTGGGGGCGATTGTATTCTTGTTTGTATTATATAGGTTTAGGAGATTGGAGGGCTGTCGAAAAGATTGACCGGGAGGTTTCAGGTAGTGTTCTGCTTCTTGTAATGCATTGGATATTATAATTCAACCCACGAATGGAGCTTAGGCTTCCATTCAGGGCAACTCACTATCAATTCTATTTCTTTTCTTCTGTACATTCTTTCTGAAAGTTGTGGCAAACGTTCTTGAACGGAGTTCGGTGGTACAACCACTACCCAAACTATACTCCAGATATCTATTTGCCGCCCTCGCCTCCCATCAGGTTAGCACTCCGCATCCCCATACCATAGTACAGCACCACCACCGCAACTCCATCCGCACCCTCACCTCGCCTCCCCTCCCCACAAAATTCCCGTTTCCTATTCAATCATCACCTCCCTCCATCTAACCATCTAATCCATGGCCCTCTCCGGGGAAAAAAAATAAAAAAATAAAAACCCATTTTCCACAGATTAAATCCCAATTCCATTGTTGCACATCTGCATCTCGATCCCTTTTCGCAGATCAGATCTCCGTCTCACAGCCGAGATCTCTAACCACCCTTGTCTATTCGCCTCTTCCGCGTTGGGATCGCTGGCATCGTCGAATCGCTGCTCTGTGTGTGTGGATGGATGGAATGATTTTTTGTTGCATATCTGTACATCTCGATGAGATTCGATGAGTAGGATGAGGAGGAGAAGGAGGCGGAGCAGGAGGCGGGGTGGTAGGGTTTGATTGGTACGAGTTGAATTGGCTGGAGGGGGTGTTGTATCAATCACGAGTGTTTCGATTTTTTTTTTCACATTCATGTATGTATATACTACTCACTCCTTTGTTATATCATATTCTTATGAACTGAGTTAGGTTGGGTATTTTTCTTCCGTTGTGTGAAATGAACGACTTCCTCGTCCATCCATCTTTACAATGATGGAAGAAACTGCATTCATTCGCACATGCTACCCCTTCGGAATGATATAGCGATGATTCTCACATATTTCCTTTCCAAGAAAATGAAAGCTGCTGCAAGAGGAGAGAATCAGCAAGTAGGTTTGCCTAACACGGAATATCTTCAAACCCCCCCCCCCCCCCCCAACTCGAATGGGAATAATGCATGAAGTGTAGCAGATATCACTAGAGGTTATATGAACATTTGACATCAATATCGGAACCCACCACCTTCAATACACATCTCAAAAGATCAAACCTCACCCATAGGAATTCCACCTACCACATCCATCCACCTAAAACTTCCTCTTCTTCTTAACCGGCGCCTTCGCCTTCGCCTTCGCTTCCAACTCCTTCTTCAACTCCTCCCTCTTCCTATCCGCCTTCTCCTCCTCAGTCTCCACTTTTGGCGGCAGCGGCGGCGTCTTCTCCCTTTGTGTTTCTTCCTCCTCAACTTTCCCTTCCTCCCCACTCTCTTCCAAAACAGAAGTCCCCCCCTTCGCTCTCCCAATCCCACCTATCCTCTTTTTCGTGGGCGTAGCTATCTGCTCCGGCAATACATCCGCCTCGGGCGTGGTTTCCTTTTTGCGTCCGCCAATTTTTCCTAGTTTGCCTCTCGGACGCTGGTATTGGGTTTGGGTTTGGGTTTGGCTGGCTGGTGGTTGAGAAGAGGGGGGTGGAGGTGGAGATGGTGAGAGAGAGGGAGAGCGGGGTGATGATGGAGAAGGGGGAGGCGGGGTGGCGGCTTTCTTGCTGCGGATTTGCCCTAGTTTACTTTTCTTTTTGGTAGGTGGTAGTGGTGGTGTTGGTGATTTCTGGGGAGTTTTCTGTCGTTTGGGTGGGGGTAGTGGTGGGGTATCATCTTCCTCGTCTTCGGTGGTATCGTTATCATTATCGTTATAAATGACACTGTTCGTATTCTTGGGAAGTGGAGATGGTATGGGTTCATCGTCTTCGGTAACAGTATCATCTGCCTCTTGAGCAGGTAGAGACGGTGTTGGTGTAGGAGCTTTTCGTTTCGTTCCCAAATTTCCAAGTTTTTTGGGCGGTACTTTAGGTGGGCTCGGCGCGCGATGCTGTGAGATCGGGAATGAGTCTGGGATTTGGGTTCGTTGTGAAGGTGCGTCGAGATCGTCTTCATATTCATCTTCTGTGGAGTCATCCATTGAAAATGTTTGCTTGTTCTTGGATAAATGAGGTGGCGTTGCTTGGATTTGGAATCCGTCTTCATCATCTTCCGCTGGTATTGAGTCTCGCTGAGCAGGCCTTGGTGGAGTCTTGGGTGCGGTTGTATTCTCGTCCCCAAATAATTGTATCATCTCACCATCCATGCCTTTCCACCAATCTTCACCTCTTTGTAGTTTGTGAAAATCTGTGCGAGGCAGCCTGATTGTGTTCACCTCTCCAAAGACACTATCCAATAGTTCCGGGACGTCCAAAGCCTCATTGGGTTTCAATCCCGTCCTCCATACCCCAACGTCAAATGGTCCAAGCCCCTTTACCCTCTCACTCGCCTTCTTTCGATCAACCTTCCTACCAGGTCTCCCAGCAGCCTGATGAAAGACCGCACCTAAATCCGTACCCAGGCGCTCCAACGAATCTACCAACTTCTGGATCACCGCATCCTTCTCTTCAAGCATCTCAATCAGCTTGTCCGATCTCTTTTTCGTCTCATGCAACAGCTGAATCGTCGGAATCACCAGCTTTTCTGCTGTCTCTCCCTGCCTCTGTACATCTAATCTAAATGCCCATTCCAGATCTCTCATACCCCCCGGCAACGGCACCCTCACATTCAGACTCAACTCCGGTGCAACTCGTCCCGCAGATCCAACACCCAGTCTCAACTCAGTATCCTTCCCTCCCTCCAATCCAAATCTAATCTTATCCAAGAATATCCGTAATTGATCTTCATCTTCACTCGGATCAATACTCGCATCCTCTTCTCTGCCCCGGCGAAGAATTTCATCTTTATCTAGTTTCTCGCACCATGTATTCGTGAAATCCGTGAGATAGATCGCATACGCGTCGGTTGCGAAATCGGACGCGATCAAAAAAGGAGGAACTCGCTCAGCAGCCGAAGCGGATAACTTGAGTGGTTTCCAGTTCATGGTCGCGGTTGAGGCTGGGGCGGAGACGCGTTGGATGCGACACGAGATTCGTTTGCGAAAATGCTGGAATCAGTTTGCGACGGGGCGGGAAAGGTAGAGTGAGGCAGAAGTTTGTAGGTCGAAGCCTGCGTTCATGGCTTGTCAACAATGTCGGTGTCGTTGCGCATTCTGAGGCGTCGATGTAACTGATTGCTAAGGCTATTGTCAAAGGGGGGTTGGATATGAAGGCAGCAGCCTAGATGAGGGGCAGGCAGGCAGGCAAGTAGGTAGGCAGGAAGGCCTAATTCTACCATGCCGCCCTAAGATTTCTTTTGGATGGGATATCTCATGATACTTCCTGGTTTCGGAGTCATCATGTATTGGCTTGTTTTGCTCCCAAGTTATAAGAATCAATTACTGGTGTCTCTTGGGCGGATAGTAAACATGGTGGATGCGAATTTCTTCAAATCAATTACAGTAACGTTATAAAATATTTAGAGTTAGCGGTAAATTTTGAGTAACACTCGCACAATTTTTGGTGATTATCTACTACAGATTTCGTATTATCCAGACGTAATTATATACATACGATTCATAATCATGTTCATTATTGATATCCTTCCTGCTGCCTCTCTACCCTATTTAATTAAATCCCTTGTATACATCAGTACAAGTAACATCCAACGCAGGCTCATTGACGTTCAAACAGTAAGCCTGATCAGTGCCATTTGGACTAAGAACGTTGATATTTGAAGCAACGATGTTATTGCAGACCGTTTCGCTCGAGCATGCAAAAGTACCGATTTCTGGATTGTACTTCTTGCTGGTTTTGCCAGTGAAGTTTCTGAAAACGATATTGGTGATGGTCAATGGAGATGGATATTGGAGACACAGGGTCAGGTTTTTTTGACCGTAGCATTGGTCGACTTCAATGGCATAGTCGACGTTGTCGATATACATGGTATCGTAGGTGATGTTGTTGACTCTGCCGTCTCCTCCGCCACCTTTGTCGGTAAATGTTAGCTGCAGCTCACGAACATGCGGGGAGTACTAATAGTCCCTTACCTTGAAGATCGCCGCTCAATGCAGACGGGGCGTTAGGCCAGACCTTAATGCGAGCACCATCCTGTAAATGTTAGCGAATAGGTTGAGATGCGCAGGGCGAAAAAACATACAGTAGCATTGTGCAATGAAGTGTTGTAGACGTAGATGTTCTCGACTATATCGTATTCTCCAACATACTGACCCAATGATCCAACAGAGATTCCGTGAGACCCATTGCAGAAAAGATTCTGAACGAGAATGTTGGTGCTGTTTGGCTTGAAAGAAACGCAATCTACACTTTCATTAGCGAAGTTCTACAACTGCAAAGCACGAGCTACTTACCATCTCCATTGTTGATAACGGAGTTCTGAATCACGATATCGGTACTGCGGTAGGTGTCCCATCCGTCTGTATTCTTCGCGACATTGGAGCTGGAGCTACCACCCGCAATGTTGATATTGTCAAACACGACGTTGGTGGCGTTCGCAACGAAGATGTAGTACTCAGGAGAATATCTCAGAACCAAGTTACTCAAGACTGAGTTGGTCAATCCATCGATACCAATGAGCACCGGTCTGAGTGTGTAGATATCCTTAGCATAGAGATCATACCAGACCTGGCCGTTTCCGTTGAGAGTTCCGCCACCGTAAATCATTACATCGTCGCCGCCGAGCTTGAAGAAGGAAGTGACATTCTGGAAGATGAACCGGAAGGAATTGGCTTGCCAGTATGTCGTATTTGTCGAAAAGAGGATCTCGCCTTGAATATCTGCAAGATTTATGAGCTTCAAAGTCAATTGGTTTGATCGGGTTCGTTCACGACTTACCAAGATCGATGTGCTTAAGGAAGGTCAAATCCAGCGCCGTTCCTACCGAGTAGGTGACTCCCTCGCTGAAAACCACATGGCCACCATTGTTGCAGCTGTGAAGTGCGTTCATGATATAAGTAGAATCATCTGTGCCGTTGCCATGACTCTGAACATAGCATGTCTTAGACCTGGGCGGCGGAGATGGAATTGGCTTTGACGGCTTCTTCGGGTGACATGAAATCTCCGGTCTTGGAGAAGTGTGCTTGGAATACCCTCTCCGCGCGAGTGCTTGATCCCATGAGGCTTCCTGCCAAGTTGGGCCGGCGATTGCCAATGCAGCAGAGGCAACTGTGAGAAGGGTGTTCAGGTGGAAATGCATCCTGAAGGAATGTTCCCAGAGTCGGTGACCAAGTTCTTGCTGGACGGCCTGGAGCTTCTTGGAGCTCGGTCTGGGACTCCATAGCTTTTATATTGCAAGCAGCCAGGGCTGGACGGTGAAAGATGCAGGTCCCCACTATCTTGCTGGGGCGAGCCCAGGAATTTCTATTTCTCCGGAAGTTCTTCGGGCACGGATGTGAGGATGACGGCGAGCATCTTGTTTCGCAGACGCATGGCCATTCATATCATCCCATTTTTGAGAAAATGTGGAGAGAAATTTCGTCCCCGGATTACTCGATATTATTTTCGAGATTAAGCCCCGCATCTTTGGCGACCCGGGATTAACTCTGGCTTCATTTTGATTGGTGTCTTGCACGTTGTCAGGAACCCGAAACTTTGTTCTAGCAAGGAGATAGGACAAGGGAATTGTCGATTGGTGGAACTTCAACTGTGTTGTCCGACCGGTAGACTACTGTAAATGATCCCTGTCGACTCAAGGACTTGGCTTCCCGGGTCCGACTTAAGATCACTACTATCAGCAGATTAAATTCAGGGGCGGCAGCTATGGAGGTCCATATCCAAGAAATCATGTGCATTTGCATCACGTGGAATGAGAAGAGATTGGCGGATACGGATATACACCGCTGATACTGACTGACATCCTAGTGGTTTGTCGAAGAACGAGTGTTGTTCGACTCAACCATTGCCTGGAAAGGCAGGTAGTCCAACGGAGTTACTGTTTCTGTCTAGAGTCAGGACTGTAAGGACGAAAGAAGCCGAACGAGATATTACGAGCATGTATCGATTACTCCAATCTCCTTTCTCAAGTTACGAACAGTACTTGCTACTCCCTCAACCAACTCTTCTGTTGTCTGAGCCAAGCTAGCACAGCTGGTGGCTGTATCTCTTCGACAAAACTAGTGACCCGATGGAAGTCCCAGTTGACACTCACCAAATTACCTCCAGGCTGGATTCTCAACTCGATGACACCAGGAATGCACTTCCATGTAGCTAGCCCGGGGAAACAAGTGAGGGTTCCGGTACGCGTAAACGGTCGAATGTAACTCCAGCTCAGGTGAGAGACACTGCCGACTGCTTCACCATATCAAAGAAAAAGAGTCCTATAATGGACTCGAATCAATGGAGAGCGGCGAGAAAGACTTTTTTCAAATTATGATAAGTGACAGACTGGCAAGGACCTCTGTATATTGGAAGCCCGAGCTAGTACCAATGAGTACCCGCGCTAACCATCATATCGACTTGAAAGGCAAACAGAGGACGATAAGTCTGGTAGCGGAACGGCCCTCGGATGCACGATGGCAGCGAATTTCCAGGACCAGCATTCGAGAGTAGGGGTCTGAAAGCAATAGCAGAAAGGTAGTGACGGGCCCTTGCGGCAGGGCAGCCAACCTCACGATGATTTATCAAGCCGAAGGCGGACATGGCGCTGTCAATTTCAGGTCGAGAACGTAGCGCGGAAGGGTGTGGCCCCGTCCGGTAAACCCTCCTCTGTATTGTGCAAAACAATTGGCGCAGTGAGTACTTTTCAGCAAGGAAGGCCCTGGTTCATACATGAACTGTCTGTTACTCGCAGCTGTCGTTGCTGAGAGCCTGAAGTCCGGTCCACTGGGAATATTAAATCCACCTGAAATCTCGTAGATAGAAGATATATATTTGTGGCAAAGAAAGATTAAGTGTCGTTGGTCCAGCGTGATACGCTGCAATAAGACTGATGTTAAACCTACCATTGAATCTCGCAGGGAATATCGATGCTCCGAGATCGTCATGAGCCTTATGCGGGCAAGAGAACCAATATCCGGGTCGTAGGAAATCTATCGTCTGAAAGAGTTGTATTTCCATGCTGTTGACGGAAAGGGTGGGCCGGCTTTCAAACGTGGTCTGTACGGACCCGTTGTTACCTTAAATTGTGAGATTTTAAACTATGAACAATTGCGACTTCTTGGTCCTTTGAATGAGGTGTGGAAGATGGCTCTTACGGCTTGCAAGGATTTTGATTGGGCTCCTTCGACAGATCCACATTTGTTGCATAAACATGCACGACAGTTACGACGTGAGTGGAGGAGGGGTATCGCACTACTGAAACACGCTGACGGAATTGAGCCTATAGAACAAGAAACGGCTGCATGTCCCCTCCAGCAGGGGTGATCAACATATTGCTATCGAGTATATACCTATTTTGAGGTCTAACTATCGCATACGGCGCGTGTATTTCACAAAAGCTTCTCATATGTGACGCCTGAACTAACATTTAGGTTACCTAGAAAAAGAAAACATGCCGTTGGAATTTATCGACACCCAGATTAATCCATACCACCTTAATGCGAACTACATGCATTATGCAAACAGATAGAAAGGGGTTTTTTGCCGGTAGAACATCGCGTGTTTGTAAAAGAGCCCCCTCAGGGTTCCATACTCGATTAGTTACAATGGTCTGGAGAATAAAGGAGCCAAACATGATCTATCACAATGATCAAACCTTATTTGAAAATTGTAACATCTAAATCCTACCAAAAGTGTCCTTCAAATCCTACCAAAAGTGTCCTTCAAGTACCCAAAGTCCAAGAGACAAACCCCCAAAACTTTCCCTTTGACAAAGCAGCTCAATAAACAATGGAACTCTCACCCACGCATTAGAAACACACAATAGCCACCCACGATGCAATGTGGCTCGAAATTAAATGAAAACATGGGTCTATTTGAGCAAAAAGTAGATCTGTTCCCCAGTACAGTATATGTATGACAGATGCCCGCACAGATGCATAGCATCGCAAGACTCGCAAATCGATCAAAATTGCTGATTACCACACATCGAATGAGGTGGCATGAACTGTGAAGATGTTTGCTCGTCCATGCAAAGCGGAGATGCGCCATCGCTGAGGAGCCCTTGACAGTCTTCGAGCCTGTAGAGATCGTAAGCATGCTGTTCATAGCTCTCCTGCTTGATGACAGGACTGTAGGATGTGAAGTCCGTTTGGCGCGGTGTAATTGGTGATAGTCCCGGGGATACGGAGATCGCAGTCATGTTCGGAATCTGGTATTGTCCTGTAGGAATCCCGGAGTGTAATTCTGATGAGGTTGGCTGAAGGCGTTTGGAAGATGCGTAGTCTTCCCTGTCTCTCTGTCGCTGTGCCCTCTCCTTTCCTCCTGAGTGGAACGTAGGCTTTCTCACAGAATTGAGGCCGTGTCTAGCATGGTAGTTCCGGCTATGGGTTTCAGGCCTGATGTGCCTCTTTGCTCCAGTTCCCTTGCGATATCGAGTGGTAGACTGAACTCCATCCCTGATGGCGAAATCTTGCAAAACCCATTCTGTAGACTTTTTGGTCTCATCTCCTGGAATCTTGCGCTCCGTCTTCTTAAATGCCTGCGTATTTCATATGAGCCTGAGTAGACTAGCACTGTTTGTGAAAGAAATAGACTTACGGCATTCATCGACAGGTTGTGGCGGATGCTATTCATCCACCCTTTGCCCTCTGAGCTTCCCTTTGAAGTGTTTTCTCGAAACCATCGATAGATTTCTTGCAGAACCATGGAATGATTGGGCGCACTCATGAGGGCCCGATAGATAAGTTTTGCATATGGTCCATCAGTATTCTGGTCATCAGTGCCCACATCCATCATTGTTTGTTCGTGTGAAACTTGCTCATCTTCATCCGAGCATGTGCTTGAAGGTGAATTAGAAGTCTGCATTTGGTTCATGGTATCTAGCATAGTGTAGTCTTCAATTCTTCCACGCTGCTCAAGCCTTGGTACCGTGGACGCTCCTTCATGAATCTGCGCAAGATTAGTGTGATGTTCATAGATAGGCAACGAGATCTGCGTGCTATTATTGAGGGTTCTAGCATCACAGGGCCCGTTCCAAGAAGTGCGAGGAACATTTGCGAATGTCCTGGCAGGTGAATGCTGATCATTAGTCGAAAAATGTGTAGAGCAATCATATGAATAGCCAGAGTAACCACCTGCAGTTTCTCCCAACCTGGACATGACGGGCGACAAAACAGGTGCGTCGGAAGGTGATGAAATGTATGAATTCGGCATTTGAACATATTCATTGAGCATTTCAGGAGCCGTCGAGGCAACCATGAAATAGTGATCTGCGTTGAATTGTGGAAGTCCATCAAATGATAAGAGTAGATCAGCAGGTTGAGATGCTTCTGCTGATTTGCGACCCTGTCGTGTTTGGAAGGCCCAGCCCAAGCTCTGATTATAGTAGTTCTGCTGAAATTGACTGTGATCCATGCTGAGGACCATCTAAAAAATAGCCTGCTTAATCTAGTTGCCGGTGATGTGTCTGTTCGATGTAGTAGTACCGTTAAGTTGGATTGCAGTGCCGTCAGACGATAACCACTATCCAGTTCGGAGAATTTGAAGAGTTGGGATAGCAAAGGATTTCGGATATAGTTATTCAAGATGAGATTGTAGAAGCGAGAAAACCGCTAGCAACCTTGGGGCCACTTTTGACTACATGCATAGAGACCTCAAAAAGCCACTCATAATGCTAGGTATATGCAACAGAGCGGTGCCAGCGCATGAATGCAAGCCCTTGACATGTGGTGCAAACAACTTCCGGAGCGCAACATTACGAAGTTACTGTGAGCTCTATATTGACTTTTCTCTAACGCAATCACTTAGCATCTGCCAAATAGGTGGGCTATGGCCCGTTGCTGCAGTGCATGGCCATGTCGTACGGGGTGAGGGATGTATCGGCCAGATGCATAACGCTAGAGAGTAAAAATCGCAAGAAATAGCGCCTGAATAAAACCTACAAGCTGTCCTGAGCGTTTCACCGTCAGCCTCGAGTGACCACAGTCACAAAGAAATTGGCTGGCTCAGTTGTTCTTGACATGATTCTGGAAGGAGGACAGAAACGGCTGTATGACATACACTATGCCACAATCAGCTACCCGTGAAGGAATTTTTGATTTACGCAGCCATTCTGGGCTTTTGATAACATTGGGAAACTTGATCCGAAAATACACAGCACCGAACAAAGGAAGCCGCAGCTAGCCATGTTACGGATACACCCCCAGACGAAGCGATATGTTGCAATCACTGGCTAAGTACTAAGCCCTAAGATAATTATCAGTTTTATTTAATAATTCTAGGAGGTTTTAAGATGAATGAGGTAATTGATAATCTCATTGCATATGTCTATCCTTATGGTATTGTGTGCATCGAAACGTTGCCGTTATGCACGCCGGAAAGTATATAAAGGTCGTTGTAGAACATACACACGTGGAAAACACCTGGGGCAAGACAATTTGTGAGCAAGTGAATTGCTAAGGATTTACCAATAAGTACTTCCCAAACTCCGAAATAAAATCTATGATCACTTCCGGTAATAAATCTAGAAGGTGACAAGTCAGCTGGGCATGAACTGCATGATACTTTGCAATTTCACTAACCTTCTTGAACTGGAAATGTAGTTGAAGTATACCCTGGAAACATATCAGCGGCAAGGAACAGGCATCAAATGAAGGACGAGGGGGTCGCGGATGCATGGCGCATAGGCGTTTAGTCGTGCAGAAGCCACATACCTTGTCGAAACTGCTCCTAAATCCACGGTCTCTCTTTGCACTGTAATCCCATTCTTTATCTACTATGCGAAATGCAATATCCTCATAAGGCGGTCCTGCAATGAAGCGGATTAAGCATGTATCCTCTTCCCCAGCAGGTGCGAAAGATTCTCCTCTCTTGCGACCATGCTCGCGAATAATTCGGAATGTTGGCGCTTTTGACTTGTCAATGAGATCCGGATAAAATATATTGAACTTGTAACCTTGAACGACTTTGGGTGGAGGATTATCATGATCATAATGGGTTTGATTATACTTGTTCCACTCATAACCCATCTGAACACGGTTGAAGTACCGCGGCTTTCGGGGTCTGTATTTATCTGCCCATTGAGGCGCAGAGGAAGTTGCAAGGCTTTCCTCCGCGGAGAAAATCTCCTCGTTCTCATTTACGCCTCGAGCAACTTCTCTCTCATACAAAGCTGTAGTCGCTTGAGAGAAATCTTCGTTAGGCATTGCAGAGAACCGTTGTGTACCCGGAGGTGCAGTGCTGACAGAAGAGCTAGGCTTGTTGGAGGAACTGGCTGTGCCCTTTTCGGGAATAGATTGGCGTGAAGGTACGTAGCCCAGCTTGATGACTCTACGACGCTCAGCAGCAACCTTTTTGAGGAAGTCGGATTCGTTGATAATCTCGCCTGATTTGTCTTCCACCCGTAGCTTGAGTAACGGTTCAGGGTCATACTTCTGAGAGTACTCAAAATGAGGCGGTCGAAGAGCTGTTTGCGCAACAACTACACGTTGCCCAACGGACCCTTCTTCAATCACTGGAGTGGGACCGGAAAGTAATTCCTGTAAGTTCTTCTGGACTGCTTCCGCATGTTCTTGCTGTTGTTTCTTTAGAACGGTAAGTCGTGTATCCAGAACAGATTGGTAAACTTTCTTCAATTTCGCCTTTGCTTTCCAGATAAGTAGACTTTTGAGAAGCTGCTCCCAAT
This sequence comes from Clarireedia homoeocarpa, assembly GCA_001465935.1. Lineage (NCBI taxonomy): Eukaryota > Fungi > Ascomycota > Leotiomycetes > Helotiales > Rutstroemiaceae > Clarireedia > Clarireedia homoeocarpa. The sequence continues at coordinate 426,282 of LNKV01000036.1, read as the reverse complement.
AATCCGTATCAATTGGTTCGTTAGAACGGAGTTTTGCTCTAATCTGAGCTTCCAACGTCTCCAATTGTTCATATGTCTTCGGCCCCAATAACCGATCCACATCAGCAGCGACTGAGCTCACAGCACGCTCGTCAGGACCAAGAGGCCTTAATTTCTGCCGACGATCGTTGCAGATGATCTGCATCGTTTTCCAATAATCCTGATTCTTCCTGTTTGTTTCCAATGTGATGTATGATTTAATGTCGTTTTCCAGTTCCTCAAACTGCGAATCATTAAGGCCTTCGAAAACTCCTTCTGGATCTACCACGTCAAGTTGGACTTCTTCCTCATCGACATCAAGGAGATCTCTGTCTGGGTCGATAACTCGTAGGATAACCGCCAGCCAATCGATAGGTTTTGCGCGCCCTTCTCGAACTCGAATTTCTGCCTTCTTCTTTGCTTGTTTCAAAACAAAAGTATCTTCCTCCGCCACCCATTTTCTCGATTGTTCGTCCTCAAGGCTTTGGTTATTGCGATATGGTCGGGAGCTAGAGTTGCCTGCTGGGCGTTGTGGTTTTGAAATTCGATTGCTCTCGTCGCGCCGGGGCGACGTAATATCTCTGGGTCTTGGTGCGCGACCTTCAATCATTGCTCTTCTTCCGGGATCCATTTTCAGGCGTTGGGCATGGGCAGATCCAAGGTGTAGATGAATTATATAGTTAATATCGATTCTGCTTGCTGTTTAGGCTTCAGAATGTCATCCTGCGCCTAAGCATCAACATTTAAAGTTCTCTTAGATTGTATCCCGCGTGTCCACGTGACATAAGCCTCAACCGTGGTTCACAAGCCGCAAGGCTTTACCTCTAGGACAAAATTAACTTGTCAAGACACCAAGGACAGATAGTATTCCTCGTCCGTCGATTGTCACTAAACCCTCCTACCACCTATCCATGTACAGAACGATATGGCTATTATTGACAAACTCCCTGGTATCAAAGTCACCGTTACTGTGAATGGTGAAGACCTGCAGGAATATCCTGACGAAGATGGCCCTCAAGATGTGCAATATAAGAAAACTACTGCCCCACCAGGCTTTTCGTCATCAAAGTTCATCGAGTAAGCACTATTCGTAACCTCAAACTATTCAGACGCCTAAATCTGAAGTTGCCAGGTGTGTGTCAGATGAGGAATTCACAATTGCCTTAGAAGTTGGCCCCCCGTTCAAACTCGATCCCAGATATGAAGCTCTCCTATTTGAAGTAGATATCGATGGTATTTCAATTGCTTGTCTAGCGTTCGAGCGTGAAGCAATTCAATATTACCCTCGCCGAGCTCACATTTCAGAATCAATCCGACGCATCAACAAAACGCAGCGTGCTGTAAGCAAGTTGAAATTCATGCAAATCAAAAAAGGCATGTTCCCAATGAGCCACCTACTCGGAGCTTAGCTTATCAGTAACCAGTGGATGATGCAGAATCAGACCGAATCAAAGCAGATACAAAACTTATTGACAACTTGGGGGAGATTCTGGTCAGCGTTTTTGGCTTTACTAGAGGCGGGGTAAGGGCATTGTCTAGCAGGAACTCTCCTGCGAAAAGCCTGGTGAGAGAAGTAGCAGAGAAAGCCCTCAAGGGCAAAACCGTGTCTCATGGAGTTAGGCAAGTACAAACTATCATCTCGAAATTCGAACTGCGCCTAACTAGCCGACTAGTTTCGGGGCCGAAGTCATAAAAAATTCCCCCTCCCACTCCAAGCGCCAAAGAATTTATCCAGACGGCTCAATCGCTATAGCGATTTTCAAGTTCAAATATAGGTCCCGAGGTACAGTACACCACCCTCCGCCCCAGCCAGCAACATCAACAACAGCTAACCCCATTTCAAGAGGCCCTTCAATCCGAGCTCATAATCCCACGGTCTCCTTCTCCAGAACTTATAGCTATTACCTCCGCTCCCAATGACGCAAGGGACAGGACCCAACCCAGCGCAAGAGAGCAAAGAATAGCTGCTTTAAAGGCAAGTCATATTTTATTTCATATCCAGCCCATGGACTACCTACCTCAATTAACATCCCCCTCCAGCAAGAAATCGATCAAATCAAACAAGAAGGAGCGCAAGAAACCTGTTCCTCTCGAAAGAGACCAGCGGACGAGATCCTCAACCCCAGCACCGGCAAGGCTTACAAGACAAGTCACGCGGCCAATGGTGACCTAGTTGTTGACCTTACTGACGATTGAGTTAACTGGGAGGTGATAAATTGTCCGTTTTCATAAAGGACAATGCAGGTGCATTACTATTTACTAGTGAGCAACATTGAATCATCATGCTTTGTTGATGATAACTTGCCGGAACTGTATGATTTAGCAGGGGAGGAGTTTTTGGTTATGTAGTTTGATGAGATACCTGGTTTGGTTTGGAGGCCCCCGCGTGGTTATGGTAGGATGACTAGCATGCGAAACGTACTTTATGGTGTTCTTGACATGGATTGATACTGTTAACTTTGAAAATTTATTGCCCGCGTTGATCAATTGTAGACCTCTCATGAAAATATAAAGATATATCATACATTCATACATTCATACATATATACATATATGTACCTAAATACTATACCGATCAGATCTACAGTTACGCCTTCACCCAGCGCATTTGTTAATCAATCCATAAGATTCTCCTCATACTCCATGCTTGCGCTCGTCCTCATGCTTGTGGTCATCAAACGCAAAAACAAAAGAACTCCGATGCCATGACCTCCATGCCATGCCATGCCATAAAATGCAGTATACTGTGATGCAGATCCATCCCTCTCTTTTATACTCCTCATCCCTATATCCATTTTCTTCCCAAGAAAGCAACCACATCACCTCAATCCACCCCCAACCTTCCAAGTCCAAAACACCAAATCGTCCTTCTTCCCCTCCCTCGTCCATCTCCCTTTACATCTCTCGACCCCACCACCCTCCAACCAACCTCTCAAGTTTTTACACTGACTTACGTCAAACAACTCCAACTTCGTACAACCCTCCACCACAGCCTCAACCCCTATTCCTGTAACTCTTACACACCCTCTCACCGATAGTTCTTTCAATTCCAGTAGATGGAGACCTATGCTTCGAAGCGAGGAATCCGATACTGCTGAACCGCAGAATGATAGTTTGAGGGATTGAAGTTGTGGACAGCCAAGAGAAAGGACTTCGGTTGCGGTATCGGAGAGCGCGCAACAGAATGACTATTTTCAATTAATATTGGTAGGATGAACACGGGAGATGAGAAATGTGCAAAACTTACCAAATCCAGCTCTTTCAGCCCCTTCGCCGCATTTGTCAGATACACAATGGCATTATCCGTCAAATACGTACAATCAGCCAGAATGAGTCTCTCTAGCCTGGCAAACTTATAAATACTCCAATGTTGGAATCCACTATCTGTAATCGTTGTACAGCGCGTCAAATCAATACTTTGCAAGCGCTGATGGGCGTGCACGGCAAGATGCGCCATCGAACGATCTGTTACGTGTTTGCAGTATGAAAGTGTAAGACGTCGAAGTTTCGGACAGCCGACGACAGTTCCGACCGGCGGAATATATGTCCCTGCTTTTTGACGAGCGCTGATGGCGGGGGCTACGGGCTCGGTCACAACCCAGCCGACGATGCGGGCGAGGAGGTTGTCGGATACTTTGCGGCAGTTGGAGAGGTCGATTTCTTCGAGTTCTTTAGCGGTGTTGGCCATTTCTAGGACAGCGTTGGCGGTGATGTCCCAGACAGATTTCATTTTCCATGTACGAGCATTAGGACCACATTGATTGTAGAGAGCGGCGAATCCTTCATCTGTTATGTGGAAACAGTTGCTGATGTCAATCGTGAGGGCACGACGGCCGACAAATGGGCAGATATGGTCGATGAGCGCTTTGTTGGTGATCTTGCGATTGTAGAGTGAGAGGTCGAGATATTGACATACATTAGGAGATGATGTTAGAAGCGTGGACCAATGAAGCGATACAAGTCGTAAGCGCATAAGATGATATATATCAAGAAATGAAAATATGTTAACTAAGATGGGATCTGGTAAGACACCTTGGCTATATTGACTTGGGCGTCGTTCAAAGATTTTTGGTCTCTTGGGTCGGAATGCTGAATCTGGTGGTGTTATTGCATGTGAGATTTTGGTCGGCGTTGGTGTTTGAGATCTTGATCTAGTCCTCGGCCCTCTAGACCTATCATCTGGGGGAGTTTCGGGCACAGGCGGCGCCCATGAACCTCTTCTAGATCTAGCTCTCATGTTGTCCATGTCCACGCTGAGGAAAGGGTCTGGATCGAGAGGCTCGATCACTTCCTTATCTTCAACGCGACTTGGTTTATGTGGACTTGTAGGTTTCGATGGAGTAAATGTGACTTGAGGTAAAGTCTTTCGCCTCTGGTGTCTGCGATGATCATGAATCTCGAGATTATTGATAGGGGGTGAATCGCCGTCTGTCATAATAACATCCTCATCGTCGCCTTGACCAATTCTGGTTTTTGCGGTCACTTCGACCTGCTTTTTGATATCCGGTGAACACTTTCTCCACAACTCCTCCAATACGTCCCCACCAATCATAAGACATTCAACTGTAGTAATTGATCGTACAGTCGCGGTTCTTCGCGGAGCCAAAGACAAGCTGACAACTTCTCCAAAATACTGTCCAGCTTTTAATCTCGGTCGTATGTATGATTTTTGTGGAGTTTCTGCTGAAGCCTGCCCATTTGCGCTCTCATGGATAACTTCTGCTTCCCCTCTCACAATAAAGTAGATCTCGTTTCCAGTCGAACCTTGTACTATTATGTCCGTGAATGGTGGGTATGTCTTTGGGGCAGCGCTCAAGCCTAGAAAGTGAAGTATATCTGGCGGTAGAGTGGAAAATAAAGGCAACTCCTTGAGAGTTTTTCGGACATTAACCAAGCCACTTCCCAACGCACTCCCGACGGATGGATCTTCAAGGATGCCTGGGCTTGGAGATTTTCGCTTCTTCTTATTGATAACCGTTCCTTTCTCGATGACTCCCACATCACCAGTGGAAACTTCACCTGGTGCAGCTTCACGCGCAAGTTTATTGCCCCTCGAAGGCAATTCAGCAGAGACGAGCTTCGGCCCAAAGCCACCCTCTTGCCTCTTCTTATTCAGTATTGTTAATCTTTCTTGTGCCTCTTCCATGATTGCTCGTTCCATTTCTGGAAATTTGGGAAGCTCAGCTCGAAGATCTTCCTTCTTCAACACCACCAACAAACATTTTGTTCTCGCGATAATTGTAGCCGTTCGTGGCACATCCATCAATATTCCTATTTCGCCAAAGAACGCACCAGGCCTCAGCTCAGCATATGTAGCTTCTCCATCTCGAGATGTCACCGCGACAGCTCCTCGCACCAACCAATACATGGCTTTTGCATCATCTCCTTCTGTCAAAATATGGTCATGAGGCGAATGCACCTGCGGTCTAAGATGTTTACCGATTGCTGCAAGGAACGAGTCTGGAGCTGAGAGGAAGAGAGGAAAGGAGCGTATTCGATCGACGAGGTCTAGTGGCATATCTGGAATTGTTGATGCCGTAAGAGGAGAAGGTCGCACAGGTCGAGTAGGGTTGGTTTCAAGGTTGAAAGAACGTATGAGAGATAATGAGTCCGGTATGGCAGCGCCATTGGCTTTGAATGAGGAGCTTGCTCCCCGATTTCGTCTCATTTTGTCGCGTGTGTAATTGTGTGGTTCAGAAAACTGCTAGCCCGCAGAAGCTCATGTGGGTATCTTCCGGCCTAGTGGCCGTTGTGCATGTGGTTTTGCCAAAGTAAGCATTCAAGTCGAAGATTGTGTTCTCTACGAGATTCGCTATTCAATTCCAGCGATGAGATTTCTTGGCCGCCAGTACGTAAAGAGGTCAGAGAGCTTGCTCGTGCCCTCTGCTCCAGATTGTGGACCGCTGGTATTCTTTCGTAGAATGTCGATATGTGCAGGGCTCGAATGTCAAATGGAAGCTATCTTTGTCCGCAGGTTGAAGTATAACGCGTGTGCGATAGGGATATCGTGCGACGTGCCTGTTAAAAGGTGGAAACTCGGTGATCAGCTCTGTTCCAATTTTTTTTTTTTTTAAAAGACGTTACATCTTTGGAATGTGTATCTTTTTGGGGCTGGATGGCGCAAAAGATGTCAGACAGATGATGGCTTACTATTTGTTTTTCCCGGGATTGTAATAACAAGATGGAGGGGTAAGTCAATTATCTTCTCTCGAATTTCTTAATGAAGCTGACAATGCACACGCACGATAGCAGAACATGAGGTAAGAAATAGAAACAAATACACAATCACGGTGTAGGAAGCTAGAAGAATGAAAGAAGAGAGTAACGAGAAGCACGCAAAAGTATAATTCAATGCACGGGGCGCTCTTTGATCGCAGGCTTGTAGAAGTCATGAAGGTTGGAGTGGATATTCCTTTAGCACGAGTTGATCCGTTTAGCCCAAGTTGTGCCGCAAGTCTCCTAGAGCGTCCTCACAGACTTCGATTTTCTTTGGGTTTAACTTCAAATTTGGGGAGTGAAACCGCGAAGTGTTGCTTTCTGGTTGGGTGGGCTGCGCTATGACGATGGTCCGGTTGGTGGTTACATCGGTGGATAAGGGATAGGGATAGGGAAGGATCATTGATAGGGATGTTTCTTGATGCTGGATTTGGCCAGTTAAGATTGAAGAACGTTGCTGCCAATTGCTGCCATGCAAGTCTTTTCCCATGGTAGCGATGTATATATAGATGCGGCGTAAAAGATTATTGTTACGGTTGCGGTTACGGTTACGGTTATGGTTATGGTTATGGCTATGGTTATAGTTATGGCTATAGTTATAGTTATGGCTATGGTTATAGTTATGGCTATGGTTATTTGTCATGTACTGTACATTCTACTCGAGTAGACATCTTGAAAGCTGTCCGTTGGAGGGTTAATAACAACAGATCCTCAATGATCTATGGACATGGGATAAAGAAAGCGGGACGTAATGAGGGGAAGAAAGATCTTGCTATGTATGTCTTACGAATGTTTCTGAAGCTCATCTAAAGCCTAAAAGCCTATAGCAAGTAGCTTCAACCCTGCTATGTCTACCCAAAATAACATCTCTGTCTATTACCGCCGTCATTGAATTCGCTTCTATTCAGGTTACCCCTTCATCGAACGAAACAATGCAAATTGAACCTCCCTTCTCGTACTCCCCTCCCTTGCAACCCAATGTAGATTGCCCATCCCAGGGGAACGAATATATTATTAATAGCCGTTTCAAACTCGTCGTCTTACTGCTTCCTCACCGTTCAACATGAACTCGAAAAATCAAATAATGTGGTGTGCTGTACAGTGCAGGTGCAAGGTTCTTCCTGTAAGTACGAACCGCGACTTCGCTTACTTACAGGGAGGGCAGCGTTGTTCAGATATCAGATCTCACTGAGATTGGCTTCTTCCATCACGCCTTCTAGAAGCTCATAGCTTAGCTCCAGAAGGGAAACGCCAGCTGTTCTTCAGCCTTATTCCTTATTGCGACTGCTCCCTCGCATTTGGTCAGTTCATTGTCTTGCCGAGACATCGGGTATCGCATTCTCGACGGTCAGATTCAGAATTGCATGCACGCTTCTGGCACAAATTTGATTAGATGCAGATGAGATATACTGCTACATCGGAGCTTCTGTACTCCTTTTTCTATTTTTTCCATACTGCGGGACCAGATTGGTCAATGGCTTTCATGCGCAAGTATGATGTTGTTTGAAAATATCTGCAGCTTCTATTTATATCTTGCAGTGAGAAAGGTCATACAGCCATTGGTAGCCCTGCCCGAAACATATCTCAAGTTCATCCCTCAACTCAATAAATCCATTTCAAGTGATACTACTTTGAGGTCATGTCTTTATCCGCGAACCTGTAACGTTTTCCCGTCATGACACCGCTTCGCCCCCATTCCAGCTCAGTACGTACTGTACTAGCAAGGGGAGAGGCATTCGGCAGAACGCTAGTTCTAGCTTTCTTCCATGAAAGCTTCCATCGCTTACTACTGTATCTGTACGACAGATCATGCAATTGGGTACACTTGTCCAACCATCCTGCTGGAGGTACGAGTAATGCATTCAGAACGCCCTCGATTGAGAAGTCAGGATGGCAGGATCTGCTCGGCAATTCCGTAGGATCAATGGAAAAGGCTCTGCAGTAGTCAGTCATCGCGAGTAATGCACCCGGCGGTCCGTCCCAGCTTCAGAAAAATACTCTCGAATCGCCGCACTTATCATACACTGTGGAAGATGTCTTTTAATGAAGATTTCCCGAAATAGGTGTCATGCGAGCTCGTGATGGTTGGCATTCAGCGGGTGCGTGCGTTCGACTTTGCTTCAGAGTGATAGCCCGTCGACACGACAACTTCAGACATTCAGAAGCAATTTCGCTGCTGATGATACAACTAGGGTCATTCGGATCCAACGGATATGAATGAGATAAGAGCTGGTTCGAAAGCTAAGAGAGCTGGTTCGAAAGCTAAAAGAGCTCTAATCGTGACGAGACAATGAAGAAGGCTATCTCGAGGCCTAGAGGCTTGGTAGGCGTGGCGTTCTGGTGCTGGAAGCTTGTGCTTACTATAGCATCTGTGCAAGAAATAGTTCTTCGTATTCCCCATGCACAGTACCGCACCCGACGGGAGGTTGTGTTCTATTCGTCATTTATTGCATCATGGAAAGTACATGCGAAGCTACACACAGCTCTCACGAACGCTTTCGGAGCTCTAGATTGATGGGAGTTGCTTAGGAGATGCTAACCTGCTATCTTCAACCACCTGAATGACACATGGGGTAACGATCTCGCTAGGTACCGATCCCCTTGGCTGCCGTCAGCTGTTTCCGCCCTTAACTGTGGTGAGACCGCCATTAATTGACACTAAAAGGGATATATAGGTATTGAACCTAATATTTATCACGTGTATTCACGTGAATGAATGTTATCACGTGATTTAGTGCAGGTCACGAGCGACAACAATCCCTCATCTCGTTCATTGGTATCACCATCAGCGAGCTTGTGTGCACTGAGAAGCGCACCTCTGAATCGATATCTCGTAAGAACCGCTCAATCTGTTGATCAAGAGCAAAACTTTTTACATCAGTCATTCTCGGAAAGTTTGGGGCGTGCTTGCGAATATTAATGAAATCTATATTTTATATCTACAATAATATACTTTGTTGCGTTTGATCAAACCTAGGGAATACCAGCACCAGCATCAGCACCAGCACCAGCACCATCAACACCGTTGCTACCGTCCCCGCTGCAAAATAACCCAACCCAATCCCCCTACAGAGCAAAACAATCCAACCCGACTCCCAGAGCACCAAAGGCGATCTCAATTTTACTTGCAGCTTCTCCCGTCGCCACACTTGCTTCTCTTACGAGTCCCAGATAGGTCCAAAGGCCGGTATTCCGAGGTACTCCAGATCCTGCACAAGTTTGATGGTCAATTTAGGATTGGAAATGACAATAACCGCTTCCGAGTTTGTATCACGATACTGCTGAAGAACAAGAGGCAGTGTATTTGGTCGTCCCATTGTCGAGGTGTTATGAATATAGGCGCTTTTCCCCAAACCCTTGATTATACCACCAATCTCATCGCCGTAGGTAGTCAATGGGTCTCGCGTTGACCAGAAGAGATTAATTCTGGTTCTTTGAGCCAAGATTACTGGAAGACAAGGCGCGATTCCCGAGCCAGTGGCCACGAGAAGAATACTGTTAAACATTGGTGCGATACGCAAAACGCCACATGTCGGTGTACGGCGTGCCCATATCTTCGATGGAGGGTTTTGTATGAGTCGCTTGGTCCAGTCTCCTGCATTTGATATGATGAGCGAGAAGCCATCTTCATCTGGCTTGGCGACCGTCGCAAAGGCATGCCATTCGAACAACGGACTCGTCGATATCCGGATGGTGGTTCCTGGTTGCGGATGAGTATAATCGAAGTAAACGCGTAAAGCGTGGCTCGAGAGCTGTTCTGATCGGACCGCTGGCTGTCGGCAGTTGAGCCAGGTGATGATGATGCTGCAGGTACATACCAACAGAAGCCAGATGTTAGGGCTTTTGGCTATAGTGATGGATAGTTTCTGAGTTCCCCGTCCGATATCCGCGTCAAGAATTATCAATGTCCATAGCAGGCCGAGGCAGGACCAGCCAGCCAGTCGGTGGACAATCTCGAAAGCATTGTGAAGTTTAGCGCGCATCGACGGATGAGCCATGACAATCATTGAGATCAAAAGAATATCCAATATGTATGTGACAACCAGAAGAATGCATCTTTCAGCATTGTATCGACCTCCTCGGGAAGTCAGATCGATCGTCAGAAGGATGAACCAGAAAGTTGCAGCAACGGCGCATCCGCTGTGAAGACCTCCCAAGTGGTAGATCTTTCCCATACGTCGACGAAGCCATAAAGGTGCACTTCGTGGAGCCGATGCGAAGATGGTATACAGCAGGTTGATTACGTGCTCTTCTCGAATAACGATGGAAACTGCTAGATTAGTTGAGACTGCCAAGGCGCAAGTTGTCTCGTGTGGCCGACCCCTCGTTATCCAAGTGTAGAGTAAATAGCCAACACCAACGAGGTTGACCGTGAACACGAGTGTGAATAGCATTCGATACTCGGAAGAGATGAATCGAAGGAATCGCAGAAATGGCACTGTGGACTGTTTTTCCACCTTCGCTAAATCCCATGATTCAGTCGACGACTGGCTGCTGCCGCTTGGGGGTGTAGACTGAGTTTCAGAACTTCCTATGCTTCCTGATTCAAGCGCCATCTGTTTCTCTGAGTCATCGAAGCTCCGAGAATCAGTCGACGACGAACTTCTTCCTTCTTCCATCTTGATCTTCGCAAGCTGGGCTTCGTCAACAGGTGCCATCCCTTTTTCCGCGGCCGACAGGTTTGGTGTCTCGTTGTGAGCCATTGTAGTTCATAGACCACAATATCTGTCTTCTTATCAGCTACTCCTTGAGCTCATTGATCACACGCCGACGCTTTCACGAAGTGTACTTACAGGCTGAGCTACTACTGCTGAAGTGCTGAAGTGCTGAAGTGCTGAAGTTGTGGTTATTCCTCGAGATAGCTCTTTCTGCTTCGAGTGTAGTGATCTGCAAGATGTCTAGTAATCAGATTGCGACTGATTGATCATAGAACTCAAGATTAAAATTGTAGAGGGTGGGCCGTGTTATATTTGGACGCGAGGTTACGAGGTATCAAACTCTACTCCGACCTGTGGCCATACACCACGATAAGTCTCCATACACCCTTTTTATCATATGGAGAGGCAAACTTCTGGCAAGCTCCACGACGGAGATACGTCCGTAATTTCGCACCAGGAGGAGCATTTTTGGATGGGCCAAGAAGGATGTCAATGCCAGCTTGCCAGGTAAGTCATTTCCATTTTCGAGCGCGGGAATTCCGCAACGTTGACTGTAGCTGATCGTCGGAGAATCCTGGTAGATCGAATACATCCTATCTAGACACGCAGGTAGGCTCCTTTTATTCAGAGTCTTTTCCATGAGCCCCGTCCATTCACTGATGGCGCCACAGAACGAACGTCATGTCATGTTAGCAAAATCCGTTCAGCTTCCCAGACAACATCTTCCGAAACATATTACAGGTGACGAACCCCTTCGAGAAGATAGACCCTGAATGAGGCTCCATAACAATAGGTCAATCACACCTTCTAGTTCCGTGTCTCCATACCGATATCTTTGCACATTCTGTGAATGATGCCAAGATCCAAAAACGACAGGGGTTTGCGTACTTTGATAGAAGTTCGGAGTTGAACAACCCCGGTCAGACAGCCCTGTCTGCTTTCATAAGAAGCCACTTTTCAGCAACTGGAACCGAGACGGACGATGGCGCATTGTCTTTTCTTGATTGGGACTTTTTGACAGCGTCGCTCGATCTAGAGTGATAGACATTACTGTGATACATTTAGGATTGTTACCCACTGTATGTGCGGGATGAGGTCCATTTGGTACTGCATGTAGCCGTAATATTACCTCTGATATGAAAGTACGAAGTGCATGAAAATCATACACTTGCACGTCGCCCGGTCTCGGTATCGCCATGCAGCGGTTCGGACCTATGTGTGCAACATAACTAGTGACTAACCTACTAACTACCGACCAAACATTCGGACCAGGCTACGTTTTGGTTCTAGTTCCATCTTTGTCACGCTGGATTGCGACAGATTGATGCCATTTTTTGACTAAATCAGTCCAATAAGCGCGGTGCCGGTGCAGAAATCACTCGCACCCTACTCAAGTTGGCTTCACGATACGATGAACAAAGTCATCTGAAATGAATACTGAACAACGTCGACTGTACTTTGTAGAATTCTGCTTCCTTTCCTCTATAGGATTTCTACCAGCATATTTACTTCGTTTCATAGTTCAAGCCTCGCGCCTCGACTTCGCAGTTCAGATCTTAGTCAACGTTCTCATGTATATGTCCGTAATTATGATGGTCGCGCGTCTGTGCAGCCAAGATTAAATCAGCTTCCCTCCCAGGAAGGTACGGGGTAGAATTGGGTCGTTCATTATATTGTGCAATCCCCACTCGCGTCTTCCATTTCTATGTTCCACTCCTTCGTTGCCATGCGGCCTTGCCGCTGGTAATCTTAGATCATACCTTGCAAGGGACAAAGCGCATACATACATGCCGATGGGTAAGTCGGCACGGTCCACGTCCGGCAGCAGGCCTCTAGCAGTTCCATAGGTTGGAGCTAGCTGGGTTCATGTATGCAAGCAAAACAAAACATGTTGAAGAATTCTGATAAGTACAATGCATAAAGTGTGAAGTTATCTTTTTCCCCCTGAACTTTTGGTTTTTGATGGGTGGAAGAATAATGGGTGCGAGGTGGAAGAAAAGCGGATCTCTTATCCGGATCCTGGCAAGGGGTAGTAGCATTGGCCGTGGAATTAAACTGCAGAGAAGTGTGGAGTTGTTACCAGCAGCTAGCTTGTTCGTGAGGGTGTGGACAGCCCTGTCCCCCGGTTAGAAAGCCAATCGCTCTGTAGTTAGCATCGAAGTGGTTCTTTCTGAGGAGTGTACGGAATAGGGTTGAGAGACCCTCTTTTTAGCCTCACATGCCGAGTAGACAGGCTCATCTCGCAGAACGACACCCCAGCATCGGCGAGGGCTTGAAAGCCTATGGTTCTCAAAACGGGTTTGGGGATTGGATGGTGGCGGGTAGGGTGTCGAAATTTCGTGTGGTGCTGATCGGCGATTAGAAAGAGGGCTGGATGGATATCTGATTTGGGTACGTTGACGTTTAACGGGGCCGGAGTTGGCCAGAAGGAGAGCAAACTGGGCTTGACTAACCACTGGCTGACTGGCTGACTCTGGGAGGTTGGAGAGAAAGTGGAGATGCATTCAGCGCAAAAGACACAGCGCCGCAGGGGGCGAAGGCAATGAACGAGAAGAATCCAAAAAGACAGATGAGTGGTGTGAGGTATGTACTGTAGCTCGTAGCAAGCAGGTAGGTAGCTTGGCGGAAAAAAAATTATTTGTAGGTTTCTTGTCACCCTTTATCAGAGTCGCATTGCATCACACCCTATTTTAACATCTGCACCTGCCATCTGCACCCTTTCCAACCCACACAGTACTGTACCTATGCAGTAGCATCGCAACCTTAAGATACCACCACACGTTTGTAGAAACCATTATCCGCTCCGGAGTGGACCAAATGGTTTTCACATGATAAAACTTTTGTCTCTCTTCGTCGACGACATCACTGCCGGCGTCACTTTCCAAACTTGCTTTCTGCTGCAGAATCTGATAGGGAATTTTTTGGTTTTCATTGGATCTTCTAATTTGGATCGACGTTACAGTACAGTTATTAGTTGGTGATTGTAACCATATCCATTCGCATCTGCAATCACACATGGAGTCCTTCACGTAGCATTACCATAATTTCTAACTGACTTATCTATTCTACTGTGTTCGAACTTCCTTTTATCAGTACTCTTGGCAATGCCCTCGTGCGTCACTTGTGATAGTGATATCAGCGTCGCAGTCGATTACGATAGTACTCAGTACCCGCACAGTTGCACGAACTTCAACCTCTTCAGGTACGGAGCTTCCTGTCGCACAAATTTCATGTCACAATGACATCATGAACACTGCTGCTGCTTCATTCTCATCAAGAACCGTCATCCACCCCAAAATAACATAATAATCGAGCAATAGCGTGATGTGACGAAAATAGTGCCATGTAAATTAAGCGGGGTTACCGAAACCCGATATCTATGTTGCCGTCCGACCTATCTATGGGGAATATCAGTTTCCCATCTGTACATCATTAAAACTTTGAAAGTCAAGGTAGAGGAAGAGACGAAAACGCGTGCCGGCAACCAGCGCCAGGCAGCAGCTTTCTCTTCCGGTCTCTCCTTCCGGTAGTCCACCACATCTCTTCCTAGGTGATTGAGAACGGCAATAAGAAAAAACGGAAAGTATTCCCACCAAATGAATTGAACAAAGGAATGAGTTGCCACGCCAAGAGCCAGATGTCGAGCTAGCGCATGCCTAGACAGCTGGGCAATGCCTAGACAAAGTCCCCACGCGCATTTCTCGACCTTCCACTCTCTCCACCATCGTCACTGTCCCTCTCCGTAACTCCATCCGGTGCAGCAGTCACAGTAGTTAGCATCGTGCTTTTCAAATCTGTAGTGGATTTGTCATCCAATTCGTGAAACTCTTCCACTTTGCGTGACCGACTTTGCCAAATCTTGTGACTGTGGCCGGTGCCGTTTCCCGACGTAGTATTCGTACCTTTCTGGCGTGACGATTTCTGAGATGAGAGGAAACCGGCTGGTAAAACGTGTTTCATCAAGTGACGGATAGAAGGAAGACAGGCGCATATGATTCCGGCCTGTGTCTCAACAACAGACCACACTACGATTGGTGTATAGTCCTCTGGAAAGGGGAGCGTTAGTTCGTTTTTCGTTCGGGGGGAGGAAGGTGCGGATTGGGAAGGAGAAGACGCATGAACGGGGCGGAAAAGGTCCGTCGCAGAATATGAATCGTGATAGTAGAGGTGTGAACAAGGCGCAAGCGGCGGCAGTGACTTACTGGTAGGATTAGTGGTGTTGTTAAAAGTGACAAGATATTTTAGACGAATGATACTAATAATAGAAACACTATAATTCCAAATAACACTCGATCAGTCAACGGAAAAAACGTTCCTCGGTATCAATCATACCACCAGTTCAATATTCGGAAGGGAGATAGGAAACAACTCACAAGAGCCCCACACTAAACATGAAAAAAAGCTGCACCTTCTTCTTCACGGAAACCTGCAGCTTCCATAACTCGGGCAAGGGCAGTAACAAGATTGTGAAATCCTGCACTATGTTGAACCCAGCTGCTATATAGGTCTGTAGGTTGACATCGTTACATTTACCTAGTACGACGCCGTCCCACTTAGTCCAGAAGTATGGGATAGGATCGCATGAGAAAATAGTAGTCATGATAAAGGTAAGGCCAATGGCAATGGTGAAAGCGCAGACGCAGTAGCAGGCAATTCGGAAGGAGCGAGCAGGGAAGATTCTTAGGATGAAGACTAGGAGAGATAGCTTGGTGACAGCGAGCAAAGCGAGGTAGATGCATTCGTCTACCCAGAAAAGCTGAGGTGGAATGTCAGCTAGATTAATCAAGTAGCGGTGTATGAGTATTGCACATACATGGAAGACCTCATTGAGCTTATCTGTATCGATCTCCCACATATTTAAACCAAAGCCTATGTCGGCAACTGCATTCTGTAAGCAACGGAATGTTAAGTTCCAAAAGAGAGAAGACAAACCGGCAATCAGAACATAAAGGTAGGGGATTACAAGAACCTAAGTCCATCAGCATTCCTAATAAGTTTTCATGATGTGTAGAATGGAACACACCGCAGCCAAACACATGAGCCAGTCATCGATTCCAAGCTGATCCGCCAACTTCATCTTTACCCATAATCGGATGACAACAAAGACTAAGGAAACAATACAGAAAACCCACGAGATTATTCTGATTTGAGTCTGATCACTTGTATCCACTGTGACACCACAGCCAATTTCAGTGAGTCTGGCAACCTCTGGATAGTGTTGTTAGCATCGGAACGGGTAGTACCAGTACTGTGCTGGCCAAGATATCAAGATGGGAGATATCATACTCAACTGCTCGACAACGGTGCATGTGCCAGCCATACAAATACTCGCTGCAGCACTTAGTTCTGTGTTCGAACAGATACATGCTACATCAGTCGGGCTACACCCTGATGCCTGTACCGCCGGTACGAAGCAATTCACCTAGATACTATGTCAGATGGATGTTCCTTTACCATAAAAACTGGCTGTGTTTATCACTCACCGCACAAGTGGGGAGGGCAGCGAGCAAAGTTGTAAAGTCCGCAGCCTGGACAGCACTGAGCAGTGCACAGCTTAGTATGAGTAAGGCTGTAATGAGCTTCATAGTGAAGGGATGGTATGATTCTTTCCCGGATGCAAAAAATTGCTGTCAAACTCGTAAAGATCAGTTTGAAATCAATCGGGAATTATTTACAAGAGAGTAGTGCAACAGTTACAAACTAAAGAACTAATATAAAGGCTAGCAAGTGTTAAGTAGGCCTCCTCCTGTCGGCAAATGTCCTCCTTGGATGTAGTCTATCTGGGGGACGGCTCAAGTCACTAGGTTCTCACGGTAAGACTTGCTTCTGCTCGGGTCCCGGAAGGAAAACGTTTCTATTCCGATCCACTCGTAGAAGCAGATATGAAGGTTCGACGATGTAGATCGTACTTTGCAAACTTAAAGGAGGAAGGGGACAGAATACGGACTTTACAGAACAACAAGACGAAGCTGAGGCCGCTAGTGGTCAACAATATTGAGCATGTACGTACTAATTAAATTTCGACATTATGTACCCTGAGAAAATCAATGCGAAGGTCTCGTAAAAAAAAAAAGCCAGGCATGATGGAGGAGGAAGTTGGAATAAGTAAGAAGTGACTAATCCCTTCTCGAACATCTCGGCAATTTTGTCTTTCACTTAATCTGTCTCCATGTTATGATAGCGAAAACAGTGGACCGTATCCGCGCTGTCAAGAAATTTCCTAGCTCCCGTTTGAGTCAAAGTCTCGGAAGTGATTGCGACTACTCTAGAGCAAATTCAGACTCGATATTCTGAGCTGTTAAACAGGCAGCTCAAATATCAAACCTAAGATCTGTCGCTCACTCAGGAGAATTTTTTGAAGACTGGCGCACAACGCGAATTTATCGCGTTGTTTGTTTCCTATATTAGACTACTACCAGAGCACAGACATGTTTAACAAAAAGCATTTCCTTGCATTTGCACAGCCTATTACTAGTACTTACTACTATATAGTTCTTCATGAGTCGCATGGACGTACGAAGTACAGTACAATCCCCCCCATGAATAAAGGTTAAATTTTTATGTGGCAAGGCGTAGAAAAAATTAACCTTTATTCATGGGGAGGGATAGTAGCGAAAACAGTGGACTGTATCCACATTTTACGTGCAATCACGCTGTCAAGAAAATTTCCTAGCTCCCGTTTTGAGTCAGAGTCTCGGAAGTGATTGCGACTACTCTAGAGCAAATTCAGACTCGATGTTGTGAGCTGTTAAACAGGCAGCTCAAACATCAAACCTAAGATCTGTCGCTCACTCAGGAGAATTTTTTGAAGACTGGCGCACAACGCGAATTTATCGCGTTGTTTGTTTCCTATATTAGACTACTACCAGAGCACAGACATGTTTAACAAAAAGCATTTCCTTGCATTTGCACAGCCTATTACTTAGTACTATATAGTTCTTCATGAGTTGTACGGACGTACGAAGTACTGTAGAGCCGGCTCCCCACAAATTGGACCCTGTTGACCATAGATCAACCTGACCGGGCTGTATAAAACCGAACTCCACTTCATAATTGCAAAATAAGGGTGGTCAAAAGATGTGGCACCCCACTAAGTTTGATAGGGGACCAATGCCAAGCACTCCAACTTGGAGCTACACTAACGTAGTTAAATTAATCGATGATGATCTGCAAGCTGCATGCTAACAGTAACCTAAATAGGACTCCAAGGTACGCCAGGGTATACTTTTCTGATTCCGAGCCTGGGCGAGAACATAACTTGACAGAGACGTGCCGAATTATAGCCACCTCAACTACAAAGATGAGCTTCAATTCCCCTTCCGCAATAAAACTCGAAGCAAGTTCTCCCGTGAAGTGATGATCCTCATTACACTAGCAATGACATGGCCACTGTTGAGATGGCTTCGAAGTGGTCTCGGACAGTCTCCTCTCTCTCCTTTCCTACTTCGGAATTAAGGATAATCGAATCAAGCACAATCCATTTGCAATTCCAGAGCTTCGAGAAGATCATCCGGAATATGTCCTGTAATCAAATTGTCAGATATCGCAATATCGATGACTTCGAGAAGGTGATAAGCTCAACGGCCACTAGCCCGTCAAATATATAATGTGCCAATTCATTTGCTTGACTGGCAAGTAGATATTTCTTTCCTTACTCACACACACTCATTTGAATACTTTCGCTCTTTTCAGATTTCTCTTCATTTGTGCTAGAAGTCATCAGTATGAAGAACTTCAACTCACTATTTGTTCTTTCGGGGGCGCTCTCGGGCGTTATGGCATTTCCTGCAAGCCCTCTGCATGCCCCAAATGCAGATCTGACCAAGCCCATCCCACTTAACAAACTCAAAGCCGGCCCTGGAGCCCTTGATAGCCGTTCATTATTACCCGACTTCGTTACTCTTAGGGAACAAGTCCAATCTCTCGTCGGGACGGCGTTGAACCTATCTGAGTTCAATGCAGACCTCCAGAGAGTGGACGTCTCTGGCGAACATGCATTCCAGATGCCTAACTATGCGGCTGGAGATGTGCGAGGTCCTTGTCCGGGTTTGAACGTCCTAGCAAACCACGGCTATCTGCCACGCAACGGTGTTGCCACTATTCTCGAGTACGCTACCGCTGTCGAACGGGTTTTGGGCATGGGAATCGATATAGGCCTCGTGCTTGGCGTTTATGGAACTGTCCTAGGAGGCAACCCTGTGTCCTTGACACCAGGTGTCTCAATGGGCGGTTCATCCAATGCACCAGAAGCACAGAACCTTCTGGGTAACTTGGGAGGTCTTCTAGGTAAGCCATATGCTTTATCCCAATAGCTTGCATCAGTAGCTCACAAGAAATAGGAAAACCTAGAGGTCTCACTGGAACCCATAATATCTTCGAGGTGGATTCATCCATCACCCGTAGCGATCTGTATGATGCTGATGGTGATAACAACGACATGAACATGGAGTACTTCATGGACTTGTATAACATGCAGAAAGATGCTGAGGTGCCACATTACACTCTCGATGTTTTCCTCGACCATGCGTTGAACCGTTTCAACCAAAGCATCGCCACCAATCCAAGTTTCTACTATGGTCCCTGGTCTGGCTGGTTCGTTCGCAATGCCGCTTACTGCTTTGCTGCCCGTATCTTTGGAAATGCGTCCGAGGAATACCCCAACGGTTTTCTAGGTATATAATTTTTCCAGTGTTATATTTGCGGCATGAAACTGATCATTTGAACTAGACAAGGAAACTCTCAAGAGCTTCTGGGGGGTGACTGGTCCAGAAGATAACATGACCTACACCAAAGGTGCTGAACGTATTCCTGACAACTACTACCGTCGTGCTACCGACTATGATGCGGTTGATTTGTGGCTTGACATCATCGAAAACGTCAGTCTCAAACGTCCTGCACTTGTGAGGTAAGCATATTTCCCCATCACCATCAGCCATACAAGTAAACTAACAAGCTACTCCAGCATCGGAGGTAACACCAACGGTGTGAATACTTTCACTGGTGTCGACCTTGAAAACTTAACTGGAGGAGTAATGAACGCGGAGTACCTGGCTCAAGGAAACAACATGCTTTGCTTCGCCTTCCAAATCCTCCAAGAAGGAGCACCGAATGTCATTGGATCCCTCTATGCGACTGCTGAGCCAGTGCTTTCGTTCTTCTTGAACGCCGTCAACCTCCCTCTGACATCGCTTGGATGTCGCAATGATGCCTATAAGCAGCTTGGAATTAACGGTGTCGACTTCTTCCAGCAGCTGAAATCAACCTATCCCGGCGCTGCCAAGAGTGGTATTTTCCTTTAGATTCGTTGATTGGCTTCAATTGAGCGCTGGCTGGCAATGCAGCAGTAGTTATCCTTCTGTTAGACTGTAATATAATTTATAATTGGACGCAAATATTTGAGCATTCGTAGTATCCATATCCAGACAAGTAATGACAAGATAGATTACTACTAAATCTTCGTACAACTTCTCGCCGCACGCAGAAATAGAAAGCGTAACGTCCCACATGAGGTGGAGACGGGCTGAAGCACTGGTATCATTGTCATGAGGTTGACGAGATGAAGGGACTCGTAGTCGTCTGGGAGCGACGTCAGCCAGAGCCGGCAAATTCGTTGAAATCCCTTCTATGTGGAGCGATGTGGAATCATTGACATTATGACCAACAGTGGCTCATGGTATCAAGATAAGATGGGAATAAACAAACGCCGACGCCGATGACCTTCCTGATTGGCGTCAGTATCTGTCATCTCTTATTTGTCAGCTCGAGTGGTCCAAGCTTCTATGCATTGTGTGAACCCCTCCATCATGACGCCTTGATGCACTTGCCACCTACAACTCCGAAGCTTTTATATTTTGTCCGCCGCTCACCTCAAAGAATAGACCAAATCATCAATAACCATTCCGCAATTCAGACTTGAATTGTCATATTCACAGATACTCGCAACCTTCAACAATCATCAATCTGCCTTCACCCCGCACCCTCCTCTTATTCCTCCTCGGCGGCGTTATCATGGCTAACATGCCCAATTTCCTGAATCGCCTTTTACGGCCCTTCACAACCTCGAGCTCCTTGGGCCTAAACCAGCCAGCCTTCACACCTGCCTCGATTCCTGATTCCGCGCAGAAATGCACCGTAGCAGCTGGATGTTTCTGGGGCGTCGAGCATATGTATCGCAAAGAGTTCACCGGAAAGGGACTATATGATGCGCGCGTGGGATATATCGGTGGTGATACTGCTAGCCCAAGTTATCGCGTCGTGTGTTCTGGAAGGACTGGTCGTGAGTCATCCACTTCCAATCTGATATGATAAAATATCATAAGCAAAGAGAACAAATCACTAACTGTAAAACTAGATGCCGAAGCCCTTCAAATCCATTACGACCCCTCTCAGATCACCTACCGCCAACTTCTTGAGTACTTCTACCGAATGCATGACCCAACAACAGCAAATCGTCAGGGACCAGACACGGGAAGCCAATACCGATCGGGAATTTTCTATCATGATGATGAGCAGAAGAAGATTGCGGAGGAGGTGACGAAACAGGTCAATGAGAAGTGGTGGAAAGGGAATGTTGTTACTGAGATATTGCAGGCGGGCGAGTGGTGGGATGCTGAGGATTATCATCAGAGATATTTGGAGGTCAATCCTGGAGGGTATGAGTGCCCGAGTCATTTTGAAAGAAAGTTCCCGCCCTTGGAGTAGGCTAGATAGTAACGGTTTGGTGAAAAGGGGTATTGTACATATTTGAATTGTTGTCATGAACCTGTTCCTAAATAATGCCGTCTTCTTGTTTACCTGAGGAGCTCGGATGGAGCTATGTCCCGCGATCTTGAAGTCTACGTAAATATTTTAGGAATAGAAACAAGATAATCATTGTAAAATGTGTCGTGAAATTTCCATCCTAGCAACGGACAACGAGTGTGAACGAAAAAAAGAGCATACGGAAGAATCATTAGGTAGTGAAGGATGAGCGGGATCAGAGCCCACAATCCGATAGATTCGATAAATGCCAGATAACTGATTCGTTTTACAGTATCATGTTTTTGTTTTAACTGTTTTTATTTGTATTTTTTTTTTTTTTTTTGTTAAAAATTTTGGGTTGTAATGCTCAAACATTTAGAGAACAGAGAGGAGAAAATAAAATAAACCCAAAGTCCTACAATAAAACAGAGTGAGAACCGCACTCTTGATATTTTTGAGCGCCATAAGCTCCTTGATCACGAATGCTACTACCATAATACCCGTCCTCCTAATACCATCGACTTATCTGATCATCTTGTCCTTCTAACAATCTCCAACCATTGCGTATGTTTTTCCATCTACTTCCTCCTGTTTTGCTGCATCATCAAAATCTGCACCATCCTTACAAAGATATTCAAGAAGTCCAGTTCTAGACTGATACTCTCATTGACCGCGTCTCGTCTAAGCAGACCCCTCTCGGCCATTCTAGCATGAGCCAAGATCTTCTGCACATCATAGAGTGTGAAGCCACCAAAGACGGCCAGACCACCCCATAGCCAGACGTTCTCAGTGAAAGCCAGAGCACGAGTTGCAGTGGCGGGAAGGACTAAAGGCGCGAAACCAGATACGGCAACGAGAGCACAACCAGCAAGGAGTGGTCCACCAAGGTAGAGGTACTTTTCTTGCTTAGCAGTGGCACCAACGAAGGAAATCGATCCCATCATGGCGAGCGTGTAGAGTCCAGCGCGGCCGATGATGGCAGGCGGTGCCATGAAGAGGAGTGGAGCAATGAATGCGGCTTGAGTAACGTTGAAGGCAGACCAGAGAGCATATTTTTGTATATAGCTAGTAAATTCATATCAGTATATCGTCCTTTCACATTTCGCAAACCAAGAAAGAGGGGCAAAAACTCACTTGCTAGGATCCGTGGCCCTTGTTCCCATCATTGTACCAATACTCAAACCAATACCACCGATCATGACAACCCATGGGTTTGTCGCCATCATTCTGTAGATAAACCCGCTTTGGAACATGGCGCGCGCAGACAATCCAATTATACCGATTCCAATACCTGTGTGCATGAATGTGTCGTTAAGGTATGCGCGCTCGAAGGCCGGCATTCCGCCATCTTCACGGGTTTCACGGTTGAAGACCTATCGAGAGATAAGTTACTTTACCCTGGATAAAGGAAGAGACAGAGAGGGAGGGAAGCATACCAAGTTGATAGCAATCAAGGTTCCTCCAAACATCGCACCACCAACGACCAATTTCTGCAGTAAACTAGCATTTGGTGCTTGAACAGCAGGTTGCTGGATATACGTCCTTGACTGTCTGAATGCATTTTTCGCCTTGGTGAGAGTATTGATAGGCGACGTTGTTCGGGAAGTGAAGAAAGTGTTTGTAGGGCGGGAGGAGTGGAAAGCTCGCGCGGGGATGGATTTGATTGTAGATTTCGAGGCAAGTGCCAAAGTGGTAGGGAGTTGAAATGGTCGGCGCATTGCGAAAGCCATCTTGAATGGTATTTTCTGAATTGTTGTACTCAGTTGGGTTGAGATGTTGTAAGACGGTCGACCGAAGTTGTTTTGTACTGGCGCAAGGAAGGAATATTAGGTGGTGATGGCGATGACGTTCGGAGTTTAGTGCCGGGGAAAAGAACTTTGAACCTTGAAAGAAAGCTCTGGAAGCGAGGCGATTTACTATGTTGACGCCACGACGGAAACTTCATGACTTCAATCGAATTCTAGTGGGATTTAGTAACTTATGTGTTAGATGCTTGTTTACATTCTCAACAATGGTTCGCCATACAGATTGTCTTCGGCGGCCGTCTACATATCCCACTTTGAGGTTCACCACAGACTCAACGCCGTCGCAAGGACCAGAAACATAGCTAGGTTTATGTCTTTGTACTCAGTAAACAATTGGCTTCAGCTAAGAGTGTCGAAGTAGCCTGTCAGCAGTTAATCTCTTGTCCGGATCTATCTACAGAACGTCCTCAGCGAATGCTAAATCTGCTGTAGGACCTTGAAAACATCTGGTACGAAAGACAGCGTGACTGGCGCTCTAGTAGACACTAATTTGGGCGTGGGCTCCAGACCTCGTCAGATCACTTCTGGGCGATCCGACGGAGGAAGGCTTCGGGGAATGGAATGGATGTCCACAGCGCACGTGAAATTCGTGGAGATCACTATCTCGAAATTCAAAGAAACATGGTGGGCCATGAACCCTTTCCGGGCAGAATCTTTCCCATGATGACGGCGAGATTGAATAGCTGAGAGGCATAAAGGCTTATGGGTACAGAGTACCTACAGTGATACTTTTTCGGTAAGTTTGCGGTTCACAGCTATAGAGGAGGGATCGTCTTCGTCTTGGTCTCCCATTGAGTGATATATTATCATACATACCATCACGTTCCTCACTCATCAAGCATGAAAAGCACAAATATATTAAAGCGTATTGATCTAGCTGACTAGCAGTCGAATAGAAAGACATGGTGATATCAAAGAAAAAGAAAAACCCATACAAACAGAAATATTTATGACCGCATCCTATAAAAACGCCACCTCACGCCTTCTTTGCCTTTCTATGCTGTGGTCCGGTATGCCAACGATGCAAATGTTTTATTTTACAGGATGTCTTGATTCTGCCCAGGTACCTTAATTGCCGTCTATCTTGGTGAGTAACTCATCGATCGCTCATCGGAGATATCAGAGTAGTAGTCATCTCTGCGTCCACGAGAACGGTTGCGAGGCATGATGTTGAATCCATACATGTTATCTCTTGACACCATGTAGATAGCCAAGGCAAAGATAAAAGCGAAACCAAAAGCGGACCATTGAAGACCTTCCATTGTCTTGCCTTGTGTGATTTGTATATTCGCCGCACAGCCTACAGCGTCATCTCCAAGCACGGTGTTGATTGCGTTGACAGAAACAGTCAATGTGTAAGCTGCACCCAGACTGGTGGCAACAGCAGCCCATAAGAATGGCATGGCGATTGTACCAGCAGCTCCAACAGGTCGTCCTAGACCAGCAAAGAGCCATGCAAATGTATCAACGAGGAAGCCAACGAGGAAGAAGGACAGTGCCACAGCTGGCATGAAGATTGTGATGTCGTTCTGGAGCTTTTGCCCTAGTTCGACAATGTCGGTGTCGACATGAAGGGTTGTGCCGATCTCGGCGGCGGATTGTGAATAGGGCTTGCCTATACATTGGAAACCGTTCGTGTTATCGAACGTGTTTCCGTTGGCTCCTTGGTTCCCTACGAATGCGCAGAGACCTAGTGGAACAGTTAGCATGCTATTGTTTAAATTTGAGGGATTGATGCTAAGACTCACCCACATAACCGATTCTCAACCCTCCTAACTTGCTCCCATCGGTCCCAACTTTGGAAAGTTGCCCGATGAAGATATTTTCTACTCCAGGGGTGGTTGTCGCAGAGCCAGCAATCGCCAGTGCTAGCACCATCATGTTAGCTGGAGCTTCTCGCAGGAATCAAGAAGAATAACCTCACCCGACATTGTGTAGAATGGGATGGCTGCTAGAACCCAAATCGAGGCACGAACGATGATGTTCTTTGGCCCTGCATAAAGTTAGATCAAGTCTAGTGCGCATTGGAGTATCAAAAGAACTTACTCATGGGCCTTCGTACGGTAGACATCTTGTGTGATTAATTAGCTGCCACTAAAGAGTGGCTGTGGAGATATGATAACAGTTTGTAATGAGCGTCGAAAGGGAAAAGAAAACGAAATGAGAACTTCCGCACCACCAACTCGAATATCAGCAGATTAAAAAGAGTGAGTGTTTGATGTTGTAGTGGTTGAGAGAGACCAAGATCCCTTGCTCTCTCTATATATGAACATCGGTAAACCGCAACGTACTCCATCTACGGTCATTTTCAGGCTGTCCCAATAGTGCCTGTGCAGCGCCTCAACCAGAGAATGTTTCGTTCCCCGCAAAATCACTTGATTGGGAGTAGGAAGCAAAAGCGTGGAATATGCGACGCTGAGTCTACCAACCGCAGCATTCTCATTACTGTAAAAGTGCCATTTGACGGTCACCCTCTAATTGAGCCGCGGTCGACAGACGGTAAGCGCTCCATTGGGTGGTTTTGGATTGTGCAAACTGGTTGCCCAGGTATTGATAACGTAAGCACTCCAATGTTGTTCGCGATTTCTATCGCAGGCGCCCGTGCAACTTCGACTTCTGGTCAAAGCCAAGGCCAAAACGAGGCTTTTGCGGTATGCTCACCAGCTGTCGTTCCTTTATCGTATGAAATCGCTCTATCGAGGCTCTATCAAGGCCGATAGGGCAGGTGCCATACTCCATCCGACCTTTCGGAGAGGTGGTCAATCATCCAAATAACATTTTTGCCCGATCTATTTTGAGAGCACGCAAGCCTGGTAGTCTCAGGCAGGAGAGGTCGTCGAGATCTCAAGAATTTGATATCCAGTATGTCGCGACTACATACGTACTGTGTGCAGCACGAATATTTCTTGCCAACTCTCACGCTGGAACATTGTGCGTGGAAGTTTGCGTGGCTTTCCAGATTTCTTTGTTGGTGGTCGATGTGGTCACCAGCCACGGCTGGCAGTGCGCGGCCATTCAAAGCGGACAGATGTGGCTTCAACACTTAACCCAATCAAGTCCAGCGCCAACCTTGAGCGCGGCGGAGCATATAAGGCTGATATGCCGGTCATTCTAGTCTCGCTTGGTCAGAAAGGAGGTTATCGTGGACGAGATATCGACCGATGATCCAGATTGTTGGTGTTTCAAGAAGCTTTTTTGACTCTTCGAAGAGGATTCGGACAAGCTGCTACCTGTAGCACCCTGTGACCATTTTCACTCTCTCCTGTCGTCTGTCGACTCTTAACTCTGGCAGGCCGTAGTTTCACATCCGGAAAAGCACCGAAAGTGTTCGATTTTGGAGGCTTATTCGAAGCAAGAGAAAATTCATTCACATAGCCAGGCCAGCTGCGGATGTTAGTAGTAGGCTGGCCCAACATCGTCCGCGAGAATATCTTCTTTAGTCCTTGTGACAAGTATTTGAGAACAGTCATCTGCTACTTTTCTCATCATAAGTTCTAACCCGTTTCAAACCTCAAGTACCATTTTTCTAATGGTCTGGCCTTCAGCTGATGCCAAAATGCTTTTGTCACCGTAAGATCCTTTCATAGGATGCGGAGGCAAGAGTCTAGGCTTGTGCCGTCCTCAGGCAAGTGATGACTCTTCTTGCCTCCGTTGACTTCGAGTGTCTACATACATCTATTCGTCTAAAGCGCTCATATTTCTCATCTATTGAAGTGTGTCTATTCCTCATCGTCATTTCCTCCAACATAATGTCATTCGCGAGGCAGCAATTTCCTATACTCAGAGCGCAGATTCACAATTTGGGCTGTTCAACTCCAATCCACCTTCTTCTATCGATTTGTCCGCAATGGAGAGGCCTGGGTCTCTGACTGTATGCTCAACTCTCTATACATCTCAAACTTCTCGCTGATAAGCTAAGTTTTTACTTACAGTCAATCTTCGAATCAATTACAAAACTATACCTCAAATATGATCGACATCCGTCATCCACAGCAGACAGTTCATTTTCAATAGACTTCACACTCGTTCAAAACATACATGCCTCTACAAATACATAAAAATGCCACTCGCTACATTTTCTTGGTCGCTCCACTTCACTTCATTT
Source organism: Clarireedia homoeocarpa (assembly GCA_001465935.1). Lineage (NCBI taxonomy): Eukaryota > Fungi > Ascomycota > Leotiomycetes > Helotiales > Rutstroemiaceae > Clarireedia > Clarireedia homoeocarpa. The sequence goes on along the minus strand of LNKV01000036.1, from coordinate 398,740 downwards.
TTCCGATTCTCAACTAAGAGTCTCGTGTCATCCCCAAACCAAATTCGTCCCATAAAGTCGGCAACTCTCCTTCAGAGTACAACTCTTCACTAGCGTCTCATCCATATCTTCCTACCACAATCAAACCCGAAAATCAATCCTTCCAAAAGCTCCCTTTCACTCAACATAAAACCACTTCCCCCGAGTCGGAGCCATGTATACTTGAGTCGTCTCAAACGTCTCTGTGGTCTTCGGAGCGGGCAGTAAGGAGGTAAGAGATGGAGGGGAGTTTGGATTGTTTCTCGTTTGTGTTTGATTTCGTGCTAGGAGGTATGGTATAGTGGCGGTGTAGATATTGATTGGAAGGAAAGGGCTGCTTGGTTAGCGGGACTAGTACTGCATGGACTGGACTCTGGTTGCCTGGAAGAGATATCTGTTTTCTGAGGCTTTTTCGTTCTTGTTTTTGTTTTGCTGCGGCTGGGCAATAGGTTTGGAAAATTTTAGCGTTTTGGGCTTTGCGGCAGGCGTTCACGTAGGGAATTCAGGGAAAACATAGGAAAGGGAAATCAATTCAGGTATGGCGTTGGGTTTCATTTAGGATTTCTAGTTAGAAAAATGCGCAAATTCTCTGGCGGTTTTGACCATGAAGCAAACTATCGTTGGTGCTTTTAACCGATTCCATAGAGACCAAATCAGGAGGTACTCACTACTACACTATCACTTCACCACAGTCAGCCACAAGGAAAGTACAAGCAAGCTCCTAGCATTGCAGTCTCAATATTCCATCAAGCTAGATCAATCCAACCTAACCAAATCAGCCAAGTGGCTACGACTCGTCTCGCAGGCGAACAGGAAAAAACTCTTCTCTTCCCCGACCTCCCCAAGACCCGCGACCCAACGCCCCGGGAACAAGGTTCCCACTCACCTATCCTATCATACTACAATATGTTAGTGCAGCATCAGCAAACCACGTTTTCTCTCAAAGACGAGGAGAATGAGGCCCTCATCGCCCCACGCAAAAAATTCCTGCCCAACATTCTCACCCTCCCACCTTCTCACCCACCACACTCTCGCATTATCCAGGATGCAATTGCGCACCGGATACTACTGCCGACAGAGTCTATGTGTAATCCAGGGGGATTCTAGTGCTGCCCGAGGCAGAATTTACCCGGGGTTTAGCGCAGGCATTGCGCAAGATGTCCGCTCGAGGAAGAAGTTAGAGGGTTCTTGTTAGGTATACCACGAGGAGTATGGATACCCTAGGGCCTACTTGATCTAGTGCCTAATCACGATATTGCAGGAGGATGTGATTCTAGACCTTCTATGCAGTTTGATTGCTTCTACGTGAAACTCGGAACGGCGTGCATGTATGGCAGTGCACCGGGTTCTTGGAGAGCTTTCCGGTAAGAGTCAGATTATCTATCTATTGATTGATTGAATGATTGCCCGAACACGGCACGCACCAGTTATTCACATTTACTTCTATGCCTGTGTGACTAGTGTGCCTGAATGGTTGATTGATTGATCTACGCGCACAAAATATGAGCTTGTACCATGCAATCCTACAATCTCACCAATCCCATTAATCTCAAAGCAGAGCTGTGCACTTTAATCAACTACTACGAAGGAAGTTGATTTTCACATTTGCATTTTATAAACCTTGCCACCACTTCTCTAAAAGAAGCTCAAAAGAAGAGGCAAGTAAGGAAAGAAGAAAAAGAAAGAAAAAAAAAAAAACTTTCCGGTCTCCTTGCAGGTCTCCCAACCCACAACTTCTTTACATATGCGTTAAAGCCCAGCCCCATCCAGTGCAGTGCAGTGCAGTTCAGTCTAGTCCGCACGGTGCTTCCACCTACACATTTCCTAGAGCGCATCTAGCCATCTCATTTCATCCACAGTGGAACCCTCAATCTCCTCATTTTCCAAAGAAGGTATCTCAGAACACAATTAAAAACCACCCTCGCCCACACCGAAACGATGGATCCTCTCCCTCCTTTCCCAACCTCACCCGTCAGCAGCACCAACGACATCTTCAGCTTCGAAGAACTGCTCTCCGACGAAGATATCAATAGTTGGGTTGATCTGAGCTGCTGGTCCGATTTTACCGATTCCTCAATAAGTGCTACTACAGCAGGCGGGTTGCATTCTGCTGGTTCACCACCTTCTTGGTTGGCCTTTGTGGGCGGCGAAGGCGAAGGCAACTATCATAGTGCTTCTTCGCCCAATACCGCTTCATCGTTGGGTTCCTTGCCGTGTCTATCCGTGGGTGATACATTAAAGATGGCATACCCAGGACCTCCGCCCTCAATCCCCCTACCCACACCACCGATAGGTCGGACTCAAGAAACAGCGAGCATGACCTCGCCCTATCAGCTCGTACCGCAGAGTTCGAGCATGGGTTGGGAATCGCATTGGGGACAAACTCTTATATCCGCATCGACATCAACGTCGTATGATACGCCTTCGTCAGCTCTTTACACACAAACACCGGTATCCGCGACCACAGCACCCTCTACATACCCTACTGTCCCCAACCAACCACTCTCGCTTATAACTCCCCTTATCGACCCCGTCCCCTTCGCCTCAACCGTCGCGACTTCTCAGCATAAATTCCACTCCCACCCGCTGGTGTATAAATCCGGCGCTACGCCCCACGAACTGCGCATGCATCTTGCAGCCGGGAATTCCGCTATCACTCTACATGGCACCGTGTCGCGCGACATTCCCGCTTCATCCTCATACTCCTACACCACCCCCACCAGCCCCCTAACCGGGCTCCTCCTCTCCCTCGAAACCCCCCTCAAACCCCACACCTACACCCCAACGTACCGCAAAAAAACCACCGAAGCCATGAAAACCGCCGTGCTCTCCCTCCACGCCCGCGGCATCATCCACGGGGACATCCACCTCTCCAACTTCCTTTACTGCGCCACCGATTCCTCGGTACGTCTCACCGGATTCCAGGATGCTTTTTTCGAGACCGAGGCCGAGTCCTCCTCTGAAGAAGAATGGACGCCCATAACAAGCGGAACGATCATCTCTCCCAACCGCGCACGCTTGTGGCTCGAAGGTGTGGATCGGCGCGCGAACCGCGAGGATGATTTATTTGCGCTGGGGATATGTGTTTGGGAGGTTTGGACGGGGAGGAGGTATGTGGATGGAGGGAGAGGAGGCGGGGGAGGGGTAGGCGGTTTTGAGAAGAAAGGGGGGTGGGAGGCGTTGAGGAGGGGGAAGTGTGTTAATGTGGGGCTGGTGGGGGATAAGGCAACGAGGGCGATGTTGAGGGGGTGGTTGAGGGCGGGCGGAGGGGTTGTTTGAGACGTTGGAGGAGCGGAGGAGGGAAGGGGGGGGATGGAAGGAAGGTGGGAATAATAGGTTGGGTTGGGTTGGGTGGAGTTATTGGTGGGAAAAGATTTTAAGTTTCTATTGGAGTGAGAGTCTAGTAAAATGCAGAGAATAAATGAAGATGACCACTGGGCCATTCATGCACCTCATCTAATCTAATAAAGCGAGAGAGAGATCAGGATACAGTTCCTTGCTCGTCCTCTTGATTATTGATAGCAACTGCTAACAAAGTACCGGAGAACTTAGAATCAAAGGAGAAAATCTGCCCAACTAGAGCGTATAGTGATTGAAGGATCGCAAGAAGTTATGTCACCTAAAACAACCGTAGTTTGAACGATTACTTCCAGTGATTGAGCGAATGAACTCAGAGAAACTGAACAGGTGACTTGTGAATGACCTGCAAGACTTCTAGCAAGTAACTCCTTGACATCTTACCTCTTGTAGGTGCCTTAAGCCAGCATTCCGAAAGCCTACATGAATATACAATGATTTACAAATACAACGCTGAAGCTATCTATCTATACACCCAAAAACTATCGAACGATATTTTCCCTCAACCCACTTGTCCTCAAAGTATGACCATGTCCCGTAATCAGCCCATCCTTTTTCATCCGTAGAACCGCCGCCTGACCGTTCCCACCCTCCGAACTCAAAAGACTATTCCCAGACGCCGGTCCCGTTGTCAAGTTTGATTTCCCACTCCCGTGCCCATTTTCCAGCGCTTTTCTAGCCGCATCGCCCTGCCCCGCAACCCCGAAACTTTCTTCGCTTCCGCGTCGACTACCCAGGCCTCTACCACCCGCTAGCAATCCTTTGATACCGCCTCGTTTGCGTTCGGGGAGTTCTTCTTGTCCTGCGCTGCACACATATAGAAGGTACTTGAGATTTGGGACTGTTTGTCGGATGTCAAGAACACGGAGACCTTGAGACTCGGCTAGTGCTTCGATGTTTTTGTTCAGGAGGAATACACCATAGTCGAATCTGAAACGTACGACGGACTTCATGTACAGGGGAAATACTCGTTGAGCATCTTGTAGAAGGGAAATAGGGTCGTTGATGAGGGATCGAGAGCCATAAGGTGTGACGGGATATGGTAGCGGAACAGAAAGATAGTATTGTAATGCGTAAACGAGCTGGGCAACATGTCCTAGTGCTGCTGATATGACATCTTCATCGTGGGCGGACGTATCGTCAAATGTAGTATTCGGCAGAGGAAGACCACAGATTGTGAAGAGTAATGGATGAGATGTAGGTTCGATGGGAAATATCTGTATAAGTTCCTCGCAGATACGACGACGTTGACCGCGGATTTGGGACAGGGTAGAAGTATGTAGATTGCGACATGTGTTCAGTTTCACCTGAGCATCATCAACATCAGATTGTGCTTCTTCCTGAGCAGCATACCCAGAGGAAATAGCTGCACGACGAGCAGCAAGAGATGCCTTGAGTTCGGTTCGACGACGTTCGGAATGGGCGCGGACCTTGCGGGCACTCGAGACATAGCGATTAGCAAGAGTCAACGATTCTTGAGCTATGGGTATGGAGCTGGCAGGGGATGGATTGTTTGACAGAATGTTATTTATCTGAGAAGCAAGCTCTTCGCGAGTAGCTAGAGCATCTTGAATGGATTCGTCAAGATTCGATAGGCGCATGAGCGCATTGTAGGAGGATGTAGGAAGAGTAAAACTAGCTTTGGGTTGAGGAGGCTTCGGGGTAAGGTCAATCGTGTATATGCCGTCGATGAGATGAAACAGAATTGAATTTGGCGGAAATGGGTGGTTTTCCATCGACCCCAGGAATTGTAGAGACTGCAAATTGACTTCTTCTTCAACGAGCGGAGTGAAGTCTTGCCGTTTAACCCACACTTTTACTGTGAACGCATCGATTCGCGTTGTCGCCGGACCAAAAGATGATAGATCAAAAGACCTAAAGGTAGGATTCATTGCCTTTTCCACAACCTCACTAATGTAAATCGGGTCTTCCTGTCCTTCGCAATGTAACGTGAAGAAGGTATCTGCCATCCGACTGTCGCGTACATCTTCGAGTTTCTTCTGTCTGAACGAAGGACTCGCACCCGCCCAGTTTGTACTCGACCTCCTTGGCTTCGCAGGCCGAAGATCCCCAGATGATTGCGCATGGTGGAGTTGTGGTTCGCGACGCAAAGCCTCGAGCTTCTGTGGTGTTTTATTCAGAGCTGCATCGTCAATTGTATGGCCTCGCGGACGGGCGAGCGTCAGATTTCGAACATAAATCCCTTTGAGATGGCGCAACTTTCGATTCTGTGGTAGGATCAGTGGCCGCGAGGCCTCGGAAGTCATGTTGATGATGAATGGGTTGTCGTGGATTGGAGCTCAGCTAGCTACCGGTGGGTAGGTAAGGGTATGAGATATTATCCTCGTCAACCAATAGAAGCTGTGACTTTATCGGCCTTGCAGCCTTGACATTTTAAACTTGTAGTTTTTGGCTCTGAGCACAGCGGACCGAAACACCGACATTAAATTCACGAAGCATTTGATCGACAAAAGAAATATAATTTCTGATATTGCAAGAGGTCCCGCTCGTGTTACGTCACAAGACGATGTCCATACTATAGAAGACCAGCGCATGCATAAAGCCCCGCGAAAATCCTATCCGCCTACATGCAGCCAGGGCATTTCCGATATCAAATGGGAACCATCCAGCATAAGAAACACAGACATTTTTGTTTGTTTTAAAGTCAGCGAGTTTTGATTTCCCCTATTGCTGCCACGTCCAAAGTGTGCTTTCTAAACCCAAGCCAATATATTTCTCTGCAAGCGTTCGAGCCGCTCTTCGCATATTAATAGAATAAAAGTACAGTCATTACTAGTGGTCGTTAATCGTTTCAGACGCCGTGAACGCCAGAAAAGATTTATCCCTACCCATTATATTTTTGACCTTATACAATTCATCCCTAGCCAGTCAAAACTCCTAGAACGTATCGTAGAACGTATCTCATCTAAATCATCCAGCAAGTAGCGGCAACAATCGCTACCATAACCCAGTATCCGCTGCTCTGGGCGATCATTCTCATTCCAGCCAAATTAGCATCATCACTCCCTCCAGAAGCGGTGGTTCCATTTGGCAAGGTTCCGTTGATGACAATGGTGGAGTTTCCTTTAATGTCAACGACATTGACCAAGGTTTTGTTAAGACTGTCGTAGCTTCCATCACCGATCAATTCGTCCAAAACGGTAGTATTTCCACTATCATCACAACCACACTCGGCATATTGAGCACACAGACAGGTAACCGGCTTTGTTTCGTTGACGCCACTGAGATCTGTTTGTCGTGTTTGCAACTCACGGGTTGTGTTTGTTGCATTTGCAGAGTGGTTGCGGAAAGTATATGGGTTGTGGTAAGGATAGCTGTATGCACCATAAAGCCAGAGACCAGGGAAAATAGCGGCAGCGCCGACTCCAAGGAGAACGACCGGGGGGATTCCTAGAGGTGATGTGCGTCCTGCAGCATATGGCGTGGTGGCTCCTCCGCCATAATAACGTCCACCTCCAAAGCGGGGTGTCGGACCAGATCCAGTCTTGGTAGATCCCCCAATAGATGATGAAGATGAACCACGTCCAGATGAAGATGAACCACGTCCAGAAGAGGAACTGCTTGATTTATTGTTAGAATTTGACTTATTTGGTGAGGATGCTATGACACTAGAATTCACAGCTGCAATCAGCCAACCTCTGCCTGGAAAGTGACGAAGAGGCAACACTCCCCATTAGCAGAGTTAGTAATCCCAACAGTGCATTACCGCTTGCTATCGCAACTCCATAATTTGAAGAACTACTCCCTCCACTTCCGCCAACCTTGATTTGTGTCCCATACTCCAAAACAGAATCAACATACCTTGAACCGGACGACCCAGAACTAGAGCCCGAACCACCCTTCCCAGAGCTGCTGCTTCCTCCACCACCTTTACCCCCGCCACCTCCACCACCTTTTCTCTTGAACAAATCTCTTTGTTCAATTACGGATTCAACATATGCGAGATCATCTCGCGCAACATTGTCCCAGCTAACATCTCTTTGTTCGAAGTCATTATCGCGCGCGATAAGTTCGCCCTCGTGTATATACTGTGGATGCGCAAACGCCGGAGTCGACGTAATGAGTAGCAGCGCCACGGTGAGGATGTCCGATCTCATTGCGTTTGATTTTAGGTGTTTTCTGCGTAAAGCAATAGAGGTATTTCAAAGTTGTATCTGATAGGTAACTTCGAACGAGGATATAATCAAACCCAGCGGTGTGGTAATCTAGTAGAGAAATGTTGTGACGATCAATGTTTCGCTTGGTCGTTTCACAAAAGTGGTGTGAATCAGTAAGTGGGAAATAGGAACTAAATGGAATATATGTAAATGCGATTCATAGACTAAATCTTGCTGCGCCAAGGTCTTTGCCTCACCGTATGCCCAATTGACAAAAGTACTCGTTTATCTGCGCGATAGCTTGTCCGTTGTCAGTAAGACAATACAGCGTAGCAATAGTCTGGGCTGAATTTGATATTTGTCCGGCTCATCGTATTTGCCCGGCTGATTCTAGACCCAAGAAACAAACGCTGCATTGGTGGTGTAGAGACTTGGCAAAGCGTCATCTCAGCAAAGCGTCATCACACACAAATACTTGGAGAAGATAGACGAAGCGCCGAATTACATTTATTTGTCACGTTTTCCCCTGCTCTGAATGTATGAAAAAACCTGAATTTGCCGTGCGACAGAGAGCAAAGAAATGGTGCTGTGTGTGTGGTGTGAGCTCATTCATTGTTGATCTCATCGGCTATTTGGACTATTGATGTCAGAAACAAAGGGACCGGACTAGTTTAGAGCCTTAAGATCTATGGTTAAAAGCAACGGCCCACGCTAGTCTGCCCCTGCGCCCCACTAGCTGAGGCGCAGGGGGTGCGCACGTGTTGTGTGGAGAATGAGCCCCATGAATAAGGGAAGCCGTGAATTTCGCCCTGGCTGTGAAAGTAGAACATTCCAAATCTTTAGTAGCTACTAGATGGGCAGTGGTGGGATGGCAGGGTTGAGGAGGCGGTACGAGATTTGATCATAATATTCTCGTGGAACATTAAAAGAAGGCAAGCTAGAAGGCTGTGAGCCGCATACCCCAATGCAGCCTAGAAGCTTGGAGAGTCACTAGAATCACTAAATCATTCTGGAAGGAGTAAGGTCCTGTCTTCCATGGTAATCGTAAACCCATATCAATCATTTTAAAGAGTTGATGAATTGTAACATTGATATCATGTCTCATGACCTCATCAAACCAAGTGTTGCCTATCTGCATAGAGCATTCTTATGGCAACTCCTTTTCTAAAACTGCCGGGGCAGTAATAGTCTTGCCCTTTAAGCTTTCCAACCCTTCACCACCCTGTAGAAATAATTAGCTTGGCGAAATCGAAGTATCGAGATACAACTTACATAGCTCATCAATGGAGACACTTCAACACCATCATCATCATTGTTTTTGCTGACCACAGTGGCACCAGCAGCTTGTACCCATCGTTTGCCCTGATCCATAATGTCCTTTCGACTGGTATCTGGATCGTCTTCACCTGTGCCCTTAGCATTCTTCAGAGGAGAGAACTCATCCTCACGTTTCACTTCCATACAAGCAAACTTGTCGAGCTCCAGCATTGGGAAGACATCGAAGACGAATTGTTCGAGCTTGATACCGTTTGGCTTTTCTGGCTTGACAGTTGTTCCCTTCTCGGTATCCACGTAAGGAATCTTCTTGCGCGCAACGTGGTGAGGTAACTTGTGAGCCCATTGTGGAATCGACTCGAGGAAGCGGAAGGAATAGTAGTGATTGACAATGTTGGCAGCTCTGAACTTCAAGACGTCTGGTTGCTTTGCATCCTTAGCTTCAGCCGTCTCTTTGTCGATCTCAGAGTATTCAACGACATCTGGCTTGCCGTTCTTCAGCAGAATGAGACCAACTGACTCTGTGGCATTTCGCTTTCGGACGACCTTTGTAGCAATATCGACATCCTTGGCTGCGGAGAATCCAATGAAGACCGGGTCTGCCACCTTGACTAAACAATTGTCCACACAGTATGCATGAATGTGCTGGATGCCACGCTTTGTCAAATCAGACATTACAGTCGAGGTAACAATGGCTTGGTAAATACCACCGTTTCCATCAGGAGCTACAGCAACCTTTCCTTTGCTCTCCAGAAGAATTTTGCCATCATTTGAAATACATGGTAGAACTCCTTGCTCAAAAATGACAACATTCTCCTTGTCCAACCCAAAGTATTTGTTTTCTTCGAAGTATTGCTCGGTGGGACCACGGGTTGGTCCGCTGGTCATAACATACCAGGGAACAATAACCTTCTTCTCATCCCCATGACCGGCCTTCTTGTGTGCTAATCTCTGAACCTTAAGAATTCGCTCTGCTTGGATTTGGAACAAAGATTTGTTCGATGGTAAGCCAATGTTGAAGCATCCCTTGGGAGCTGAACTTCCCAATCGAGTTCCTTGGCCACCAGCCATAAGTACCACTGCAACTTTGTTATCTGCAATCAGATCAAGACCTGACTGATACCATTTCTCAATTTCCTCGGACTTCGAATCGAGAATGCTGGCAGTGGCAGACTCTGGGAGAGGCTCCAGACCCGATCCATTCTTCTCGTTGGACTCGGTCTTGGGAGGATTGAGAGCTTTTTCGGTGATTTTGTTGATGTATTCCGGATCGATGCTGGATAACTGTTCGTACAGTGCTGCCTTCTCGGCTACATCGAGGGAGTCGTAGAAAGCAAAAACCTGGTCTTGTTTTGCTTTGGCGTAGACCTCCTTGAGCTGTTGGAGGTCGGTGGAGCTAGGTTCTTTTGGAGGGGCACCCGAATTGCCTTTACCTCCCAGGTGCAACTTATCGAGAACGTTTTGAACAGTTTCCATTTTGGTTTTGGTATGTACGATGTTGGAGAAAGGGGATGAGTGAAAAAAGAGAAGGGTGAATACTTTCAAAAGAGCGGTATTTAACTATAGAATTAAAAAAAAAAAAAGCAACTTCTTCGTAATTCATCCCCTGTACTCGGCGGGCTTTGTCGTTGCAGATTTTACGCAACCTCTGCACGCACCAAGAACACAAACACGTGTACTAGAGTGAACCTTTGCTTCACCCCTCATTTTCAACATCACAGTTTCCAATTGGAGACGCCAAAAACATGGCTGTCAGTCCTTACGACAATTGGCGCTTTTGATTATATTTGCCATGGCCGTCTCCTTTCTTCTTCTTCATCGTCCCATCTCAATTGACTATTTTTTCTATCTTAATAAGAGTGGCTAATATTTCATAAAGCGCCCGTCTCTGAATGACACCCTAAAGAATTCGAGTCACCACACAGTGTAACGAGCTTCAGCAGTCAATAAAAACGCCCAAGCCCACCCCAGCAGACTACGAGTCAAGTATTCAGCAACTACATGGATCTAGCCCCCATCTACTTAAAGATGCAGAAGCCACAGAGGAGAGCATCATCTACATATGCTGCAAGTAGAAATGGTAAGGACATCATCGCCTATCCCACCTTCATCCTATAAAGCTAACCTAACTCACAACGCCAGGTCCTGCGAATTCAGAGACAAGCATTATTTGCAGGCAGCTATTCAAGAACGCGACAAAGGAACTGCTATGAGAACAAGCACCTTTCTCTTTATACAAGAAATAATCCAACTGTTGTAGTAGAGAACCGGATCAGAGTATAAAATCCTCATGAGGAAACTCTTAAGTGGTAGTACCACCTCGCTGGATTCTCAGGATTTTATCTTTTAGTTGGTTCTGCATCCATGCCTCTTTCGAGATCTCTTCAATTGCGGTAAGGATAGGCAAGGTAAACATCACCTCGAAACGTAGGTGATACGTCCCATCATGCCTTCGTGGTCTCTTCGTTATGGTCTCTTTTATCGATTTGCGTATACTCCTGGGCGGCAGTCGTCAAAGAACTTCATAGTCGAAACAACTGAAATGCCTGTAAGTATTGGGTCATAGTGTAACTATGACCTCTTTCTCCATCAGCGGAGTGGGAGCGTCCATGAGACAAACAAGTGTTATCTCATCAACATTGTTGATTATGCGGCCAATGCGTCAAGATTTTCCCAGAGGATGTGATGAGCCATTGGCTGTGATGCATCCTTCATGTTCAATAGGTTACCCAAAACCTATCATATGGACGCATGGGTTTTGTGCATCTCACGCAACATCACTCTTGTCGCAGGCACTACTGAAGGGCGTTAACAAAATCATTCCTTATGCGATCAAACCGAATCGGCGGGGTTATTGTGAAGGATTTGGCGATATTGTTTTCGTCAATAGGGAGAGAATATAACCAGTTCTTACTGGGTAGCATATTATTTCTAGCCATCATAAGATTTTTGGACTGATTGCGGCTAGCTCTCAGCACCGTCAGACAGCTTTACTACTTGAGCTTGCTAGTAGAGAATGGTCAAGCTCTTCTGAACATAGGATCTGTAGAAAGTTTTTGGATGGAAATGGGATAAATGGTTGGTTGAAGTAGTGAAAGCTGTGGCTAAAAATGCTTATAGCCTGGTATGTCTAGATGGTAAACCATGATGATACAGCGTAGAACGCATTGATGTAGTCCTGATATTCTATCTTTTATTGTGTTGGCCATAAATTTGATATACTGAGAAATCATACTGTGGTCGTTCTGAAAGTCTAACTAGCAAATCTCCACAGCAACCGTTCCCAGGTTCCCCGAGATGATGAGCGTTCGGGGAGTCGCTACTGAGTAGACCAGCCACCTCATGTCTCCACGGACAGTATTCAAGAAAGAAGAAGATAGTTGAGCATATAATTTTTTCAAGTGTTATTGTGCTATTTCTGCTGCTATTTATTTAACGGCAACAAGTTGAATTTTTCGCATTAGGTTGTACCTAGATTCTATGCTATTACTGTAACATGAGCGAAGTACGAAATACCGATGAGGGCGGTGAACCAGTTAATCAATCGTCATCTAGCTTCAATAGCAGATTGAATTTATCCTCATTCGCGTATACCCCGCCTGAAGAATCACTTGCGAAAACCGCCATCCGACGAAGCCCTCGGAATGCTCAATCAACTTCATCAGCCTCAAGAGCCGAACCTACACCCTCCTTATCCAAGCGCGCACGCTCTGCCATAAAAGACGAACCTACCGATGCAGCGCCCTCCCTAAGCAAGAAGCCTCGCAGGCACAACCCCTCATCTTACGCACCTCCATCTACCTACGCACATCTTCCATTTCTCCCCGATGTACTCGCACCGAATCTCATCTGCGTCTTTGTTGGTCTAAATCCAGGTGTTCAGACAGCTCGGTCGGGCCATGCATACGCACACCCATCCAATCTCTTCTGGAGACTGCTTTATTCATCCGGATGTACCACTCGACTTCTGAAACCCGAAGATGATGTGCGATTACCAGAATTGTACTCGATGGGCAATACAAATATTGTAGAGCGGCCCACGAAAAATGGAGCGGAATTGTCGCAAAAAGAAATGGATGATGGGGTGGATGTGCTAGAGGAGAAGATACGGAAATATAGGCCGGAGGCTGTGGCGTTGGTGGGGAAGGGGATTTGGGAGAGTGTGTGGAGGGTGAGGAAGGGGAGGCCGATTAGAAAGGAGGAGTTTAGATATGGTTGGCAAGATGAATCGGAGAATTTTGGTATTGTAGAAGGAGCGGATGGATGGCAGGGAGCTAAGGTTTTTGTGGCTTCCAGCACGTCTGGGCTGGCAGCTTCTTTGCGTCAAGCGGAGAAGGAAAGAATATGGAGAGAGCTAGGATCGTGGGTTGAAGAAAGAAGAAAAATAAGGCTTGAGGAGGAGGCTACGGTGAAGAAAGAATAACTTATTTGATGTTGGTGTCTGAAGCATATAAGTATGAAGGTATAATATGAGTGTCTATCGATGCTGGCTGCCTATGCTGTCATCATAATGTATCGTGTTACTTTGTTATTAGAGCCCATATAACTCTTTTCTAGAGTATCTCGAGCACAACCTTTCCTCTCACTCTCGCACTTTCGATTAATCCAATAGCTCTTTTCCATCCTTCCTTCTCCTCATTCAATGCATCCTTTATCACCTCCTGGATTTCTACCTTTAATTCGCCTCTCTCTGCTAGACCAACAACCTTCTGTAAGTAGTCAGACTTGCTATAGAATGACACGCAGGCGTATCGTGGACCCCATATCCAGCCTGAAATATAACGCCAGATTTGCGCTGGGCTCTTGAAATATGTCACAGGACCACCGAGTCCCTTCACGTCTGTTTTATCGCCAACTATAGTGATATAAGCGCCCTTGTTATGGACGAGTTGTTTCTGTGCAGGTAATGTGAGCATGATCCGACTCATGTTAAAGTATAAACGTACGTATGAAGGTATGAAGTCTGTTCCGCCTACACAATCCACGATCAAGTCGTACTCTGCCCCACCAGCTCTACTATCCATCAATGATCGAAGGACTGGCTGTGTGGTATAGTCTATTATCTCGTCTGCTCCTAGATTTCTGACATATTCTGCATTTCTACCAGAACAGACAGCTGTAACATGGCAATCGTAGAGTAATTTGGCTACTTCAGTCGTATATTAGACAACCACCAACTATTCGGGCATGCTGAACTTACACTGCACAACCCACGAACCAGTACCGCCAGATGCACCTCTTACAACGACCTTTTTCTGCGATGTGTTTGTATTCTGTGGTAGCCAGTCCAAACAAGAGAACGCCGTAAGCGCAACAAGAGGTATTGAAGCAGCAGCTTCATGGGACAAGCTGTCCGGCTTCTTGACCACTGGGTCTGATGCGGGGTCCACAGCGATATATTGACTGAACGTTCCTTGGCCAAACTAAACACGAAGTCAGCTCCAGAACAGCGAAAGCCCGACGGTTCAAGAAATAGACCGACAGCTTGGAACAACAGCCCGAACACTTCATCGCCAACAGACCAACTGCTTTTAACTCGGTCACCAATTGCTACTACTGTGCCAGAGAAATCTCGCCCAATACCCTTTTCTCCAGAAACTACAGAAACAATACCCGCACGCCATAGTTGGGTATCAACAGGGTTGATAGACGCACAATGAACACGAATCAGTAAGGTTGAGGCAGTTTGGAGGGCTGATATGGGCTTTGACTCGATTGTTAGGGGCCCGGCAAGGGTGCTGAACCTCAGAGCGTTGTAAGATGAAGGCAAGGATGTCATTTTGGAGAGATTTGAAGTTGATGGGTTTTATGGGTGGAGGGGATGGGGAGCAGAGGGCAAGGAGGAGGGGTAGATCTCGTCAGCTACATTCATCGTGCGAAACACCTCGGCAGCAATAAAAAGTACTTTTGAGGATATCTGCAATCCTGCGGGAGGAATGGAACGAGATCTGTGACACCTTCCTTCGACCTGATGATCTGATGGCATTATATACGCTTCAGCGAAATCAAATTCGAAAATATCACACGCAATTTTCAAGTAGATGTCTCGATCCCGAACAATCAATGTCTCGGGATGGCAGCAACAGTTCCCGATTTGATGTCGGCACAGCTGATCCTCGGGGAAGCTCGTTGACAGGGCTGAACTGTGCGTCACAAGCTTGTTCCAAAAGTTCTCAAAGAACCAGAAAAAAACCGCTTGCATGGTGGGGCCGGCTTTTACAGTTGTCAATCATTACCGGGCATTTCTTTCTTCGGCGCTCGACAGAATTTGCGCGCATTTGCCTGTCTTTTGGTTTCCTTCCCAACTTTGAGCTTTGACATTCGATTATGGCGTTTGCGATCGAAGTTCCTGGTGAGGCAGCTCCTCTTAATCCCCAGCACGTCTATCTAGCCTTGCAGTCGGCGGGCTCGTCTCAGCAACTAGCTATACAGACGGGAACGCAACAGCTAGAAGCTTGGAAGACACAGAGGGGTTACTATTCTTTACTGCAGGTATTCTACCTTCCACGAGCTGTGAGCTTTCAGAAAACTGATAGCCTCTGTCCAGGCAGTATTCCTTGATAAGTCCTTACCATCTGAAATAAGATACCTCGCGATCATACAGTTGAAGAATGGCATCGATAAATACTGGCGAAAGACAGCTCCGAATGCTATATCCGCGGAAGAAAAAGACAATATTCGTTCACATCTACTGGAAAGCGGCTTTGAAGAAGCAGATCCACAACTTGCTTTACAAAATGCCTTGGTGATCTCCAAGGTAGTTCGAGTGGATTATCCGATGGACTGGCCGGATATTCTTACCAATCTTATTCAAATGTTACGAAAGGCGAATGACTCGAACCAGCTTCATCTGCGAAGAGGATTGCTGATATTATTACAAGTGGTGAAGGAGCTCTCAACTGCGCGGTTACGACGGAGCCAAACAAGCTTGCAGTCTGTTACACCGGAGATGGTTTTTCTACTGAATATAATCTATTCGCAGAAGGTTTCGCAATGGCTCTCATTCTTCGAACAAAACTCAAACGATGAAGGTGGGGCTATGGATTCTATGGAAAACAGTCTGATTGCTATCAAGATCCTTCGACGACTGCTCATCGTTGGTTACGAATATCCCAATCATGACAAAGATGTCCAGCAGCTCTGGCAACAATCACAGCAGCAATTTGGCCAATTTCTTTCCATGGTAAACGCTGAGCCAGCGATCTTGGTATCCCCCGCAAAAGAACTGGTAGAGAGACATCTTGTGCAATTTGCGAAATTACATGTGCAAATGTCAAATACTCATCCTGCTGCTTTCGCGCTCTTACCGAATTCTATAGATCTGGTTAGAGGGTACTGGGGGTTCGTTGCCAAATTTGGAGAATCATACGGGTCAGCAACGCAAGACTTCAGCGCCAAATCACTGCAAACTGATGATGGTTCGAAGCAAGACAGGCCAATCTT
Source organism: Clarireedia homoeocarpa (assembly GCA_001465935.1). NCBI lineage: Eukaryota > Fungi > Ascomycota > Leotiomycetes > Helotiales > Rutstroemiaceae > Clarireedia > Clarireedia homoeocarpa. The sequence continues at coordinate 382,529 of LNKV01000036.1, read as the reverse complement.
GGAAAAGCTCTGTCTGAAAGGACTCACGCTTCTAAGAGCTTGTATGAAAATGGCATTTAACCCGACGCAATCCTTCAAGTACAGAACTCCCGAAGTCAAAGAGGAGCAGAAGCAAGCTGTAGCGTTTCTCAAATCGCAGCTGCTCACTGATGAACTGGTCAGTCAAATAGCAAGTGTGATTGTGACCAAGTTCTTTGTCTTCCGTCAAGTTGATCTTGAGGCTTGGGAGGAGGATGAGGATGAATGGGAGATTCGAGAAGGGGGAGGCGGTGATAGTTGGGAATTTGAAGTTCGACCATGCGCTGAGAAGCTGTTCATGGATCTTGTCATCAACTTTAAGGATCTCCTTGTCGAACCTTTGCTACAATTCTTTCAGTCTGTTGCAGGCACCAACGAGAATTCGGTGGTCACTAAGGATGCTGTGTATACGGCTATGGGCCTTTCGGCTGCAGTGATTTACCAAAGCTTTGATTTCGATTCATTTCTAACATCCACTCTAGTTAATGATGTGCAACAGACTGGACAAGGTTGGAAGGTTCTTCGACGACGAATTGCCATTCTCATTAGTGAATGGATCACTGTTAGAGTATCACAAGCCAACAGGCCATTGGTCTATCAAATTTACCAGCATTTACTCAAATCCGAGGACGAGACTAATGACCATGTTGTCCGAATCACGGCAGCACGTAAATTCAAAGCAGTAGTTGATGATTTTGAATTTTCGGTCGATTCGTTCCTTCCATATGCTGCTGATATTCTCAGTCGAATAATGACACTTATCCAAGAGGTTGAAAATACAGAAACTAAGCTGGTCATTCTGGAAACTATTCGAATGATCGCAGTCAGAATGGAGCATCATATTGTTCCATATGCCGATCAAATTGTTTCTATATTGCCTGGTCTATGGGAAGCGTCTGGAGAAGAGCATTTGCTGAAGCAGGCGATTCTATCAATTCTCTCGACTCTCGTAGCTTCGATGAAGAAAGAAGCTCAAAGATATCATGCTTTGATATTACCTTTGATCCATCGCGCTGTTGAACCGGGATCGGAGATGCAAGTATACCTCTTGGAAGAAGCTCTTGATTTATGGTCGCAAATCCTTGCTCAAACACCCTCGCCTGCTTCTCCCGAGATTCTCGCTTTGATAGATTACACATTCCCTCTACTCGAAATTGGCTCGGAGAATCTTCGCGTTGTTCTCGACATCATTAATGCATACCTTTTACTTGCACCAGAAGCAATGCTCGGTGATGCAGTCAGATTACGAACCTTGTCGTATATGACAACACTACTTGGAGTTACCAAACGTGAACTCTCTGGCTTGGTTACGCGAATCGTGGAAGATCTCATTCGTGCTGCTGAAAAGCTTGGTGGTTCGAGTGGCGTAACGCTCATAGCAAAAGATCTACACACCTCAGGATATACTGAGAAGATCTTCGCCGGACTTCGTGACGCTTGGGAAGCTCATCAAACAACGGGACCGGATCGCAAATACCCCAAAGTAGACGATGTAGTAGAAACCGATTATTTCACCATCCTCGCTCGCATCGCTCTTGCCGATCCTTCTACCTTTGCCACTATCCTCGCTAGCATCGATAGCAATGTTGAAAATGTATGGAAGTGGTTCAGCGATGAATGGTTTCGCCATTTCGACAGTATGGCGAATATCGAACGACAGAAACTATCTTGTCTTGCTCTGACTCGCATGCTGGAGCTGCCACCACCGATGACGCCGTTAGTGCTGGGGAAGTTGCAGGATTATTTCGCGATGTGGACGAGTGTTATTAGCGAGATGATGGCCGGGAGGGATGATGGAGGGGATAACTTGATCTGGGGCGAACAAGTTGTAGGGGAAGATGAAAGTCAGGAGGAGGTTAGGAAGAGGGTATGGAAGATGGAGGATCCGGTGCATAGGGTTAGTGCTTGGGAATTTGTGAGGGAGAGGCTTGGGAATGTCGTGCAGGTTTGTGGCGGGGAAGAGAGATTCCAACAGGAGTGGTTGATCAATGTTGATAAGGATGTGATAGAGGGGTGGAAGAAACTAGGACAAGGAGGGAACGTGGATTGAGATGGTTTGAGACATTGGGATTTCATGGGGCACCATGATGAGTATCAGAGTGGAAGTCCGATAGGGAAGGACAAGTCGAGGGTCTGAATGAAACGACGTAAAGTCGTCACGGCATGAATCATGCGCGGATCTTATGATGGTGGACAACGTAAATATGACGGATGGATGTACAGGAAGAGCAGACGATAGATACCCATTGAGGAAATCAAATATTGATATCAACCATGCGAATCTCACCAAGTCATCTCAGCCACCAAGAAATTTCCCGATAACTCCTAAGACAGATGTTAACAACGCCTCTCCACCTGACGATAAGGCAGAAACAAGCTCTTTAATCTGTTAATCTGTTATATCTACCAGACTCAGTCCTTCACTAGTAGATATACCTCTCCGACCAACTCCAAAACTTCAATATTCGACTAAAATATATTTTTTTAAAATCTCTATTCTAGTAGGTATATACACGAGTTCTTAATATTTAAATTATATTGGGATAATCAGATATATAAGTTTTTCAATGTCCAGATTACATTTAAATAATTAGATATATAAATTCTTAAATGTCCAGATTTCACTTGAACAATTAGAAATATAATTTCTCAATGTCCGGATTTCACGTAAACAATTAGAAATCCGAAGTTGGTCGGATACTTAGTACACCCACTAGTGAAGGAGTACGGATATATAAATAAATAAATGAATAGCCACCTAGAAGCTTGAGGTGCGCGCGCGGAGAGAATATAGGGAAGGAGTGAAAGCGGAGGAAAGGAGAGGAAAGGCGATGGATAGTGAGGAAATATGTGTATAGGAAGAGATAGTATGCTGATTTGATGATAGTTGCTTAAAAGGTAGTCGTGTTTGAGGGGCGGTAAGTTGCGATATGTGGTTGAGAGGTTAAAAATTAGGAGAAGGATAGAGTCAGAATGTGAGGATTGGGACAAGAAAAGAGATTTGGTGAAAGATTGGTGGATGAGAGAAGAGTGTTGATTCTTGGTGTTGCTCTGCTGGTGATCGATGAAACATGGCTGTTGTGAGGACGGGGCCACAACCACAACTCCATTGTATGCTTGAAAAGTTGACCGTAGAGGTACTCCATATCTTGCAGAAGGGTGGTAGTCGAAGTATTAACACACATCATAGCCAACATATCTCTGATGTTTCCGGAACACAGTCACGTGTCGTATACGAAGAGGGTGCTGTGAGAATGATTGTGTGAGTAATACTTAGCGTAGCAGTCGTCGTTGATGGTGGAGTCGACTTCCTATCGCGGCATATTTTGCTTGCTGAGAAGGAGGTTGTTTCCAGCAGGCAATGAGAAAACTGAATAGAGAGGTAGGAACATGTTCGGATGGTTCAGCTCAGTTGAGTTATTCGTTTAAAATATGACATGGATATCATGGAGGTGATCTGAATTTCAGTACCTGTGATTAGTGTAGTATGCCTTCAGCAAAATTGCACATTTTGTTCGTCTGTGGTGCCCGATGTGATTATTATTCTTGAATATGACGACACAGGCCCGAATATTGAAGCGCGGATATGCGTTGGTCGTGTAAGGTTGGAGAAATATCCTGCAGGAGATGTTCAATGAGGTGATGATCCGTCATATAACTCTTGCTTTGTTTTCAAAATCGACGCTTGATAGATCAAACGATACTCTGTAGAATCAAGTTTCTCTTTGGGGGCAGACTGATATATGTCATATGAAAACAGTTTTGTGAACCACTAGGCAGGCTATAATACTTCATTCGGGGTTTTCTGTTCCAGAGCAGACTTGAAGACGAACCACTAATACCCACCCAGTATGATGACAGCCTTTGATTCTATCTAAAGTGAGGAATCCCTTGCAGCCATATTGGAATATGTAGGTCCCACTTGCGTGTTGTCAAAAAGACCAAACTAAATCAACCTGAAACTTCTTGAGTGGACAATAACTACCGAATTTCCGTGAAGTAACGCTGCTTCAGCAAGGGCATTAGCAACGTCCGAGAGAGAGTTTCAATCTATTGTCATCCTCGCTACTTCTCCTGTCAGCACACAGCATGGTCAAACGGTTAAATATCCTTGATAAACATTGCATCAACTGGATGCGAACACGGGGAGACTGAACTACTTTGGGAAATTCGGCGTGGACCAATCCCATCGAGTGAGAGTGCAGAAAGTTGGACGTATTGGAGGAGTTTGTTTAGATGATTATGTTTCAAGAATTTGGTGTGGGTGGAATGTTTACTTTTGTGGATAGGACAGTGAGGGATATGTGATAGATAAGAAGAAAATGAAGCTTTTGATTGCTGAGAAATGATGGTGGGGGAGAGGTCCGGCATGGACGCTAAATCACCTTGCATGCGTTGTCGCGCTCGAGTAGAAACATACCACTTGGTACACCCAGGTCCTTTTATACGTGTATTATGCCTTATAATTCCGCCAACCCGAAGGAAATGAGGATAGACCAATCAAAGGATAGAGATATTTCTTCATGTCCAAACGTTTGAAGTTATATATTGCCCAGTGCGCTGGATGTGGATGTGCGAGGAATTTTCCTATTTCGACGAGGTAGCAACTTGCTTCAGATCACTTGAATCTTTTCTCTCAATTGTGTTATTGGTACTTGTTACTGTTTCCCATCAGCGCTATGTGCACAGAACAGGAAGTTCGATGTACTGGATGCAGCGAATCAAGCACCAGCATTTTTATCTGCCCTAAGCTCAAGAAATGGCAACTCAAACATACCAAATTTGTCAGTCATAGGCTTTGTCCTGAGTACAGGCTGTGTCGACCGACGAAGCAGAATACTTTGGCTCACTTTGATTGTCCTGTTGTAAGTGATGGTTTTCGTTTGAGAGTCGAGTCTCCAGATCACTTGAGATTAGCACCTTCTCCCATGACCTTTTTGAGCAAATGCTGACTCGTGAATTGTCAGGGCAACGAACAGGAGCGAATCGAATACGACGTAGATGAACCTTTTATGTGGGACTATGTTGATGAATATTCCACTTCGCCGCGGACGTACTCCCCATATGCTAAGAATATGCCGTACACACATCATGCCAGTTGGTATGTGTAACAAGCAGACAACTCGTGAGTAGCGTCTCACGACTCGTGCCTTGTCCGTCTTGTCTCGTCTTGTCTTTGGAGTTCTGGGGTGCATATGGGATCAAATATTGGGAGAATGGAGTTGGCGGATTGAGCAGATGGCGAATGAGAAGTTTACAACAAACGAAATATAAGATGGCCTGGATTGGATGGAAGATATCAGGTTAAATTGATGGTAGGCCTTGAGCGTCAACCATGGTATTGCATGGGCTGGCTTCCCGTGCGATTTGTATTGTACGAAGCAGCAGGTTGTCTGAACAGTGCTCAAGGAATATCAGAACAGAGTACATGTAGGAAAAGAGTTGGGCACAAGAACATAGGGCCACCAGACGATGTTCTTGATGAATTTAATGATATATAAACCCCTCTAAACAATCTGCTCGTGAGAGACCCCCCAGAAGGGTCCTAAAATTCGCATTCGTCGCAGTCGTCGTCGTCGCCGTCGCCTCTTGAACCGTATATTCGTAGACACGAATTGAATGGAATTGGGATACTGGTCCGGACATAGCTACTAGACGTGGAAAGGGAAGGGAATGCTTTGAAATAGAATTTAGTGTGTGGTCTCGCGTATTGATAAGTGCGGATCAGTTATTGACGTCGTTAAAAAAAGAGGCGCCAAGGATCCCATCATTATGAATCGTGTGAGCGAGCACTTTAAGCCAGATCATTCTTTGAAGAATTTCCCCCGCGCTCACCTCCCAACCATCTTCCCTATATTATCTTACTTTGGTTCCAAAGCTCGAATTCCGTGTGGTTTTGAACCGGCTTCGAACTGTGAGATTTGCCAGGTCATTATTCGCAGTTTTGTGCTGTAAACTGGCGTTCTCTTCACATGCCTTCTCTCATAAAATCGCATCGGTGATGCCACTGCGCCGATGGCTACGAGGAGGTCGGCCGAACTTCCAGATCACTACTCAGGCATTACCTATCTTTCGGTCGAGATGGATACTCCTTGTTTCTCTTACGATATGGCTGTCTTTAGCCAATGCAATGACGCCCGCGCGCATTGCAGAATTGCGAAAGGAAACGGTGGACATGTTCTATCATGGATTTGATAACTACATGAACATCGCATTTCCAGAGGATGAGGTTAGAGCATGCCGGCTGCCTCGCGCGTTCAATCTGGCTAACCCGAGAAAAAAAACATAGTTGAGACCTGTCTCTTGTATTCCCTTAACTCGAGATTCGCGGAATCCTCGTCATGTCGAACTGAACGATGTGCTCGGAAATTACTCTCTTACTTTGATCGATAGTCTTTCCACTCTGGCTATTTTGGCATCTACCCCGCAGGACGGAGCAGGAACTGGTGCAAAAGCTCTGAGGGATTTCCAGAATGGGGTTGCTTCTCTGATAGTACAATATGGCGACGGAACAAGCGGACCATCTGGGAAAGGATTACGGGCTCGAGGATTCGACTTGGACAGCAAAGTACAGGTGTTTGAGACTGTCATAAGGGGAGTTGGCGGGTTACTGAGTGCTCATCTCTTTGCCATTGGTGACCTGCCGATGACCGGTTACGCTCCACGACCCAAATCAACTAGAACGAAAGACAAATCAAAGGATGACCATCCCACAATATCGTGGCCAAACGGATTCAGATATAATGGCCAGCTCCTACGTCTAGCCTCAGATCTAGCTGAACGCCTGCTTCCAGCCTTTTATACAGCGACTGGCATGCCATACCCTAGAGTTAATCTGCGACATGGTATTCCATTCTATACAAACTCGCCCCTCCACGAAGGATCGCGCTTGGGCGATTTTTCTGACGAAGATGGTCCTCCTGAGATTACTGAAACATGTAGCGCGGGAGCAGGAAGCTTAGTGCTTGAGTTTACAACGTTGAGTCGATTAACTGGAGATTCAAGGTTCGAGGAACTCGCCAAGCGATCTTTCTGGGCTGTATGGAATAGAAGAAGTAATATTGGACTTATCGGAGCAGGTGTCGATGCGGAAAACGGACAGTGGATTGGGCCTTATGCTGGAATAGGCGCAGGCACTGATAGCTTCTTTGAATATGCATTCAAAACACATGTTCTACTTTCCGGTCATAGCACACCAAATACAACGAAACAGAGGCAACAGCATCACGATTCTCGGTTGGATCCCAACACAATCTACAACCCTTTAAGTGAAGAAGAGAACTCACCCGAAGCATTTCTTGCTGTTTGGCACGAGGCTCATGCAGCGATTCGGAGACATTTGTACAGTCCTACTCATCACCCACATTATGTCAATGCTCATTTGGTTACTGGATCCCCTCAAGCATTTTGGATTGATAGTTTGGGGGCTTATTATCCCGGGTTGCTGGCTCTTGCGGGTGAAGTTGAAGAAGCTATCGAGACCAACTTACTTTACACTGCACTATGGACGAGATACGCGGCGCTGCCTGAGAGATGGTCTGTACGGGACGGACATATCGAAGGCGGGTTGGGGTGGTGGCCCGGACGACCAGAATTCATTGAATCAAACTATCACCTATATCGAGCAACACGAGATCCTTGGTATCTTCATGTTGGCGAGATGGTACTGAAGGACATTAAGCGCAGATGCTGGACTAAGTGCGGTTGGTCAGGCCTCCAAGACGTTCGCACGGGAGAGAAAAGTGATCGCATGGAAAGCTTCTTCCTCGGAGAAACTGCCAAATATCTCTATCTCCTTTTTGACCCTGATCATCCGTTGAATGATCTCGATGCGCCATATGTATTTACGACCGAAGGTCATCCCCTCTTACTTCCTCGTGACAAAGCGAATCCCCCCTTCGCTTCTCGCAAACCTGCAACTACTAAAGCAGTCGAACCGCATTCTGGAGAGACTCTTCGAGATACTTGTCCTGCACCTCCTCCACCCATTCCATTTACAATTTCCTCCACTGCCGCCAGGGCTGACGTCTTTCACGCTTCCAGTCTGATAGGTCTACATATGATTCCTAACCACCATCATGCTACCATAGAAGGAGAGAATATTCAGGTCAACAACCATACCTACTTCCCATGGACACTTCCAACTTCAATGATGCCAATTAATGGAACTTGCGATCGGCTTCCGCTTACTACCACATTCACGATTGAGTTTCCAAACAATAATCCGCTTCATAGTGCCTCAGTACTCAACGGTTTTAACATGGTCCTTGGTCCTCAAGGTCTTGTTCGTACGAATGACGGCATATTGGTCAAAACTCTGTCTGGACTTAAGATGGGCATGGTGCATGAATCATCTTTGACGTCGTATGGCGGGGCCGATCGTCGACTTTCCGACTCCTGGAGAGTTGGAACTATTGCTAACATGCCACTTGGTCGAGATGAGCAGATACTTATACCACGGGATGTCATTGGAGACCTAACAGATCCGTCCTTCACACGCATCAGAGATCCCGTCATGCTAGATATTGTCGTCCAACTGGAACACGTTTTCGATCAAAGCCAGAACATGTCGGGGAGTGTCGAAGAACATATGGACGAAGAAGAGATCTATGAAGATGATCCCCCCAGTATATCACTAGATACCAACGCCATTATGAGCAAAGTTGGCCTCGCAGCCGAATACAGAACCATGCTTAGCTCCCTTCTCCACCAGGTAACTTCCGCCCTGCGCGATCCATCCGCCACTCTTCTCCCACAACCAGAAGCTTTAACAACCTATACATACGCTACGATCCCCGCCGTTCTCCCCACTGGTAAAGGCGCCCACCTCCTCATCAACGCCCCCGAAGCCCCCGACCTCAATACAGTGAAAACCAACTCCGTCACTCTCTCCTTCACAACTCTATTCTTCGCCGGCCACGCCTGCACGGGTAAACTCCCCGACGAATCCGCCCGCCACCACCACATCATCGTCATGAAACGCGGCGGCTGCACCTTTTCCGAAAAACTGTCCAACATCCCTAGCTTCACGCCCACATCTAGGGGTCTCAAGCTCGTGATCATGGTTTCTGACGACAGCGATGGCGAGGATGCTATTGAGGATGAGCAGAGAAGTCTTAAGGGCGAGCATCGCTTGATTAGACCGTTGCTGGATGAGCCGCAGCTTACGCCAAGTGGATTGTTGAGACATCATCAGATTAGTATGGTAATGATTGGGGGCGGGGATGAGGCGGTGGAGGTCCTGAGGAGGGCGAAGAGTGTGGGAATTAGGAGGAGGTATCATGTTGAAAGTCAGGGGTTGGTGGTGGGCAATATTTTTGTCATTTGAGATTCCGGGAGGGGCTTGCATGTATGCATGCGATATGAAAGTACAGTACATAGGAAGACACGGATGGATGATGATGGTGATATGGTTTTATAAACGTACCTATTGATTTAGTTTTTCATTTATTTGTTAAGCGTACTACTCCATCAAACAATAGAATTTGAAACTTGGGAGGAGAAAATGTTTTCGGTGTTAGGTAGTCAAAATAACGAATCAAAATATATTACATATGTTACAAACAAGACTCATTGGGATCATTCTCTTCTTGGTTTTTCTCATTCGTGCTTCTCACCACCCTACTCATACGTAGATAAATCATGCAGCGAATCTTTCCCCCTTTATGCCCTTCCCGGACCATCAATGAAAGACAGTAGGCCAGAGGGGAGATTTTCCAATAAGTGTACCAACTAGCACGCTATATCAAAGCCCAGTTTCGCATCGCCAGTAATGCATATCCCGTAACAAGCCGACAGCGACCCAATGCGCCCTATTCCAAAAGTAGCCGAATCCTACCACACGGGGCAAAGTAAAGATCCGCCTTTTGATATTCCCAAGAAAGGAAGAACGCCATCCATTCCATTCCCCAAAACAATGAATTCTAGTTCATCCACATACGGATCTCCCTCTCCTTTCCAAAAACAATAAAACACCCCCATACTCTCCCCAACTTCCGCCATCTACCACCAATTTCCCACGCCTCCCAACGTATGCGCCCTCACATCAGGACTCGGCGCCGTCTGGAAATCCCGCACAAGATCCTCCCAGCCCTGCCAGTTCACATCGTCGTCTAGCGCGTTCATATCCAGATCCAGCAACGCGTTATCGTCCATTAACCAGGGGGTTTGCTGCTGGGCTTGCAGCTGCTGTTGCTGAAGCTGTAGTTGGATCTGTTCGGGAGCGAGCATGCCCATGCCTACTATTTGGGGTGGGACCGCGAGGTTGCTGTAGAGGTGGGTTTGTTCAGAGACAGGGACAGCGGCGGGTTGTGGTGGTGGAACGTAGTCATCCGGGGTGTATGTGATATCAGGTGCAGTGGCAGCAGTGGTGTTTAGGTTAGTAGTGGTTGTGATATTCATGGTTGGATCCGAGGAAATTGGTTGGGTGACAGGACAGGGCGTTTCTTCCATCAGTTGAATTTGCATGTTTTCTTCGCGCTTTCTGCGGGCCTTAGCCATGAGTTTGCGCATAGGTTGCCAGAACATGCCGCGTTTACTGCTGGTGACAGCACCGCTCCAATCGTCGAATGCACCATCAATGGCTCGCCAGGCTCGTTCAACTATTGGGGAGTTTCCACGAGTTGATAGTTCGCCAAGAATGAAAGCTATAGCATGCCATTGTACCTAAAATTCATAGTTAGCGATCTGATAAAGAGTTTACTTGGTGAATCAAGTATGTACATAGGTACGGAATAGCCAACCCCATTTCTTGGTGCTGGCTTCCGTTTCAAGAATCCGGGAATATTCGATAATCTCAACCGAGGATCTTAAGAGTCGGTCCTTGGTGTCATCAGATAGACACTGGGGTCGGCCGGGTTGGGTGAGTGGATGATAAATGATTAAACTCATTTTTGCGAAGATCAGTCTTGCAACGGTTGCTGCTACCCACTACCGTAATAATTAGTACTGGTCCATGAGATTTCATAAGGCTCCAGAGAGCGTATAAACCCAGGAACCAAGAGAAATGAACAAATGTAAAAACGATCATTAAAAGAGTATTGTTGTACTCACATAAAGTGGTCCAGCATCTTCACAATACTTGAGGTATTTCTCCTCCAGTCTGTGAGCGCATTCGTTGATTAATTGTTCTTTCTCTTCGAGAGAAAGCCTTGTTACCTGATTTCCACATAGAACTTGACCAGGAGGAGTATATTGAAGGCGCTTCGATAAAGCACAGATCTCGAACCGGATGAGAACGAATGTCATCTCAGACACTCCTTCTCGTTCCGGTGGGAACTCCTTGGCGTCAGCTTTCAGGTCGGCATCGTTGATCGATAACGGGAACTTCGTGTCAAAACTATGATCGAATATTGAAGGGTCAGAACCGTGGTCTTCCGACGCCCTGACATCCAATACGCATATCTGCCACCATAATCGTCTTCGCATCTCCGTATCGAAAGGCGTCAGTCCGAACTTCTCCCCATCGCGTTGTAGCCCTGACTTGTCAGCTATGTAGGAGGATTTAGTACGGAAACCTACCAAGTGATTGGGCAATTCTTAGGACAAGGCCAGTCAGAGACCAGACAAATCGAGTGTCATCGTATCTACGAACACATATAAGGAATAGCACAAATGCTTGCACCGTCACGAGCTCGTTTGTGTTAAGGAATCCAGCCCGAGCAAGAGCTTGCTCAACTCCGAAACGATATCTGTTTATTAGAAATTCCTTCTCCTCGGCAAAATTGGTAGCAACCTTCTTAATATCAGCTGCAAGTTCTCAAATGATTATCACAAAGTATCCGTTGTCACAGTTGAGGATTACAGGGAAAGACTTACCTCCTCTTCCGTCATTGATGTAATCGTAGCAAAGTATATCGAGAACATCAAAGCTTCTGTGCTCCTAGTCAAGCTATCGAGGTTATGTTGAACCTCTTTGATGAACTTTTCCATTGTTGGTACATGTAAAAGTTTGACTAAAGGTATTACATTTTCAAGGAATGTAGACCAGTAGAAAGGTATTTGCGAGGGCAAAGGGTGCAATGCCTTCAAATCAACATCCGCAGAGCTATAGCCCATAACGAAGCTCTGGTGATCCGGCTGTGTGACATGAGAGGCCGGTGGGATAGGAGACTCTCCTTCACTGTCCTCTTCTGCGTCGTCGAATATGGTCCTCAGTTCGGCAATCTCTTCTGACAGTTCCGCCCAGAATGGATTCGAGACATATTGACTCTTGCCCTCATCTAAAACAAGTCGACCAATTCCTTCCTCCACCGTAAATGCTGTTCTCGGTGGAGCACAACCCATGCTGAAAGATCTTTGCATCCATTCCTTTTTCGTGCCGTTTCTTTCATCCGAATAACGTGGTTTCCCATTACTCTTGCTGGTAGTCTCGCCGCTCGACTCGCCATCCTTATGATGCGTTGGTGAATTATTGCTCGATGGCGAAGATTTCGAATTTTCCGCCTCGACCTGCCCACTCAATTCCTCCACGACACCTTCTAACCTCCGTAATCTCTTCAAAAGCTCGGCTTCTCGATCAGTAACTGGTTTCCCACCCGGCCTGGGACGGCGAGGCGCTCGACCGGGTGCTGGAAATACGCATTGCGTTTGCGCTTTGGTACAATTTCCGCAGGGTACGTGTTTGTCGCATTTAACCTTTCGCCTCCGGCACGTAACGCAAGATCGCGCATTCAATCCAGTAGGAGCTGCAGCTGAAGATTTCTTCGCATCGTTGGGACTGCGTGGTGGGACGGTCGGGCCAGGATTCTCTGCAGCTGAGGGGTAAATGGAGTTTGGCGGCGGAGCTGCCGCTTGTAGATCTTGAAAGCCTCCGAACATGGCGTTTTGCTCAATGGGTTGGGATAGCTTCATCTGCGGTTGCAATATAGTTAAGAGGGCGACGGAAGTCCGCAGCAGATTCCGATCGATATGCCGGAGAGAGGCCGGGAGTTGATTGCGCTGAGTTGATGTTTAGAAATGCGGTGCATTGTGCACGCCATAGGTACCCTGAAGATCTGGGGTGGATGGGAGTTGATACGTCGCTCAGCCGGCCCACGGAGTTTAGTGCAGTCGAGTACTTCCGTACAGTCGCATAGAACTAGCAAGTCGTCCATCTTACAACTGTTCTGTTAACCAGACTGAGTGTCTTACTGCAAAATGTTATTTGGATCTCTTGGAGAGTCTTGAATCCTTGGCGGATGTGAATTGAATTGTAAGAAATAAATTAAATTCTAGTCCTGCGGCAGCCAAGCGTCACTCCAGCTCGGAGACAGTCCCTGCACCAGACGTGGATGTTTCGCGTGAGGAACATCGATAGTTCTACATCGATACAGTACAGTACCATGCCCCCGGGGGTATGGTATGGCGCAACCGGCCTCTATCAAGGGGTACGTCCTGTGCATATTAGGTGGAATTCCGCTTTCCTTTTTCTTTCCTCACCTAAATCATGATACTGTATGCGCGACAACGGGTCATCTGAAATCCGAGAAGATGATTGTCTCTTCCCACGAAACGTACAGAATCGCGCTCGGCGCATCATCTTGACGACGAATAGGTGAACGATTAGTTGGTGTGTGATCGGCCATGTCCTCGGCGCACGTCTGAAAAACATAATCTGGTTCTTTGCTGCAGATATATAACTTCTACGTGATATCTCACTTCAGATGTGACGCTAGCAGTGTCGCGTCCTCCAGGGCTATTTCCCAACGGACTCCGAGTGCTTACAGCGCCTGGTGCATAGAAGTTACACATAACTATATAAGATTACTATAAATGGACGCGTTCTCTTCCAAGTGCGTCGCAAGTGCAGAGCCAACATACCAGAACAAGTCAAATTTTCATGTTTCTGCAACTGCCCTGCATCTGACGAGTCAAAGACGAGTGTCCTCACTGTTTGCATGCAACGCAACCTCGATTTCTTTCCCGTTACGTCGATTTCTGCTGTTCGCTCGATTTCAGGTGCCACATCCGGCTTCATCTTCGCAAGCTTAACTCATGGTACTTCGTGTAACTGATAATCCTCTGCCCGTTCATCCCGAAGATCTTATAATCTCAAATTCAACAACGCATGCTTCATGGCATTTAGCCGCTGGGGTTATCACATCGCATTGGGCGGCTCGGGCTATCACGCCGCAGCGGGCCGCTGAGGTTACCATAATCGCTTTGTCAAGACATGCGTCATTGTTTGTAATAACCGGGGAACGTATTCGGGCACAGCTGAAGTACTCTCGTGCTATTCAGGACCGACTGAATGGCTGATCGGGAGACACAGAGTTGATGAAATGATGTAAAAGGGTCGATCAATATTTGCCCTTTTTTAGATCTGACTTACGATAGCTATCAACTTGACGAGTAAATTTTGAAAAGCGTGAGTGGTGTCTACAGTAGCTCGTGTTACGGGCTGGAATTGATTTTCAAGTGGAGCCTCAACGCCGTCCAATAGTTTCTATGTTTACATCGTCAACAATGCATCTCTAGTCCAGTCGCATTTGTATATATCGTTTCCTTCGTTTTACACGTCTCAGACAAGCGATGTGGGGTAGAAGGTGGAGAACTACATCATGCCCCGGCGGTCTGCAGCTCGCAAATGATGCAAACAGAGGTCTGGGGTAAAGTATTGATTTCTTGTTTATTGTAGATCCTACTTAGTGTTTGATCTTGATTCACCTACAAAACCCCTAATCGATCTTGTCGCACTATCCGTACGTCACACTCACCGAACATACATAATATTATTTCAAATAACGACGACTACTATTCATCTAAGGACGAGCACCAACTCGCAGACCGCCTCTACCATTTAATACCACTGAATGGAACCTTACAGTCCACAAAATCGACAGATCTTCAGCAACATGGAAGTCAAGCCAAGCCCAAACCCATACTTCAACCCCGATAAGAAGCAGCACCGGACTCGACAGGACGTTGCCGATACCCAGACTCCCAACGATGTCCCGGACACGCCATTCAACTCCCCAGAGCCTCTCTCCATACCGAATATCGGTAACAGAAACCCATTCTTCATCAACCAAATGATCATGGATAGTAGCGAACCGCCAACTCGAAAGCCCCTGCCTACAGCCATCCCCTCAGATTGGCAGACGTCTCCTCGAGAACGGTCGGAGTCACAAAGTTCGTTGAGCAATCCTCCGTATCTATGCGAACATATGGACAAAGGGAACGGCGAGATTGCCACGGGGATGGGTAGCCGTTGTGAGCAATGCACAACTAGAGAGGCTATGAGAGGAGGGGACTTGGCGAGAACGGATTCAGTGACTGAAGAGAAGGAGGAATGATTTGAGAAATGATGTGATGCTGTCATGATTTTTGATGGAGGCAGGTTGGACGAGGAGGCGAGGAGT
This sequence comes from Clarireedia homoeocarpa, assembly GCA_001465935.1. Classification (NCBI taxonomy): domain Eukaryota; kingdom Fungi; phylum Ascomycota; class Leotiomycetes; order Helotiales; family Rutstroemiaceae; genus Clarireedia; species Clarireedia homoeocarpa. The sequence continues at coordinate 367,170 of LNKV01000036.1, read as the reverse complement.
TCCGGTATGGGTTGGGCACTTATGAGTGATGCTATCTCGTATAATACACGTGTTTTCGGCGGATTCTAGAATGAACACATTACTAGTAATATTTAAGAATCTGTGTTAGCCTCTGTAGTAGGACTTGTGTTGGGAAGGTACCTTAGCATGTCACCGCTGTCTTTTTAATTACCAGCTTTCAGTTGTACATTGATCCTCGGTACATGATTTACATGACCGAGCTTAATAGCCCTCATCTCATAGTTGTCTCTTCTTAGTTGCGATCTTTTAATTGTACATTGAATTCGGCTGCATGGTTTATATAACAAGCTCGAAATTATCGTCTTACAGCTGCCTCTTACTACTACCGGGGGAAGTGCTAGTGCTAGTGTTAGAAAGGACCATGGGAGAGGTTAAGAGGGGTATGTTCAAGAGACAGGGGGTAGCTACAAAGAGGATCTAACTCGGAGTGAGGGGGACAAGGAAAAGCGGGAACAAGAGGCGGAAATGGAGCAGAATTGTGAGAATAAACACAAGAGATTACAACAGATAGAACAGGACCATTTGACAATGGAGTCAGCGAGAGGGCTGGCGCATTTGAATGGGGAGAAATTTTGATAGAAATTTGGAGAAATGGGAACTTCTACCATACATAGCTCTACCATAGATAGCCCACCATGTGATGCCCCAAAAAGGCGATATACTACACTTACCAATTATCGAACCTCCTATTATTGGAGGCAACACGAAAGTCTGTAACAGATTCGAACAATCGGACTCGGGCATTCCAAAGCTTCGACTGTCTGACAAAATAGGTGTTATGCCAAAATCTCCAAATTTCGATTCTCTATTCAACCTTTGTGTTATCCAAGTCGCCATTGCCAAATTAGGAGCCCTGAGCAACCCACGGCAACTTGGAACAATTTCGTGATAGCAAATAGGGCAGATCAGAACTAATAGCGGTTGAACGGTTAATGTCAGTTTAGTTCAAAAGTTCCCTATATATAATAGTAGTGATATATGTGCCTTCTCCCTCCTTCCTTGGTTTGTTCACTACAAATCGAATCTCGAATCTCTCATCCCACGCAATTGCAACAAATCTCTTCCTCGACAGACACTGCTAAACCTCCAAAACCTCAATCTACTACCATCTATTCGACAACCTGGAAAATCTCAACCTACCTCCGCCTCTTCAACATTACTACTTCCTTCCCCCTCGGCGAAACAAGATAATGGAGCGCATGAGATACCAATGCGCATTGTGCATCGACCCCTCCCCGCTCGCCTTCCTATGCCTCAGCTGGACTCATACCCATGACTTTGGCCCTGAGCCCGAGTACAACCTCGAAGGTCGACCACAAATGCGGCATCATCCGCGTCGCCCCCGAAGAGCTCCCTGGCGCTCGTTGTCGCGGTCTATAAAGCGAGTCGATGGTTGCCAATGCATGGCGATCGGTTTCCGGGAATCGAGAGCTAGTATGGGAGGATAACTGCGCAGATTAATTCTGACTACAATTCGGTGGGGACGTGAGGTATGTCAGGTTAGGAGATGAGGAATTGTGTACATAGAACACTTTAATCATCTATTCTGCATGGCCTCTGGCCTTTCGACGCCGTAGTAGTTCTCCAAGAGGTATATCATCCTCATCTAATGTATCCGCATCTTCATCAACGCCAAAATCCTTGAGTCTATCACCTTCCGAGTTTGTCCATCCTTCTTCCCCATCTAGTCCCTCTTCATATTCGTTCCCGTACCCAATTTCTTCCACATTGCCATCATCTGCATATATATTTTCATTACTCGTGACATTCTGCCACCTTCGCAAATCCGTTTCCTGCCGTCTCTTAAATGCATCCCGTTCATCTTCTACGCTCTCGTACACATTTTGCGGCGTACAACCTGGTACTATTTCCGCTCGATCAATTCTTCGGCCCAACTTATCCGGGTCTATGGGTGGCCACTCTCCCTCCTTGTCATTAAATCCATTCTCCTCCCACGCGACGGTCTCCTCCAGACTTGGTCCTCTCGAAAATGGCCAGATCCATGCAACAGGATTTCCTGTACCCATTCCCTGTACGATATTTGGCCAGATTCCAACATCGTATGGGAATTCAACCTTTTTCACACGGACACGGCTTCCACCATTTGCATAAACATATCCTCCCATTCTGCGGGAGCGCTCTATGATAGCAGTGTGTCTTTCTATCTCCCAGGATTCGATCATCGTAGTGTTTATAGAGAGGGAGTAACATGTTCGGAGAAAGAGTATGGTCATCGCAAAAAGAGTGAGACCGTTGGAGCATGTGATTATAAGAAGGAAGGCGAGAGAGGTCTTACTCGGGCCAAGGTAGGCTGGGAGATCGCGGTCTGAGAAGATATTTGAAATGCGAGTGTAGAGGAATGACGTTAGGATGGTTAGGGATAGCACCGAGTAAAACAAGAAGCGGATAAAATGTGGGAAGGTGGTGTGCGAGACGCAGTTATTTGTCCATGGACAGTGGTGATCCATCTTGGGTATGCATCTGCCAAATAGCGTGATATTAGCAACCTGATTGTGAGTTCTGCAGCTCTCATGGGCTACCACAAAAGGGGCTCTGGCAGGCGCATGCTCACCTTTTACATTGCTTGCAATGATGTGCCCTCGGTGGTTTAACATTCTCGCATTTCTTGCACCATCTCACATTTCTTCCACCCAGATCATTGTCCTGCGTGGATTCTCCTCTGTCATTTACTTTAGCATCCGCCTCATTCCCGACAAACCCATTGACCCAACCCTTCCTCCCCGGATCAACATGGCATGTCCTGTAATAACATATCAATGTTGACCAGACCGATACATTGAACAAAATGGCCTCCTTTCCACTCAACGGCCCCGGCTCGATATAGTGGAACAATATCTGAGATGCATATGCTAAAAAGCTCATGTACAAGTAACAGAACGGCTGTGCAAGATCTTGAATAGATGTGATCCGGTAGCGGGAGAGTGTCGACAGGTGTGCCATGGCAACTAGACGGGTATCAAGTTTCACAGGGCTTTGCCATTTGCGGGTAAATCGAGCGGTTCGCTCATCTGCAACTTCAATGAGACGATAACAACGATACGAATAGATTTACAGGGGATAGTAATCAGGCTCTACGTAGGAGGAAGAAACGTCCCATTCGCGGGCTGACTGCTTCGTACAAATCATTACTTCGTAAACACCAATAATTTTGGTGGTGTGGTCTGTGCGCGAAAGGGGCATTTTTAAGGCACGAGGGTTCGGACTTAGATTCAACCTTTGCTCCCGCCAAGGCTCGGATAATTTTTGTTGCGGAATTAGGGACGTAGCGCACGGACCACTCGTATATTCGCATCACGTTTTGCATCCGAAATTCCACGAGCGGGCGAATGTTACACCGTCAATGGAACAAAAAAAGTTGTTGGTGGAGCCGGCCCCCTTGCTGTTCGATCCTTTGTCGTGAAAGCGAATGCGGTACCAGTGTATCTCATCTACGCATCATGGTTCTGGACAACGGATAATTATATGTGGTTGGCTACTAGTAACCATGTGGGAATCGGGCAGTTCACGCGTAAGCGGCTGATGTCCATGATGGTACGGGCGTAACGGCTTCTTGTGGACTGATGTTTTGATATAGAAAGGTGGTAGGTTTTCTGCTTTTCCTTGGTCAAGTATTCTGCAGTCGATCATTGCAACTCTCAACCCTCAATTTCCCAGTAATTGTATCTCTCCATTTTCACGATACTTTCCATTCTGCAGTCCTCATCGCCAACTAGTCAGGCCATCATCACAGCCTACGAGGAAGATATCCGTTCATGGGGGAACTCATGGAGAAATCAGATGGTGCAATTGCAATACCAATAAGCCAATTGTCTCAATCAAACTTGAACTCGGCCGTCCCTGAGCAAGAGAAGACGATGAATGATCCAAAGTCAGCGCCAAACGCGGAATTCAAACCTACAACAGGTTTCGTCCTTGCATTCGTTTCCTTATGTGTCATTACCCTCGCGGCAGCACTTGATGCTACATCGCTGAGTATCGCCTTACCTATCATTACTGAGAAGCTTCGAGGAAGCGCTATCGAAGCCTTTTGGTCTGGAACAAGTTTCCTCCTAACAAGCGCTGTCTTCCAGCCTGTTATCGCTGGGTTGAGTCATGTCTTTGGTAGAAAAGCATCGATCATTGGTTCCGGATTGCTGTTCGGTGTTGGTTCAATTCTAGCAGCGGTAGCTCAGAACTTTACCTTGATGTACGTGTATGACACTATTTGAAGATTTCGGCGCTGACAATTTTCTAGGCTGGTTGGCAGATCGATACAAGGAATTGGTGGGGGTGGAATCTTAACATTGTCCGAGATTATTGTCACCGATCTCGTGCCACTCTCCGTTAGAGGTGCATACTTTGGATACATCGGTATGGTCAAGCCGCAACCGAATAGAATTAGAAACTAACAGTATATATAGGTGGTGTCTGGGCTATTGGAAGTGTTGGCGGTCCATTGATGGGTGGCGGTAAGTTGGCATCGCTCTACCCTGAAGGCCTCATACTAAACAACATTATGTAGCATTTGCAGAGAACGTCTCTTGGAGATGGATTTTTTATATCAACGTGCCAATTGTGGTCGCGGGAATGGTCGCAATCGGACTGTTCCTGAAAATCAATCGCACAGCAGGGAAACTGATACAGAAAGTTAAGAGGTTTGATTGGCTTGGGTCTGCTATTTTCGTAGCTTCAAGCGTATCATTCTTAATACCTGTTACATGGGGTAAGTAATCTTTGTCTCCCATCTCGCTGCATTCTTACTGACTTGGTCTAGGTGGTGTAATGTACGCATGGGACTCATGGAGGGTGTTGTTTCCTCTACTGGTTGGAGTAGCGGGTCTTGTTGGCTTCGCGTTTTACGAAAAATGGCTTTCAAGCCGAGCTTTCGACTCAGAAGGCAATCTTCTACCTGGGGAGAATGTCGAACCTATTATCCGATTCAGCATTTTCAATAACTGGACCACACGAATTGCATTTTTCCAGACTTTGGTTCATGGCATCGTACTTTGGTCCTTGCTTTATTATCTTCCATTGTACTACGAAGCTGTTTTGGGCTATAACCCGATCATCTCTGGTGTAGCAGTGCTGCCTGAAACCGGTTTCATCGCTGTAAGTCTTCTTCTTCTTCTCTCTCTCTCCCTTTTATCTTTATATATATATATATATATATATATGGTTATCCAACGTCTCCCCATAGCTTGATGGTCCGAATCAGTCAGTGAATGTCACTAACATACCTTTTAGCCCATGTCGATCATTGTTGGTATTCTCGTATCCAAGGTCGGGCGATATCGCTGGGCTCTATGGTCCGGTTGGGCTTGCGCTACGCTAGGCGCTGGCATACTATACCTTCTCAATCCTGATACAACTATAGTTGCTTGGATCTTTTTGAACTTCCCGATAGCAATTGGAACCGGGATGCTTTTTACCTCACTAGGTCTCGCTGTGCAAGCCGCGTGTCGACCAACCGATGCCGGCCATGCTGCAGCGTTTTACAGTTTCAGTCGTGTGTTTGGTCAATCGATTGGAGTGGCTATCGGTGGTGTTATATTCCAAAATCAGATCAAGGAGAAGCTGCTCGCATACCCGCTCCTGGCGCCTCTTGCTGGCCAATATAGCAAAGATGCCACTGCGCTGGTAGCTATCATAAAAGCTATGGATAATGGACTGGAGAAGTCACAATTGAAGCAAGCCTATGCTGATGCATTGAAGACTATATGGATCGTTATGTGCGCACTCTGTGGATTGTGTGTGATATCGACCGCCTTTGTGAAGGCATACTCATTAGACCAGGAACATAAGACATTACAGGGGCTCCAGAAGAAGCGACTGTCCGACACTGAATCGGGTGAAGAAACGATAAGAACTTGATGTTTGGTTCGATAGAATCAATGGTAATGCTTTACTTGTATATGCTTCGGGGGACGCTTTGAGATATGACTTTATGGGACGATAATGTTAGACTGGGGTGCGGTGCGTTAGAGATGGGCGGACATACATGAGCTTAGATACTAGACGATTCACTTCGCTCCTTCATATGATAGATAAGACACATAGTATATATTTGATAATGATAATACAACGACATAACCACACAACCACACAACCTCAAACACCTCGAACACGACCAACCCCCTCTTGGACCAAGCTGAGTTGAAAATGCGCCTCCAACAACTACAGATCCACCAATCAAATACCGGTAAGCCACTTCCCCTCCAGCCAATCCCCTGTTTCAGCTACCCCACCACGAAACGTCATCGACTGCATAATTCCCCTCCTTGAAAAACAGCTCATTACTTACCTAGTCCAAACAGCTTAGAAGCTTTCCAAGGCAATAAAATCAAGAATCTACTTATTATATCGAGGGCTCTATAAGTTTCTTGATATCCCCGGTTCCGCAACTTCACCTACTTTGACGCAAAAACCATCACAAACGTGAGTATTTCCTCTGAACAGAGAATTCGGGTTGTGTTGAGTGTTTTCTGAAAGCCTCTTTACCCTGCACTCAATTCGCCTTATAAAGTCTTGGCTGTGCGCTTGGCTAACTGCTGTTACGTTCGCAGAACTCCTAACCATAAGAAACATATAAGAATCAAACAATCGAATAACAAATATGTCAGGCTACGAAAACGACTACGAGCGAGAGGGGCGAGGTGAGGGTGGATACGGCGGTGGTAGAGAGGGCCGTGGAGAGAGTGGTTACGGAGGACAGAGCGGAGGATATGGTGGTGAAGGTATGCGCTGCTACTTTGAGAGACTTTTTGGACTATTCCTATTGGAAATGGTAGACTGACTTCTTTTTATAGAGCGAAGACACGAGGGCGGCGGATATGGAGGTGAAGGTGCGAGGCTCCGGTCTTCAACAAACAGCTACTGCTGGCACATTATACTAACTTGATGGAACAGAGCGAAGACAAGAGGGTGGACAGGGAGGCTACGGTGGTGGACAGGGGAGCCACGGAGGTGGACAAGGAGGCTACGGAGGTGAACAAGGAGGCTACGGAGGTGGCCAAGGAGGCTACGGAGGTGGTGAAGGTACGAAGCTCCGGTGTTCAGTATGTAGTTTGTGTTGAGACATTGTACTCATTGAAGGGAATAGAGCGAAGATATGAAGGTGGTTCAGGTGGCTCAGGCGGAGGTTATGGCGGAGAGGAGAGACACCATGGTAAGCCAAAGATTCTGCCTACTCTTGCGATCTCCCGTTATACACACCATTCAGGGACAGGCTGATGAATCCTAGGCGGCAGAGAACAAGAAAGCAGCTATGGAAGTGGTGAGCGTCGCGGAGGAGGCGAGTCTCAAAGTTACTACTCAGGAGGGGGTGGAGGGGGTAGCGGGGGGCGGGAAGAAATTCACCACACAGGTCGGGATGAGCGATATGGCGGAAGCGGAAACAATAACTTTGGAGGTGGAGGAGGATATGGCGCAGATAGCGATGACCTAAGTAATGAAACTACAATCCATGCATTTACTGTCACAATACTAACGAATATAGGCGGTGCTGCACATCATGCTCAGGAACACGCAGGAGACTCAGCAGACTCCAACATCTTCTCTAACGTGCTCGGCTATCTTGGAAAGAATAAACAGCATATTTCCAATTCTGACGTTGATGAAGACGGTACGTTGATAAGCCCACAGTCATCATTTGAAAGCATGGATTAACAGCTCGTACAACAGAAGCCGTAAAGTCTCATCAACAGTTCTTCGGTGGTGGAGGTGGTGGAGGTGGTAATCAACAAGCCTCGTCATCCAACATGGGTGCTGCAGCTGCTATGCAAGCTCTAAAGATGTTCTCTGGAGGCCAATCTGGTAATTCCTCATCTGGTAACTCTCAAAATGCCTTTATTGGTGCTGCAATTGGGCAGGCGAGTAAATTATTCGATCAACAGAGTGCTCAGGGCAATGTAGCCAGTGGTACCGACAAGGAGAGTGTTCTTAAGCAGGCTGGCGAGATGGCATTGAAGATGTATCTCAAAAGCCAGGGCGGCAGCAGTGGAAGCAGCGGATTGATGGGCTTAGCTAGCAAGTTCTTGTAGATGAGATTTTGTCTTGAAATATGAAGGGCTTGTGCTCCGTAGTAAGCACTGAAATCCAATGAAGTGTCATTATGACGAGCATGTTATACTTTCCATCATCGCGCTCTATTGAGTAAATCAGCTGACAGTAGTTGCGTTCGTTGGTCTGATTTTGTCAATTTGCTAAAGGTTCCTTAGGAGCCCAAACTGATGCACATAGTCCGACCCAGTTTCTGTTAATTTTGAATGGCCAGTTCCCCGATGTGAGCGACTTACGAGTAGCGATTGCTGCATCTTAGGTGTGACTATGAAACCTACAATGTCCAGCCTATCTTGAAATTGGCTTCTGTACTACGCCTTTGAGCAGATGACAATGAGGTAGATCCCTTAGACGCAGTCTTAACTACCTCTTTGTCCACCAACAGCTATAATTGGAAGCTCTTTTGAGGTACTAACATTCTCCGTGATGCTCTCTTTCATGGTGGTGCTTCTTTGTTTGTTACTTGGTATATCAAATCAACAATCCCATTGTTTGCGGGCTGTTCACATTATCTCCCACAACATATTCTTTTTAGCCTTCATTTGGAGAGTCTCTTATTTTTTATTATTTACCCAGCACTTTTGTAACTATTCAGTATCCACCATTGCAGTATCTAGACGCCGGTCGTCACGAACACAAGAAGTCAAAATACACGGTTACAAACGCACCATTCATTCAATCAATAGGTTAGTTCATTCATTACAATTTACCTCATTAGCTTGGGTAGGCTCCAGAACACTACAGTCATATTATATACGTAAGTGTGTCCGAATTCTTCCCTTTTCATCATGCACACTTGCCATCTTAACCCATACGCAGCTCGCCGTATCTTATGGGTAGGGGATAGGGGGTTGGGACCCCTCGAGCCGCTAGCCTACACATATCAACAAGCAGCAGATCTCATAACCGACAACATTATCAATTTCCTTCACGGCCCTAGCGGCAATCCACCTCAAGATCCATTTCAGAGGATCAAGGACAACTGGACCGCATGCTCGTTATCATGCCTCGACAGGATAGTCGAGCATCCTTGGGTATTGCAAAGATCAGAACAGGATCTCCTCCTCTTATATTTCGAGTACTTCAACACTATGATCTTTGGCGGAGGCCTCAACGCTCTTAGATGTACGCTCGAACTAGTAGAGCCAGATGCGGGACAAAAAGAGAGGAAAGTCCTAGGAACGACGATAGATATCAGAAAACGCCTCGACGTCACGAAGCACAACATCAGAGCACATATCAGAGTGTTCTTCCGTCAGCAACCAAAGCCGGAGACCACGGAGCAAAAAGTACAGCTCCTTCGAGACTACCTGGGGACAATGCTGCACGAAATGGTGCATGCCTTCTTTAGTATATATGTTTGCAAGTGCGACGATCGCTGTTGGAAGCACCATCTGGAATATAAAGAAAGTGGAGTTACAGGACACGGAGAGCCGTTCTTGAAGGCAAGTAGGAGTATTGAGAGACTGGTAAGGTATGGATTGAGGTTGGATGTTAGACTAGGGAGAGAAGAAGCACTTGCGTTGGAGTTGGTTACGAGTAATAGAGAGCTTTGGTATGCGGATTTGGAGAAATTGGGACTGGACGAAGAGGATGTACAAAGGGAGATGGATTGGTATGGCAAGTTATTAGAGAAGAAGGAGGAGAAGGAGGAGGAGAAAGAGCTTGAATTTTCGGATGCATGTATGAGTATATGAGCCTTTTCAAGCCACTGTATTCGAAAGGAGGAAAGAGAATGAAGAAAATGAGGCGAGCGTATTAGTACTTTTTCCGCTTCGATTGCTGAGACCATTTGGGTGTATATATACTCCTCGAGCTCATCATTCACCCTAAGTCAGTTTAGTTTCTAAAAGAATGTAATATGTTAATGTGAAAATATAAATCTGATTATATCTTAATATCTCACCGACAGCAAACAGCGACTGCGATTAGCGCATGGACCATATTTCTTATCGAACGGGGTTATCTTGATCTTGGGGCAAAGCGATAAAGTCCGCTATCCCTTAAAACAATCAGCCTTCCCCAGACTTTATTTTTTTTTGGATACTCGAGTTGGATATATTTATTAGAAAGACGGAATGGCGAAAATGGACCAGCTTCCCTCGGAGATTATATTTCATATCACTTCATGTGAGTCCAAAGATCGGAAAATTCCTCAGCCATATGCTAACTCCCTTCATAGTTCTAGAGCCTTCGGATATCGTCAAGCTCCAATTCATTAGCAAGCGGTACTTAGAGCTCGGCCGAGACGATAATCTATGGCGACAACAATGCTTCGCTCATTCCTCGTTTCTCGACCAGCTTCGAAGACGCCGAGAGTTAATCACTGCCGAGTCTGCAGACGAACCTGGCTTGCGCGACTTAGCAATCGCGTTGGCCGCAGGTAGTGGATTCGGGGATTCCAGGCTTCATCAACCCCGCCATGAAGCTCGAGATATCAAAGCGAGATCCAACGAGCGAATCAGAATAATGGCAAACTGGGATCCAAGCTATCCTACGGAAAGGGTGAGCTGGTATGATGAATATATTGCAAGACATGCACCAATCTCGACAAGCTGGCTGCAGCAGCCGCGCAATCAAGACGGCCCAAGCCGTGAACATTTAGAAGTTAGAGGAATGGGTTTATATACACCCCAAGGCGAGAGTAATGCGGCTATGCTAGTTGCGTAAGTATATTTCACACCCTGGATGCGGACTATGCCTCGTCCATTTCGTGCTAATCATACACATATTAGCCCTCTTGATGACGGATCTATATGCATATGGGATATAAGTGCAGACGCTGCAAAGAAAGGCAGTATAGTTGCAAGAAGCAAGTCAGGAATATTATCATACGATCAGGGAACTGAGGATTCGCGTTCTGAACGCTCTAAAATGATAAGTCCTGGTGTCACAGAATGTATCAGTATTGACAGTATTCTGAAGAGAGCCTACGTTGCTATACAGAACGGTACGTAAAGTCTTACTTGACCAAACACTTCCTGGCCTGGATGCAGTAGGTACTGGTACTATATGCCTGAAGTATGTAGACAGCAGGAGTCACAACCGCTGTTTATTGCTTGTCGTCACACGTATTCAAACCATTTTGTAAGCTGACTACCGACTAACACTACTCTAGATCTTGTTGAAATTGATCTCGAGACACTCCAAAGTGTGAATCGTGAAAGTTATCCCTCCACACTTACTGCTTTATCCGAAGCTAAGCATCCAACGCCCCTTACTGTGGGAACAAATTTGTCTTTGTATCTACACGATTTCCGTCAAAAGAAAAATGCTGAATCATTGGACAAAGCCGAGCGGCTTGATTCCTTTGATGGTAGATTTGGATCCATGAATAATGGATTCAATTTTAGGAACTTCTTTGATCCAAAACCAAGTAACGAATATGCTGCCTTGTACCAGCCAGGTCCTTTGAGCATTGTGCATTTACCGACCTCCGGCGCTGATTGGGATGGGAATGGAGATATCTATGTTGCCGGGAGGTTCCCTAGCATACTCAATTATGACCGCAGGAACTTTCCGAAGATTCGAGGAACAATACACTCTGGCGCTCGACTGTCGCAAATTGCTGTATTGCCATATCCCTTTGCGTCAATGGATAAAGACCTTGCTCGTAGAGGCGAACTTTCAGTTGAACAAGCGTTGCAAGCAAAGACTAGGCCTGGAAATACCATTATTGCATGTGGTGAGTATAATAGTAAAGGTTCGCTGGAGATGTACGGCCTTTCTCCTGACCCGCTCTTGACGAACATCTCATCTACGCATTCAGCTGGGAGATTGCAAGACTCAACAATGAAAAACCGCCAAACGTCATCCAGTTCGAAACTGCTTTCTGTCGCCAACCACGGTACTCGGATTGTTGTTTCAGATGGGGGTGGAAATCTGAAGTGGTTCGAAAGGGATGGGTTTACTGAGGCCCGGCGATGGAATATTGCTCATGGATCAGTTGAGGCTCCTAGGGGGATATTCGGCACACTGGGCGATTCCTACATGGATTCAGGTTCTGGGGACATTGCGGTTAAGATCCAGACAACTGGATCTGGGCGCAGTGACCATTCCGTCAATCAGGACGACCTTGTATTATGGACGGGCGATAAGTTAGGATTATTGAATTTCTCCACAAAACCAGGTTTCACAGCTGAATCATTCGAGGGGAACGAGAGAACTGAGGAGGAGGCTCTTAGAGAGAAGGAAGAACGCACACACGCAGCAACGATGAGAAGAGCCTTGGAGCTGCAAGCAAATGAGGTTAGGTATGTGAGGGGCTTAGGAATGGGATTTGTGTGACCTGTAGCGCTTCAAATTGCCCTAGACCTTTTCCTCAATAGAATCAACTGCATGTTGAACATTTTGAGAAGTGGCTAGAAATCTACATCCGCATATTTTATGCTGCATAGCAACCAAACGGGGCACTGTACATACGCATCACTCTGATCTGTTTTTGAGCATTTGATGTGGTCAGGCGATAGTCCTCCAGCACAGCAGGGTTTCTTTTCATGCAACCTGTATGCCGGGCCAAGTCCAAAAGGGACCACATTTTGTGAGCATTCTCGATTTCCAGAAAAGTGAAAGATTGCCGTTAGGGATCGGAGAACAAGGCTGTACGATTTACGGGGCCTTGTTCGATCAGTTATGGACATCAATCTTTACGAAAAACGGGTGAAATGGATGTTCAAAACCATCCGACTATCTAGGGCAGTGCTGTGAGGGGGCGAGTGGGTTGATGGGGTATTCTTTTAAGCAGACGCTTATGAAGTTGAACGTTCTGACAAGTATTTATACTATGAAGTATGTCCAGCATCGACCTTGCATAGAGCTGGTTTGATGCTTCTGAGCCAGTTTGGGCAAGATCGGACGGAGATCCTGCATCTTATATTTGTCAGGGTATTTCATGGATGGTAGCCTCGTTGCTTCGGCACGGATACGTGTAGCACTGTAGACTAGTAGACATACAGCATATGCCGTCCTTTGCTGTTGTGGCTTCAGTCTTTTGGTCCTACTCTGCACCTATATTTGTAAGGCGTTGCCGACATGCAGTGCTGGGGGGTTCCTTTGGATTATTTCTTTTCTTCAATGTTCAGTCAGTCGGTGGCAATAAAAACGAATTTGGCCAAGCATGTGAGGTTGAGAAGCTCGGTTGAAACCTGTGTCCAGTTGATTCTGGACCAATCAACTCAACGAGGCGAACCTACCGGCAACAAGATCAGATTAAAGTTACATTAGTGCCAGGGAAGTTCCTGAGTCGTCCTGAATCGCATTTTCGATAATGATATGGTTACTAACACAGTAATAAACTGAGCAGACTTACGAAGTACTTGCGGAAGTCTGGCCAGATGAGATGGCAGATGGCTTACGGCTATTAGCTGCTACTCCTGCTTCGTCTTCGTACTATTGCGACTGCGTAGCACACACCTCATGCACAACACGCACACTGCTTGACGCATAAACTTCAAAGGAGAGGAAGACTTTTCCCCCATCCTCTTCCTGTCTCTGGTCGCCTGTTTCCGCAGGTCTATCCCTAGCAATGACTAGGAACTTTGTTTGGTTCAATTCCGTCCTCTCCGTGACGTGAACATCAATCTCACCACATGAGGCGAGGCGGTGTGCAACTCTCTGGATTGCTTTTGTTCTAGGGGGTCGGATCGCCCGTTGGCTACTGCACCTGTACTCCAACTAAAACCAACATCCCTCAAAGGATTACGAAGATTACCACCTATTCCGCATGATTTGTCCAGAAACTATTCGCAAGTGCGAAAATCGTTGGGAAAATCAAGGGGGTAGGTTGCTGAAACACTCTTTTCTCTCGGTACCGTACCTGTATCTGTATGTACTGTGTCCGTGGCTCGTCTCCCACTTATTAAATTAATGGGGTAGCGCGTACATGGCATATGGCATATCAAGCAAGTTCCCAGACCATTGTAAATGCTCCTCCATCTCAGCCTCATGCTAATATTCTTTCTATCTTAACAAAAAGCAACTCTACAACTCCCCCGTTCCCTCCATTTCGGATTTCTTTATGTATCTCAAGTCTCATATTTCCATCTCTACATCTTGCAGGCGGTGACCGGGCTAATCAAGATTAATCCGGAGGGAAAGTAAGCCTCACTCGTTGCGCCGTGTGGCATGCAGCTCAGAAGTGTGAGCTTCATCCGAATATACATACATCCGTCTCACATTCCACTTCCAGCTTTACAAATTTTTGTAACTCGTCCTTCAATTTCCCTCCATGGCTGCTGCTGTTAGCAAGAGATCCTTGAGCACAGACAGCAATAGCAAACGATGTCCCTCTAGATATCGTTATGTTCAAGGAAAATCGCCATGTCGTCGGAGTCATTCACGAAGTCAATCATTTCGTTTTCAAAATGAACGATCGGTTTCTCGTGAATCATCCCGTCGACCAGTATCTCGGCCGCCGCCACCACCACCGCAAAACTATTCACACCCAATGTCGCCCATGACTATAAATATACCTCGTATATTCATTCCCTCTCCCTCTCCACCCATTGAACAGTTTGTTCTTCCAGTAATGGAACGTACTCAATCAGGCGACTCTATCATTTCTGACGAAGATATTGCAAATCTACCGCGATCCCTACCACATCCCACAAATCACAGCATGGCCACCATCTCCGACGCCGACGCCGCCTACCTCGTTTTGCATCGCCGTCTCCCCCAAAACTATGAAGAACTCTCCTCCAAGCTTCTGGACCTTCTTCTATATGCGCCCCTTACAGATGACCGTATATATTCCATCATCTCGCTAACCTCCGTTCTCTTCTTCCACTCCTCACTCCTTGGCCGCGTCCGCTGGAGCTGGTCCTCTCCCAGCCAACCCCGGTATTCGTCCGAGCTTCTCGGTACAACGGCGCTCCGGTCCGCTTCTTTCGGCGGGTTCGAGACTCTGATCGTGCTCTCACATCCGATTCTTAAGAATCCGTGTTACGATCGACGATTGCTTTTGAGTACACTCCTGCATGAATTGGTGCACTGCTACTTGTTTGTTAAATGCGGGTTTGCGGCGAAAGAAATGGGCGGGCACACGACTGGCTTTCATGCGATTGTGGAGGAGCTGGGGGACTGGGTGGAGTGCAATGGGGGCAAGAGCAAGGGATGGTTGAGACTGTGTGGCATGAGAGGGAATCTGGAAATTTTCCGAAAAACAGGACGGGAGAGGGACGGGGATGGTCCTGATAGGGAACGTGCATGGGAACAAGAGAGGGGGAGGAGGTATGAAATGCGACCAATGCCATTTGAACCAGAAGGGGAACGGATTCCACTACGCAGTCTGAGAGAAAACGAGGAATACAGGTATGCATCAACCGTAGGAGGAGGATACCAAAGAATCATTCTGAAGCACGGACATGCGGGGTGCAGCCAATCGCCTGGTCCCGAGCAAGAAGGGGGCCACTGGAGTGGGAAGGGAAGGATGTCTGAGATAGGTTACCCAGGAATTCAGGAGGGGTTTCGTTGAGTCTTAACACAGCACTTGGGAGACATTTGATGTTGACCACCACCCTTTTTTCTCTGTCAAGTTATCTTCTTCTCTGTCGTTTCTATTCTACTTTGTCTTTCATTCTTTCCTTTCTTCTCTCATCTTATTCTCACTCTCATCCTCCTTTGTTGTTTTTTTTTCATCTCTCTCTCAGTTTTTAGCGCGGCGAACGGTTGTATTTTTTCCTATTTAAGACGGATGGGAATGGGGAACGGTAATTTCTTAGGGGTACCTGTAAACTTTCGTGGGTTGCATTAGACGGGCGTTTACTTTCTATATCAGGCATGGATTGTCTTTACTTATATATGTATGTATTTTCTAAAAAAGTTAAATGATGACACGATATGGACTGGAATGGAATGGCATAGTGTGGATAGGAAAGGATCGCAGGCTGAGCTTTTCCTTTCTTTTTACTGTTCGATTTAGCCCACATGGCCAGGGATATAGATCCTGCCTTGTTTGTATATAATATATACCCTATACGTTTTGATGAGATGCTGGAAGGAGTAGGACTATGTAGTATCAGCTACATACACACATCTCAAAAATCTTTTAGTATTCGTTAGAATTAGGAAAATTTTGTCACGAGTATATGCTATTTGCACATTGCAGCCGAGCTTTTTACCGTGACAATGATATACATGGAAAAATAAACATTAAATAATATATTTAAGTTTTACAAAATACCTAATCGTAATCTATCTCTTCATTCCCTTTCTTTTTTCGTAAAATTCTGTTGGCGTAAGCTGCGATATCATGAGTTCCCCCTGCCTTGCCTTTCCATCCAATTCACTCCCAGTGCATAGACATTCTAAGTCCTAGCTAACAGCTCATATCCAACCCGTTGTAATCGGATCGATGCCCTATCCCTGTCCGTTCGCCCTGTCCCACACATATCCCAGATCATTTTTACCGGAGCTTACAGTTCATACGATCGTCCGTCCCGTGCAACCCGGCATTCCCATCATACAGTATCATTCCTGTCCATATTTCACCATATACGTCACTTTGATATGACTATGTTCCATCTTACAGCACCGAACCCGCAGCCTAAGCACAAGGTACATAAACGCCCGCCTGACAAGCAACCACGACCCTTTTGAACAACCTTCTCCACTCCAATGGGTCGCCCTTAACCTTTACGAATCTCACTTCGACTAATTCGCGCTCGTCCGTCTCATACCCGTCCAGCACGATATCCCCTGTAAGCCCACATCTCCTGCTATCCATAGCTTTAACTTTAATCCACCCTGCATGCGATTGGTTCCCGGACTGCATCTGTGCTAATGACGGAACGGGTACATTCATAGCGTGTAGGGCTTCAGATAAGAGCGAAAGTAGTTGCAGAACAGGTAGGTGTGAGAAGAACCGCGTGAGAGAATAATTTGGAAGGATATCCTGGAATTGTCGGGCGTGTTGCGTCAGGCGCAGAGAAACAGCACGATTGGAGGAGAATTGTGACATGGAGGGTTCGTCGGCAAGGCTTGAATCACCAAAGCTCGAGGAAACAGGTGACGGCAGTTGAAAGTTGTGTGGGTTTGCGGTTGTGGTTGGTGTGGTTTCGGTGGGCTGAGATGCGTTCAATGCGCGCGGTGGCCGTTCCCAGTCGAATTGCATGTCCATGACAGGGGTTTCGGGTTGAGTAAAAGAGAAGTGATTATTTATTTGCATGGCGTCCTGACTGAGAGTTGACCTGGGCTTTTGTTCGAAATCGATGTAAAGACTCTCGAGCATCTGTGTTGCAAGCCCAAGCGGGTCATGCATCCTACCATCAGCAGTAAGAAGAGGATTTTTTCGTGTATACCAAGGGTGGCGCTTGATATGCTCAAAATTGAATCTTTTCGAAACGTCAGCATTCATCATCCCGCGCAGCAGGGAGAGAACTGATGCTGGGAGCTTCTGCCATAATTCGTCAGAACTCCGTCCATTAGTCTTTATGTATTCGTCAAATTCCCAGCTTTCAGCAGTAGGCTGATCCCAAGGTGTGTTTCCTACAAGGAGGACAAATAGTACGACCCCGCAGGACCATATGTCGACCATATTTGCGGCATAGCCGCTGCCTTTAGGCTTTCCTTGACTACTTTTGGAGCACGCAATCACCTCCGGCGCAATATATGGCGGACTACCACACATTGTGGTGCTAAGCTTCCTTGCCCCGTTGTATTCAAATAGTGTCGCCAGTCCAAAATCTGCAATCTTCAGGTCCCCACTACTCGACAGCAATATATTCTCAGGCTTGATATCCCTATGTCCAACGCCCTTAGAATGCATATAACTGACCCCACCAATCAATTGTGTAAAGTAGAAATGTGCAATGTCTTCTTTAACTCCGACGTCCGCTTCGATTTTGTCGAACAAGTCACCTCCCTCTGCATATTCCATTGCAATCCATTTCCACACAGGATCCTCGCCAGTGGCAAACCATTCAATAATATTTGGGTGCTGTCCGATGTGCGAATGAAGGGACACCTCCATGGCAATTTGTTTGGCAGATATCCGTCCATGTTTGACCGCGTAAGCTTTGTGGATGAATTTCACTGCAAATACTGGAGTCGATTCGGTAGGAGGAATGGCTTTCTTAATGCTATGGACCAGTCAGTAAAACATTCTTATTTCTTATTGTAGCAGCTTCGACTAAGTACTCATTGGAACTTACGATGCGTATGCGCCTCTACCTATCGTGTTGGAGATGATTCGGAAAGGTAGGTCGCGGGGTAGCGGGTCTATCTGTGACATCTGCATCGCCATATTGCAACTTTCAAGACAATGGCTCGTGAGTCTTGAGAGAGTACGGGCGGCGGTAAGCCACCAGGGAAAATATGATAAAGTATTAGGAGAACGAGTGTAAAGAAGCCAACAGGTGGCCGTATCCAGCGACGATGATATGTACAAATGCAAAGAAAAATGATTATAGCTATTCAAAACCAATGGATCGTCTGTTATTGTCGCGTCTTTAGACAAGTCGCGTAAGGAAAGTTATATTGGATTCGCGAAAATTGGTGGAACCAATCCCGCATCACTGTGGGGATGCGAGTGCCTAAAATCAATGTACACAAGGGGAGTGGAATAAACAAATCCTCAGACTCCACGACCCTCATCTTTTGCTTTCCTACATAACTCGCCTCAATTCTTCTCAAAGTTACTCTCCTCATCTCTTCACCAAAATTACTAGAAAAGGGCATTCGCAAAGCAAAGCAAACATTGTTTTCTTTGTCCTTTACTACGTGTGGAGCATCGAACGTTTCCCTCTCTCTTGCACAATCGCTTTCAGAATTTTAGCTACGCTGCTCACAGCTCTACATTCCCCAAACCACCAAAAGAAGCAAAAACGCGAGGAACCGGTCTAACGGTCTTTGTCCTTCCCTCCTTCACCACAACCAGACTAGGACGAAGCGCCTCGAAGACCTGCCTACTATTTGAATTCGCTCTCTCTCAACTTCTTTGAAAGTTATTATGAACTACGCCATGGAGGATACTCAGAACTCAGAACCCGGAGCTGTTCCTGCTGCTCAAGTTGCTAAGCTTGCTCCTCGCAAAGGCCCTGATGCTCAAAGCACAACCAAGCGGTGAGTACTCTTATGTTGTCGACGGTTTCCTTGAGCTGTATTCCAATCATCAAATCTTCAAAGGCTAATACAATGTCTCCAAATCATAGTCTGCAGACCGAATTGATGCAGTTAATGACCTCCTCCGCCCCCGGTATCTCAGCATTCCCCTCTGCTGACGGTAACCTTCTTTCGTGGACCGCTACCATCGATGGCCCAGACGACACTCCTTATGCCTCTAAGCAATTCAAGCTATCCTTTGCTTTCCCATCAAACTACCCATATGCACCACCGACCGTGCTGTTCAAGACACCGATCTACCATCCCAATGTCGATTTCTCTGGGCGAATCTGTCTGGATATCTTGAAGGATAAGTGGACTGCGGCATATAACATCCAAACTGTCTTGCTGAGTTTGCAGAGTCTCTTGGGTGAACCTAACAAGTATGTTTCTGGCTGATTTTTACAAGATTTCACTCTGCATTGCTTAGTTTAAATAGTCACTAACAATGATGAACAGTGCATCACCATTAAACGGCGAGGCTGCAGAGCTATGGGACAAGGACCCAGAGGAGTTCCAGAAGAAAGTGAATGGTCGCCACCGTGACGTTGACGATGAATGATTGTCACTGGAAAGAGGAGTACGAAAGTGCATCGTTAAGATACCCGGCGTCTGATAAAGTCTTGAAATTGGGAGCATTGCGTGTATGGAGAGGTTGGATCGCAAGCGATCCATGTAACATAGGCTGGATATGCAGCATCCTCATTGCTACAGGGCATGTATGGAGTAGATTACTTGGAAGTTGTATCCTTAAGGCAGAGAATTGAATAATGATAAACACGCACAAAATACATTGGCTGTTTTTATATTGGCTGTTTTCAGATAGCCTTGCTACTAATAATTGGATTGATGAAGTGTCCGAAGAAGATTCCTACCTTGGTACTTTCATATGCTTGTTGGTGTCCGTTTGGTTGTAGCTGCGTACCTGACTTCATCCCTTGGCTTTGTATTATTACGCGACCCTTTCATTTGGAGTTCGAGGCCAATATCCGCATTTTCGGAGGGCTTTGCTGACATCTGGGTTGGGTGATTATCGAGCATGAAATTTGCCTTATAGCAAGTTCTGCCCAATATCCCTCATTGCATCACTTGCCTGTAGATTTTCTTCTTGACCAGTTGGCTGGTCTGCTTTCGGAACAGTAGGAAGAATTCCGAACAACGATACCGAACATCACAAAAAGGACTTCATATTTTCAGCACAATTCCAACAGCATATGTTCAGCTCAGGCATCGAAAGTAGACCTTTTCATTCCGCTACCATAGCAAGCAGAAATGCAGCAACTCCAGATGTTTTCCCCAACCCGTACCAGATTTCTTCTTATTTAAGCATCCTCCACAATAACGGTTTGCAGTCCCTTGGGATTCTGAACATTGACGGCCTGGACGTAACTGTATAACTTCTCCTTGGCACCCTCCTCATCGTTACGCTTTCTTGAGATTCGTACGCGCAGTCTGAATGGGACACCTTTGATACCAGCCTCCCAGACCTTCTTGTTCAATTGGGGATCGAGACGAACGTCAGATGTGCCCTGTAAAATCAAAGAATTCCCAGGTCAGTTTCGCTATTCGTTGGTGCAACTTGTTTCGTTTTCTTCATAGACAGGGTTTTTTCTCTCATACCATTGACTTTGTTGCGAATGCCTTGATTTCCTTGATGGCCCTTGGTGCCCTCTTCTTGAAGGAAACACCGTGCAACTAGACAAAACTATCAGCCCTTCATCTTTCCCAGAACTTTTCTTTCCAAAATTCGACATACTCTCTTGTGCAAGTGGATGGTGTATTCGCGCGCAACGACTTGGTCGATGGCGGACTTTTGGGTCTTGCCGGAGGCCTTCTTGGTCGACGACATTTCTGCTTTCAAGTATTAGAATCTGGAGATCGTGATTCGATTGAAGCGACAGAAATATTTTTGTTACGTACTGGAAGATTGGTCGCGAGTTGGTCGTGTAGAGTTGTCGTTGTCTAAGCTTCAATACAAAATTCGAGTGGAATTTCGAAATTGTTGTGTGTAAAGTGCTAGTGGGCTAACCGAAAATTTCCAACTTCAGAATCATGCGTTGTTGCCTCAGTAACAAGGCTTGGTAATTTTACAGAGCAATGTGAGGTGGGCATCGCAACTTCATTACTGAAACTTTAATGCAAGTCGTCGGTAGGGAGCTACGCCGACGTCCACTTCAATCTCGAACGTCGGTACTATTCGATCTTAGCAGTCACTCTCGAATATTTGACCGATAACCAACTCGCTTCGATCTTTAGCCTTTTCATCGTTCGTTTCTGACTCCCTCGTTTATACGACAACAACCACTTGCGACATCATCAATATATCACTCCTTGCAGCACCACGATCGAACCACCACCGAATTAATTCCACTCTCCTTACCTCTTGTTTACTTCTCTCTCGTAATAATGGCGGAGACTACCCCCTCTCCACAACCCGACCTGAATCGGAACAGGCTTCCTACACTTTTCGAGGTGTTGAGCAGAAGGACCCTACCTCCAGTCGATCTATTTTCGTTCTATATTTATATGAGAGATCAACAGCGCTCAGTTGACTATCTTGACTTCTGGTGCGCATTGGTCTCCTTGCTTTATTTTCATCCCTGGGGCAAGAACTGACCATACTTCAGGCTTGATGTCGCCCAACATATGTCACTCTGTCGACACTATGTGCGAGAACTTAGACGATCCGTAATGATTGGCACACCGAAAGGCGACGACGCGCAATCAAAGAGGTCTTCGGCGATGTTAGAGAATATGGGCGACATAACCCATCCAGCTGCAGGTCCATCCATGTTCAACACTGAAAAAGAACGAAACCAGGATGCTCAAATGTCTGCCTTCTTGCGAGAACAAGCTGAGACCGGGGAGGCTGGCCAAAGACATTCGCCATCTAACAGTTTTGGATCTCATCAGTCCGCCAATAATCGCGGGACTATGTCAAGCGAGCGCCAACCAAGGGCCAGTTTCATGAGCAGCCCAATGGACTTGACTTCCGACTCGAACTCACCCGCACACACCGTAGCGCGAGCCGATATTCGTGCTTCAGCGGAGAAGATTCTCTATACTTTCTTACTACCAGGTGCTGAACGCGAAATCATCCTTCCTCACTCTATTACGCACGATATCACAATTTCTATTGAAGAAAGAGGACGCGACGACCC
The DNA here is from genome assembly GCA_001465935.1 of Clarireedia homoeocarpa. Classification (NCBI taxonomy): domain Eukaryota; kingdom Fungi; phylum Ascomycota; class Leotiomycetes; order Helotiales; family Rutstroemiaceae; genus Clarireedia; species Clarireedia homoeocarpa. The sequence goes on along the minus strand of LNKV01000036.1, from coordinate 344,833 downwards.
CGAAGTATTCGATGCTGCTAAAGATTATGTCTTCCAAGCTATGGAACGTGATGCATTCCCTGGTTTCCTACGCATGAAGGCTTTAGGTAACCTGGTCCCACCCTCCATGATGCTTCGATTGATTATTGGTCTTCTGGCCATGTTTGGTGCTTTCTGGGTTGCATTCATCCTTATCTTCCTTGATTATCCGCGCCATACTCGTGCATGGGCAAGTTCCACTTTTCACACGTCTGTCTATAAATCTACTAACATAATCACAGCTTATTCTCCCCTTCACAATTGGAGTCTACGCCCTCTGCTCGCATCAGTATGCGCTCGATCCAATTCTCGCTCTCCTTGGTTACAGTGAATACACCTTCATGTCATTCTCTCGAATCCGAGAACCTTATGTCCGCAAACTTCTCAACAAACGTGCACTCATGGTCCTCATGGTTACGATCCTCATCGACGCAGCACTAGTCGTACTGTTTGTCTTCGTTCCTGGAAAGCGATTGTGATTATAAGATCAATCCGTCAGCTGCTCATTGTAATCGTAGATACCGAAAAATTGGGAATGGGAAAGGACGGAAGTTAAGGAAAGGTATATTGGGAACCTATTCTGCGTTTGTAAGAGCGAGGTGTTTTTATGGCCATACTTTTCTTTGTGTCTTTTTTCTGGCTCATATGAGCGCCCCCTTTTTTTTGTACATTAGTAGGGATTTGGTCAAGGAGTGGGAGCGGGGGATACCACATGGCGTTGCAAGTACTATTTGACTTTCCTACTTTTTAGATAAATACTCTTTATTTTCCACAAATCATCTTTTCTGTTACTAAAAAGGCCAGGCTGGCTATGGTTTTCGTAAATCTTTTTGTTTTGATTATGCTCTCTCTTCTATCTGGTATAGAAGCTAATAAGGACATTTCTGGGTTGGATGCCTTTTTGAAATGGAAACAACGTCTTGTAAAAGGGTTGTGAACTCTACTTTGTTGTCATATATATGCGTATCCCTGCTGCTCATCCGTCCATCTCCCGAAGGAAGGGGTATTCCCATGATGCACTTTACTCCTTTCTCTGATTTAACAACTCCATATCCAGCAGCCCGATGTCTTGTAATGACAGGGAGGAAAGAAGAGCGATTGATGGTACCCTCTGTAACCTATGCTCGTCTAGCTTCCTTTACCTCCCTATTCTCACTCATTTCCCAAACCCCATACCAAATCCCCTCTTCTTCGAGCTCCTCTCCTTCCCCATATGCGCCGTCTTCCCCTCTCCATCTCCATCCTCATCCTCCATATCCTCATCACTATCCTCACTTAACGCATTTCTCTTCCCCATCAAAGTCCCCCTCAACGTCTTTCCAAAACCGCTCCCGAACCCCGTGTTCCCCGCCGCGGAATTGGACGCTCCGGCTTCCGGCTTCGTCTCCAGCAGTTTCTCTACATGTGCGTTCCATTCCTGCTCGTCGCGATGACGTCGCAACGCCTCTGCTTTGATCGACGCAATCTGTGCTTCTAGCGAGGCGAGCGTTGTTGTGCAGCGGTTCGACCATGCGGACAGTGTGCTGAGCATGCTGGGGATCGTGTTGGGTGGAAGATCGCGTAATGGTGCTACGGATGAGACGCACACGGTCTGGTTGTACGGGTCTAGAGTACCTGTTATGAGACCAGCGTAGATAGCACTGATGACAAGATCTTCCAGCTCGCGCACATCTTGTAGAGAAAGAGCGGCCTGCAGTTTTGGATAGCTCAAGTCAGAGGGGTTTTTGGCAAGGCTCAAGAATGAGAGTTGGCGAAGCTTGAGAGCTTGTGCGGGGCTGAGGGAGGGCAGCGTGGGGTCGGATGTGTAGTCAGAGTAGGTGCCGTAGCTGAAGATTTTCAGGAGGGTGAGATGGACGGATTGGGAGGGCTCGGCATCGGAGAGAGCTTGAATTTGAGGAGTGCTGAGGAGCTCGCTGAAAAGGTAGGTGCCGGGTGCGGAGGTCGCGCGGGTTATAAGGTCGACAGCGGCGCGGGGCGAGGTTGCGGATTTGGTGAGGGCTAGAAATGGCTGTGCGGGTTCGGGATTAGTATAATACAACTACGTAGAGCGTAATTCTATAAGACATACTGCTAAAGCATTTAGTGCTTTTGTTTGCTCCATTTCGTATGGTTGATGATTTGGACAAGTGTAAATAGAGCTTGTAGCCTGTTGGAGAGAGCTTCGATATGCTCACTTGATTAACTCGGGACTTGGTTTTCTTGAGTTTCGCGATGTGATTATTTTTTGTGATTGACAGTAGAATATTCAATTAATCTGAAAAGAACGCGCCCAAAGATTCAGGTAGTTGGGACTCTTGTTGTGATTATTGAAGATTATTGGAGAAGACCTAGAACTCGGTTTGTGTGAGGTTGATTGTTATCTAATCGGTACGGGTCGAGTCTTGCCAAGACGCTAAGACCTAACTGTCGCTTCCACCACAACGACATCTTTACTCAAGCACATCATCAATATCGTCACTTCAACGCTCAATCCTAGGTCCCGGAACATTCTACATTGGGGCACACTAATGCCGTAGTCCATGTTTACATCAGAACAATTTCCATTGCTCTGGCCAGTCAAGGTCCTGCATCATGACACCCGTATTCGAGCCCATATATGAGCATGCCTACAAGCATGTCTACAAGTAGGCTGTGTGATATTGTCGCAGGATAGCAATGTTTTGATATATTCCGTACGGCATCAGTGTTGTTACTACGGCATCAGTGAAAATGCGTCTCTGGGTCTTTGGGTCTCTGGTAACGGAGGTGATGGAGGTGATGGATAAATTAGGTCTCAGCAGGAGGAAGTCGTTGCTCCTTCCCTCGTTCCGCTCATAAATACCTCAAAATTCTTCACCGTCAAGACTTCATATTCCGAGTTGTCCCATTTGATAACTCTCAACAGCAGTTAGTGGTAAATTGCAAACATCCAGCACTCATAAACGGGAGAGTCTTTTGTATTTAACCTCTGCTTGGAAGAGGTAGCTGTCCTTAGGCAAGACTCTGTATGGGTGCTAAGCCTGATAGCCAAAGTCTGTATTCACTTGCATCGTTTTCGCGCGTCGACGACCTCGGAACGGCGAATCTACACCCGGGAAGCAGAAATTTGTTTACTCTTTCAACGCGCCGGACGCGCGAACCAGAAGATTTCGTCCCATCTTGTAATTCAAATTTAATTCAGGCGCTGCCTGTCAAAACAAAGTTGGAACTTACTGTGAGATTCTACAAGAACTTCAAATCAATACTAGCCTGCTACATTCTCTCATTGCACTTTTGTTTGCTAAGTCCATCATTCGTCTTCGATACTTATTCGAGGATTTCATCTCACTCTTCAGTTTCGAGTCCGGAGCTCATCTTAATCTTCTAGACACAGTCTCATGCCAATGCAAAGGCACACGCTTCCGGCCACAGCAACCATTTTCCTCCGAAGAGAGCAAGAATTTCTTTGCTATATAAGTATATATTCCAAAGAAGAGTAGTCAAACCACGTCTCTATACTAATTTTATCCTCAAGTATCAAACTCATTCGGATCCAACCTCAGACGTCAATAGCATACCCCAAATAGACGAGTTTCGATTATCTCTGCTGCGTGCATAGCAGCTTTCATCTTCGAATCGCTCATGATATGTCTCAACCATTGGTCGGTTTTAGCAATTGGAAGGACGCGACAAAGCCATCGCAGAATCATTATAGGCAGAATGAATCTTCTGGGAAGACAATATCTCGATCCACGTCACAAGAAGTTGAACTCCCTTCATCAACCCGCAAACAAACACCTGTAAGAGCGGTGTTTCACGACCTACAGAGCGCGCATTCATCCATTACTTCTGGACATGCAAGAACTGCTAGTGGACGACATGCTATTCCAGCAAATCTTTCTGCGCCTCTTCATGAAGTTGAAGCAATACCACTTCGAGACTTGGAGCGAAAACGCGGTGCTACTGTAGCATCCTTCCTGCAGAATATCCCGCTTCCTCCTCCACCTATTGCGCTATCCCATGGGCGTTATGACCCTGATGCAGAGCATAATACTCCTGTGCCTCGAGCAAAATCACAACAACGCCTAACACCCGCTGACAAAGAAAAACCAGCTACTTTATTTACCAATATCAAAAATGCTCTCGCAAATATATCGTCACCCATCACACCAGAGGCTAACGACACCTATGAAGCTGCAGCTCAATGGCCTCGTGATAATTTGGGGGACGGCAAAGGAAAAAAGACTCGGGATTTCTTGGTGCATTTGAAAGAGAGCGATGAAGCAAGCCCATTCACATCAGAAGCACAATCAAGGAAGGCAAAAGGATTCAGGCTTGGTGGTGGGGAGAAATCAAGTGTTGCAAATCCCGACAATGATTCCTCTATCTATCATTCAAGTCTGGGCGAGGCACCATCGGGGTCACTACTGCCAAGCAGCCGCGATGACGGCAGTCCTAGGAATGTCTCTCATATAAACCCTTACAGACAAGCTCGGCATTCTTTATATACACCGTTTTACCGAGAAGGAGAGTCACTATTGCGTAAGAGCGTTTCAGATGAACATCCTAAGAGACATAGTTATGATATTCAACGAGCTACTAGTACGGTTGGAGATATCTACAAGCATTACGTTCATTCCAGCAGAATAAACAGTTTGGAGTCGGATAGCGAGGATGATGTGAGCGAACAGAGCCCTCTTCGAGGAGACATTGCCTTCAAGGCCCAAGAGCTTCACCGCGCTCTTGATGAAGTTGCGGATTTGAGCTCCAAACCAACCTGGGTCGAGTTGAGGCCGTCTGCTCTAAACATTCGGAAACAACGACGGGCGGGAAGATTAGCGGAGGAGAGCCAGCCACCAGAATATACACTGCCGCAGTTACCAAATGCTGTCGCTCCAAATTTCCTTTCCAGTACAACTCAAGATCTCGGTCGATCGTCATCTTATGGTGACACACGTAAACTCCTAGACCTCACCCAGCCAGTACAATCAACGCCGCGGAGAGCTTTGGAAAATCGTACAAATGGTCTGAAAGCCGACGAGGATGATATCGAAGAAGATATAATGTCTCAATTCCCTATACCAAACCTACTGGCGACACCGAACATATACACCACTCCAAAAGTGGTGATCTCTCCAGCTGATGATCTCTCAGTATATGGGGACGATCCCCATTGGGAGGATCCAATCATGCAGAGACAGCCACTGGAAAGAGAAGTCAGCGAGGCATTGAGACGAGCTAGTGGTTATAGTGCTTACAGTAGGGAGAGCATATCAACTTCAGTGCTGAGCAACCATGAGCATCCACACTTGGAGAGGAACACATCTAAGGGCAAGAACTTTTCCAGAAGATTCAATATCGAAGCAACACCTCCATCAGACGCAGGAAGCCTGAATAGTGACCAGAGGGAATTTGCTGCCCAAGCACAGGCGTTCTATGATCGTGGAGCAATTCCCCAGAATTGGATCACCGCCCAACATCAAAACGTCGTTCGAATCCCCATCAGCCACAGCGGTCAATTACCCGACTCACCTCCGGAGTCACCTCAAAGTCACCAGAATGAAGAAGATAAGGAAGAAATCATCACAAATGAACAGGATGACTTGAATGATTGGGAAACTGTAGGGGAAAGCGCAGCAGGAGCGATGATGCAAAGCAGACAGAATACCCCTAGTATGATGGGGGGTCTAGTTAATAGAGCGGGAAGCAGTATTGCAGATATCTCAGATGACGGCACCGAAAGCACTGATGCACCACACATTGACGAATATCGATCTTCAGACCGCATTGCACAACATCCTGGTAACATACAATACTATGGTGAATACCGTCAAAGAGACTTGAAGAAGACTCATATACCAGTCTTTCTCCCAGTCTTCAGAGAACACAAAATAAATGGTTATCTTGCAGACTCAAATCGGTTCCGGCCGCCTCAGAACTTTTACAACTACAATCCACAACCTCTAGGAAGAGCGCATATCAATCCTTTCAAGGCTCCTCCGCCAGAGGTCATGAAACATGCCCAAAAACCGTCTTCACGGGGACGGAAAATAAACTTGTTTCCACCCTCACTTCATACGAGTGAAGAGAGTGCCGACTTCACTAGGCCCAACCAGAACCTACGAAAATCACCCAAAGTGTCGAAAGTTGATGGTCAGTTAAGATTCGACTGGACCGAGAAGTTGGATGGATTGGAACCTCAAGTGACCACCGTGAATGAAGATAGACCAGATTCGGTTGTCTCGGAGTTACCAAGCTCCTGGAAATATGCCTTAGAACTCGGCGAAAAGGACGATGATAGTACCCAAGATCTGCCTCTAACAACACCCACAACCCAGAATACAAAAGATGGAGAGTTTAATGACGCTCCAGTTACTGGTGGTCTGAGAAATCAATTCCATCAACCACTAGTCAAAGGACCACCTGGTGCGTTTTACAGAGATCTACGCTCAACTTCAAAGCATGAGCCCAAAGGTAGTCTATGTCAAGCAAATAGGCCGGCGAAAGCTCCTATTCGAAACAACAGCACAAAAGGATATCCGACAAATACACTTCGGCCACTGACGCTCCTAGCTTCGACGAACTGTCCTTCGACATCTAACGCACCGTCGATTCTATCCCAGACTCAAGGTCCAGAGCATAACAAGGAGATCGGCACTTCTACCTTCGTCTATCGCTCCCCTCTTGCTCCTCCAAAGCGTCCAAGCTGGCAGGATTTATACAGCACAGATCAACTAAAAGGTATGCAAGACGCCGCAAAACTCGATGGATTCTTCGAGTCCCAGCCTGCCATCGGCAACCACATTCGAGGAAACACGAAAGGAAACACATGGAAACATCTCTTCGAAAGTCCTAAGCTCTCACCCTGGTCTCGTGATCCTTCCAACGTAATGTTCGAAGCACGCCGCAAAAGAACTATTTCCATCACCGTCTTGATCCTGTGTAACTTCTTCCCGCCGTTGCTGTTCTTGTATGCTAGTGGGTATATGGATGGTTTGATGATGTGGTGGACCGAGGGCGATTTCGCAACTTTTGCGCTGAGGCAGAAGAATTATGCGTGGTTGTCTTTGGCTTGCTGGGGTTTGGCTACGTTTGTCGGGTTGGTCGCTTTTCTGGTGGTTTTCTTTACGAGGTTGAGGGGTTAGCGTGTACGATGCGGATATGGAATGAATGGATGGGATGGTTTGGACTGGGTGTTGGATGTTTTTGTGATTCTGATGATTTACATTTGGGATGGAGGAGGGGTGAGAGCAAGGAAGGAACAGGGATTGAGAAAAGTTTTTGATTTACCAGATGGGATAATGATTGAATGAATGGACGGATGTTTGCTACGAGTCTTTTGCTTTACATCTAGGTGGTCTCTGGATTTTGCTAGAGGATATGTAGTTGCGACACGTAGATGGGACGGATGTGTGGAGTTTTACCAACTACCTTGACAAAGAAAGAAAGGAACCTTAATCTTTAGTACTACAGTAACTTAGTCTTTCGGTATATAATGTATTGATACCACCTTAGATATCCAAGCGTCCAAGGCTGAAATCAGATATCAAGAAGAGATGGACAGATGTCCAGTATACAGAAAAACCTACTAAGGCAAGAAAGACCCCCCAAGTGGAGATCAATCTCGGGTCCGGTCAGACTGGCTGGCTGGAGCTCAGGAGATCTCGCTCATAACCGCAACCCCACCAACCAACCAAGAGAGCCTAAACCCAGAATAAAAAAAAATAAAAAAATAAAAAAAAAAAGGTTTTTCGATCTGAACGAACAAACAAACAAAGCAAGATGCAAAAAATTTTTCTCCTCCACAAATCCACCTCGAATAACAAGTACAATAAAGTATCGTCTTTTTATACAACATAGCACGGGCTTGTGGTTTAGTGGTATAATGCTCCCTTAGCAGCAGCGTTCTTTCCATCCCTCACAGATCAGAGAGATAGGTGTTGTTGAGATGGGGAAGACGAAATATGGGAGCGGTCCGGGGTTCGATTCCCCGCGAGTCCAATCAATTCTTTTTTTTGTTCTGTTTATTACCTTTTTTTCTTACTTTTGAGGATGGGGATGGGATGGATGAATAGGGTGGTGATATGATGGGATAGGATAGGATAGGATAGGATAGGATGAGTTGAGGAGGAGGAGGAGGAGGAGGAGGAGGAGGATGGATGGATGGAGGAGGGGGTTATCGATTGTTTTTTGGGTTGAAGTCATGGAAGGTGAGGTGGCTGGAGTTTGCGGATGTGGATAAGAGTACGGTGAGTGGTGTTTGAATGAATGGGTGTATAGTGGGAGAAACCTCTCCGGATGGTATCGAGTGGGTTTGAAGATGTGTAAGTAGATTAGATTTGTGTTGTTACTGCGAGTTCGGCTACACTGGGTGTTTCCATAGATTGAGATATTCACTTCTCCCCAGTGGTGGGCGACAATAGAGTTTGCTGAAGCGAAGAGCAGACGTTCTTGTATATGAGGAGAGGCCAGAGGACAGAAGGAGCACTTGCTCTAGATGAACCCTAATCCTTGGTGGAACTAAAGGTAATTTGTAAATCAGTAATTGTACTTGCTAGGGGAAAACCCCAGAGAGAAGCTTGCATGGTCAGTGAATGATACTGCGTATAAAAGCTTGGTGCATATCAAAATGATATTCCGCACTACTAGACTTCAAGAACCTCTCGAAAAGAAATATAATATGTGCAAGCTAGGTTCTGCTGTGGCAGTAAAGATTGAGTTCCTCAACATCGCTTGCTTTGGGCAGATTAAAGATAATAATGAACAGAAATCAACCTCGAAAAGATGTTTTGTATCGTCACATGGGGGTTCTCTTTCAAGGATGTTGTGAGCCACGAATGCCGGGTTTCATAGCAACGTCTCGTCTCACATCTAGATATTGTAGATGAGGCAAAACTTGGATGCATCGTAGTGAGATCCATGCATCTAGTTTTTAAAACTACATGCGCGCGGTATTCTCCCTGCAGATGGGCTATCGCATAAGGTTGTTTCATCGTTGGAGAGATAATGTGCCGCGATTATGGTAAACTCAAGGAGGAGGAAGGCTAGTCGCATCGAAACCTTCAAGAGCTCGTCTAGCTCATTCCCACAGTAGGTGGGTGCGTCTTATCTCCTGCTTGCCTCAATGTAATGCTCTGCGAATGGTGGAAAAACTAAACTGTCTGCTTGTAAGTATATAATTGACGCCGCACGGAAAAATGTCGATGACAAAAATTAACGTTGGTAGACGTTAGGCGGCGGCACAAATTGACGCAGTGTGATAGCAGGCGACAGAATCAATCTTGTGACTCGTACAGGTTTGCAGTAAACGAAAGGAAATAAGGAGGTATGGCGCATGTATCTGCAAGACATGTACGGGGAACAAGACTCTTGCGGAGCAACGAACCAGAATATTTGATTGCCGCGAAAAGCCTCACTTCTTATCTTTGTCTCCCTGGAACTTACCGGTATACTGGGGAGATAGATTGTTGGTGGGTGGCAGATCATCTCATATTATTGACTTTTCTGTCCAAGATCTTGTTAACCTGAAGCAATGCGGAGGCGGCGCATGAATAGATAAGTCACTTATGGCACTGTATACTCGTGCCTGGATGTAACGCACGTGTACACTCGTACGTTTACGGTAATGAGACGTAGACAAAAAACCTGGAAATCAACGGCGAAACAGCCTTGCAGGATGAGGAGCATTAGGTCGTACTGTGCCGTTTTACGTCCTGGGTAGCGATGTGGTGGTGTGGTGTGGTGGAGGTGCAGTGAATTTGTCAAGGGGAAAAGAAAAATGTTTACGAGCAATTCGTCCAACCAAGAAATGTTGTACCAGGTACGGTACGGTACGTTTAGAAGGATCAAGACCATGGACCCTGAGCGCACTCGCAGCTGGCAGTTCAACGATATCGGTCAATCCGATCCTGTCTTGTGATTTTGTGTATTGACGTACTGCTCAACTTCTTACGACAGCTTGTTCCGGAGTCATTTCCGGCAGGTGCTGATATGTCACCAGCGCTCGCTGAAGACTTCATTTTTCTTGGATTGAAATCGATGATGTGCTTGTATCCCCCCTGGCAAAATAGCAGATCAATTCATTTTGCGCGAATCGGGAATTGTCGTATATCCCGGAGTACATACTTACTATGCGGCCGGGTAAGCAAAATCAATCATACATTACCACCTTCTCGTTGTACCTATCCTATGCAATACCACATAGAATTACTCCGCTGTGTTTCAGCTCCTCGAGTTTGCGGTAGACTGGTAGTATCAGTGTTTGCGTTTGTGTTAATCCGTTTCCTCGACTGTCAGGCATGGAAGCATACTGTATTGTACTAGACCTGGAGTCGAAACGGACTTTGATCAATACCACCTTCCGTGACGCGCATCAAGGTTTAGAACTTCGAATCGGCATTTGCAGTATTGCGTATTGATCACAGCTGCGGCTGGCAATAGATCCGGATCCGAATTGGACGACTACGTAGTTTGATATGTGCTGAGTCGATCCGAGAAAAGATGTCAATAATTCATCACTTCTAAAATGGTAGAATGCGCAAGGCATCCAGCAAAAAAGAGGGCGAGTCGTGCGAGAGTGAAAAGACCTGTACTCGTACTCTAAATATACACATCGCATACCAATACTTCTGCATGCCCATGTCCTATCAAAAGAGCCAATGTGGCGCAGGAAGGCTCGCTGTGTGGACGGGGGAAATGCATCATCAGCCAACCATAGCCGGATGCGATATCAGGCTGCAGTGCATGTCCGTTGGAGAATTGGCATTGCCATGGCATTGGCATTGGCATCGGCATAAACAACGTTACCACTCCATCATGTACATACATGTACGAGGTCGATTGCACAGATGAAGCGATTCAGCCCGCATGAGTCTGCGCTGCTACAGGCAAACTTCGCTATGTCCGTTGAGCGTAGGAAACCCGACCAAGTCCTGCCAGGCGCGTTATTGTTTTCTGTCGCCTTATGGTCCTCTGATAGGTGCTTTCGTACTTCATACTCCGTCATGCACCAGGAATAGGGAGAATTATCGGTGTGAAAGTCGAGCGCGGTACGGCCGTACACAGATATTATATCACGCGGGGTGATTATTAGTCCTGCCTTATCGAGGGACAAAATGTGAATGAATGTGTGTGAATGAATGTGTGTGAATGCATTGAATAAGTTAGCTGTGAATGACTATCGCTGCTTTAGAACTTTGCCCCAGCCTTCCACATACATAAGTACATGTTCATCTGTTCATGTCCTTTGATTATTCCCTGAACGGCAAAGTGCAATTAGGGCTAATGCATGCATGAGAGAATGTGACACAGCCGCCCGCCACTAACGTCCACGCTCACCTCGCTTATGCAGCACCGGGTGGATGTCTAGGGCTGCACGTGATGATAAGCGAGGTGATGGACTTATTCCTGGTACGTGTTCCTGGTACTTATTCCTGGTACGGAAGAACTTATTCCTGGTTGACCGAACTGCAAGTGTTGCTGCAGGACGGAGGACGGAGGACGGAAGACGGAAGTGCCCCGTATGTTGGATAATTTATAATTTGCATGTTTTGCAGGCAGCAATGTGCACAGGACGTACTGTTGCTCCTGTTCTCACAACCGGGAACAGAGCAGGTGCTGGTCGGTGTTGAACGCACACACGCACAGTACGTTGCCATGTCGGCACTCGAGTCATCACGTAATTTAATTCTGTTGGGCGTCACAGGGACGTGATGGTGGTAGGAAACTCGTACTTGCAAGTCCGTTTCTGTACTGGAGATGGGATGGTCCACTCTACCACTCTGCCACTCTGCCACTCTGCCACTCTATTTTCATTAGCACGACAAACTAATCAGCCAAACTAATCAGCCAAACTAAAATCCCCAACTTCAGGGACATGGCATTTTCTATGTAGCCGCCGACTCCCATAGCTGTCCGCCCATTGACATAGTAGTGCTGTGATATCCCGCAGTGGGCTTGAATGCTTTGCCTCCTTCCACCCCCAACGACCAACGGTCCAGAGCATCCCACTGATGCCGCAAGCTGAATGACTGCCCTCGGATGCGTACCGGAGTGCTGGAATATATCGCTGTGAAGCTGGGACTGTTCGTTCAGCTGAGAGCATGCACAGCTATGCTATGCGCCATGTTGTGGGTGTGCCTTGAATCGTGGTACAGGGAGCTTTACAGAAGAATGCACAAGTTTGTGAATGGAGAAGAAGATGCAAATCTCGCTTTCGCCTTCGTCATCCTGCTGCTAATTTACGCGGCTCCTTTGGTGGAATGCCAGACAAGCGTGCTTAACACAGCGTACGTTATGTATTGATTGTGATGTCTCGGAAATGGTCAAGATGCTTTATATGCAATACGAAACGGTAACTTTAACTTATGGAACACACAAAGGAACAGGGACATAGCAAACATGCCTTCTGTATGCTATGCTATGCTATGCTATGCTATGCTATGCACGCGGTTAACTCCGCGTATGATTGTGAGAAGCCCTTTTCGTCCTTTTCCGGGCCTTGGCTTATTAGTACTTGGTACTTTGAATGGTGAACATCGAAATGAAAGATGAGTGTCGCTGCTGTGGAAATTAATCTAGATGCGAGGTGCGATCAACATCTGCACAACCTAGCAAGCTCATGTTCTACCAAACGATTGTGCCGCATTTGCAGTGCACAACATCACTCAAACCGCATTTCCCAAACCGCCCTTGTTCGAGAGAAAGGATTGTGAAGTTGGTTACCGTGTACGTTTGAGATCTGGATCGCAAGTAGATACATATCGGTACCTTTGTGCCGAATTATATTATACGTATTTTGTTTTTATTGCAAAATGATAGCTCGAGCGTCAAAAGAAATACATACATCAAGGAATAAGTTGGTCTTGCCAAACACGGACGCCGGAGAGCTGTGGGAAAAAACCAAATACGATCGTCACACAAAGGATAGGCAGCCTCGATGCGAGTCCGTTTCCTGTTTCCTGTTTCCTGTTTCCTGGATACCTGTTTCCTGGATACCACACAATGCCACACAATGCCACACAATCCCACACAATCCAACTGTCGGGAGGGGAGAAGTCACAATCCAACTGTCGGGAGGGGAGAAGTCGTGGGCCGAAGGAATGCTGATTACGCACATTTACGAGTGTTCTGTCCTCGAGGGGTCTTGGTAAAGGCTCGAGTCGTCCGATTGTCCGCTTGCACAGTAGTCAAACAACACCACACAACACAGCCAGCGGGGCCGGTAATTCCTGCGTCTACTTGGTACATGATCTGTCCTGTTGGATCGTCATGGGCATCTCGCGTTGCTACTTGCATCTCGCCTTGCCACTTGTGCATAACATGAGTATGGAGGTGGAGGTGGATATGGAGGTGGATGTGGATATGGCAAAGTCGCAAAGCTGTACGCAAGTAATACTATAAAAGTAAAGCACTTTTGGCGATCGTCTCTGCTCCGTCTCGGCTCCCCCACTTTTTGCGCGCAACCTCGATGCATGGCCCTCGGCCCCCAGAGTGGCCCAGAGTGGCTCGCAGGAAGCAGGAAGCAGGAAGCAGGGGAATTTGCGTTGGAGTGATCGGGATCCACAAGGACGGGGCAAACCAAGCAACCACACAACCAGGGCAGGCAAAAGCAATGTAGACGCGGGCGCCCACGACAAATGGATCGAGGACGGCACTTTTCCTACCCGGTACGCTCTGCCAGCCCATGCCGGTCTAGCTCGCTTTTATAAAGTTGGCGATGCTTTCAAAAAAAGAAATCCGCAGCACCGCAGCCTTTGAGGGTTGCATTCTTCTCTATTTGAGGCGCAAGCTACCTCGTCAGATAAGCTGATGAAAGGATCCAAATAATAATTTCTTTCATATCCTAATTATCCTAATCCCACCACCACCGTCCCAGTCCAACCCAGTCCACCCACACAAACCATCCCTCCATTGTCCCATGTCCCCCATTTCCATCCCATTAAAAGAGGGAAAATTCCGTATTAATGACAAAGACACTCCCCTTCCCCCTTCCTCTCGTCAGATCGTCGAAAAAGAAGAAATACATCTGGAATGACCACTCGCACTATATCGCCGCCACCCCAACATCCGTTTTGAATTCCAACATGGTCGAATTCACCAATAACGTCGAACAGCTCATTCGAGAAACCGACGAAGCATTTCAAGCCGTCGGCTTTGCTTTAGGTGATGCGAAAGCCGCGACGCGAGGTTGGCAACAATACGATCCCCGCCAAAGCCGTACGCTTGGAGGCAAACCTATTAATATTAATATCGCCGTCGCACGGACCAATCCCATATCAAAACGAGATCTCATGAAGGCTTCACAAGACAGTGCACCCAGCAGTGCTTCATCCGGGAAATCCCCCGTACCACAATCCATCGTCGCCTCCAAGACAAAGAAAAGCAATGTGCCCAAGCCCAAAAAGCACAACTACTCGCCAAAATCCCACCGAAGGACTTTACCGCATCCACACACATCGGCGCGATGGCATCTAGGAGATGTAACGGCCAGTATGGCCGATGTCTTCAGCGGGAAGATGTTCTCCAAAATCGAAGTCGACGAAATGTTAACGCCCGACAGACGACAACAACTCGAGGAGAAGGCGAAAAGGTTGGACAATGAAAGAAAGGCTTCAATTGGAAGTGTTCTGAGTGACGCAGCTCGCAGTTCTGAGGGCTCTCGAGATGCGGATGGGTCCAGTTCAGTCGACAAGTCTCACGAATTAGATGGAAACCAAATTTTCGAGGCAGACACCATTTCTCCAACGGAACCCTTTCATTTAGAGAATTTATTACCTCGAGTTGATACTCCCGACGATGCGCGAACCCCGACATCCGCCGAACCAGTTTCAGCACTCTCAGTGCCATCGGATAGTTTAGAGAACATCCGACAATCATCACAGAAACCGCTACCAAATTTACCAGATTCGGAGGATTTGGAAGCTTCTGCCATCGAACAAGCATTTGAGGACCTTAACTTTCCTTCACCACCCCGCAACTCATCCCCTCATCGGCCCCGCAGTCGCAGTCGTTCTAACGCCGGTCTCACTACTCTCTTGCCCACAATTCCCGAAGTCACCCAACTCCAAGTCAAAACTTCCCATACACCTACACGCAGCTTGTCTCAAGATTCTGAGTTTTCACAAGATTCGGCAACATCTTCGATTAGCGACTACATTCAGCTCCCATCTACGCCATACACTTTAACATCACCACTTTTCCGCCACGGCCCGATCCGCGTTGAAGCTCTCTGCCGTAGTCGTCGCGATTCTCTCAATAGTCCCGAGGAAGCATTAGATTGGACGGCATTTCAAATGGCTATATCTGGCACAATGGATGATGGTGGATTTGGATTTGGTGCCGACGAAGAAAGTCTGCAAGAGGCAGACGATGCAGAAGTAGATACATTATTGGAATGGTGGGCCAGTTTCGGATACCAAGGAACAGGCAGCTTAGTCAAGGAAGCGCCACCTTCGAGGAGAAAGAAATCGAGATCTGATGGATCCAAGGAGGTGAGCAACCTTGGTACCAAAGAAGTTGCCAATTACAGAGCAAGCAAGGGATTGGTACCTGGAGTGATAAATACCGAATTGGCTGGTACTGGAAATGGGCTGGATTACAGAGGTGGACTATGGGTTCCGCAATTGCGCGATCAGGACTACAACTATAACAGTGCTCAGCCCCGAGAATCTGGACAACTCAAGCCTAAACCGGCGCAAACGCCAACACAATCTCATTTCCCACGAAGTCGCGACATTACGCCACCACCACCACTACCATCTCAACAACAGCAACAACTACAGCCGCCCCAAGGCCCGGGCGCTCGCCGCGATGTCGTTCTCAAAGTGGACGTTCCACCTACCACTGCCGCCGATGACAGTGATGACGATTCTCTGCCACCCAGCCCAATCAATCTTGTAAAAATCAAAGATGAATACATCCCCATGGGCTACAACCTCGGACATGACCTGGGCGATTTCTTGAACTGGGAGACATATCATGTACAGAGTTTATTTGGAGAAGATGAAGGAAGGGGATATATGTAGTTGGGGAGTAATGAATCTCACGAGTTGGAATTTTGGAATTTGATGTATTATTCTTGAACAAGCTGTAGGTTTATGTATATCAGGATTTTGCGGCATTTTGGCATAGAACATGGGAAAGGAAATGTCTGGAAAGCCTGACTGATTGAATGCTTTTTTTTTTTTTTTTGGACTCGGGATTTTGGACTCGGGATGGGGCCATTGGATGAGGATAGGAGTTTGGCGTATCGAAGAGATGGATGGGAATGGATTACGGCCTAATGGGATATTGATTGCGATGTTTAGCACGCAGCGAGCAGCGAGCAGCCAGCATCTACATACTTCTTTACCATTGTTAGATGATGCATGTTTCATGAGAAACGATGGAATGGACTCGATATCAATGACAGATACACTTCTAATTCAACACATTTTTCAAGCCCAATTTGGAGCGCGTTTTCTTCTTTGAATCTCCGATTGATCTCTCTTCTCTCCTCCACCAGTCATGACATTGCCTAGGATTTTCCACTGCACCAAAGTTCTCGAATCACTTACTCACTTACTCACCACTCACGTCACTCACTCAGCACAATGTAGCGTAGCACCTTACCTTACCTTACCTTCTTCCGGCACCTTTTACTAGTAACTCATCCAAGCCTTGCACGTTTTACAACTAGGCATTCAATCCATGCATTCAATCCATGCATTCAATCCATGCATCCATCCATTCCATCTGTCTCAGTTTGTGTTTGTTTTTTTCTCGTTTTTCCCCGTTACAAGCCAAGCCAAGAAAAGAAAAGAAATGGTGCATCAAAAAAGAAAAAGGAATGAATAATTTGAGACCTTGTGATGTAATGTAATACTTAACGTTACTGGTGCAGCAATCTAGATTTTCCCGCCTTCCCCTTCCTCTTCCTCTTCCTCTTCCCCTTCCCCTTCCCATCTCACTCACTCACTCAGTCAACCCAACCCCTACCCCATCCCATCCCATCTCGTCTCTGATCCCCAATCATGTACCTGTATCTATCTACCTACCTACCTACCTCGGCAGACTCCTCCCCACCTCATCCATCCATCCCTCCCTCCCCTTCCTCTTTCCCTTCCATCCCCCCCCCCCCCCCCCTAAGCAACCCAACAACCCCTACCGCCACGTGCATCCCACGCATATGCCATTCTTCTCTGCCCATGCCATGTCCATGCTTATCTACCTACTGCACTGTACTGTGCTTCTGTTCTGTTCTGCCTCGAGTTACTTACATTATCTGCCCCACCCGATTGATTGATTGATTCATAGTTCTATTCGAGCACAGTCAGTCCGTATTCCAGCCGCCCCGCATCGTGGTTTCACCACCACCACCCAACTTCCGGGTAATCAATCAATCAATCAACTTTGCATGCATGCTTGCTTGCTTGCTTTGCTACAGTAGGGAATCTATTTTCGAGCACTCACTCGCACTGCAATGCGGACTGTAACGTTCGACTTGGCTGTTTTGTTTCGGGCAGGGCAGGGCAGTGATTGCGAGTAACTTTATGGGGAAAGGGGGGGGTTTATTTTTCGGGCGGGGAAGGGGAAGGAAGGGGGTTTGGAAATTCCCATCTTGTGGGTTGTGTTACTGCTAGTTACGGAAAATAATACTTACGAAGTTCGTACTGTACTGGTTACTGATTACTGTACGTTACGAGGACACATTTAAAGACTGACTACAGTACAGTACAATGCAATGCAATACAAGAGTTGGATTTGCATGGACTGGGACTGGGACTGGGACTGGAACTAGCGTGATTTATCTATCTATTCTATTCAGATGAGGATCCAGACAAGAATTGGTTGGTGCTGTGGGAGTGAAGAAAGAAAGGAAGTAAGTACACCTACTACCTACCTATCTACCTACCCACCTACCTACCTACCTAATGCAGCTTCTCTAGCTAGCTGATGACGACGATGAGGTAAGATGACACAGCATGACATGACATGACATGACATGACATGAACCCCCAATTACATTACATTACATCGTACTCTACTCTACTCTACTCTACTCCACCATACTGAACTGAACTGAGTAAACCCAGACATTTTCGTCCGATGATGAGACGAGACGAGATGAAACCAATTTGTCTTTCCCTTTCCCTTCTTGCCCTTTACAGTAACTTACTGTACTTACTCGTACTTGCCTTCTATTCTAGTTGCTTGCATGCACGCTCGGATAAGTCAAGTTAAACGAACAAATAGAATGACCAAGTGACTGACTGACTGACTGACTGACTGACTGACTAGTTAAGTTAACTTGGGCTATAAACGTAAACGTAAGCGTACTGGATACGAAAAAAAAAAAAGAGAAAAGAAAAAGAAAACGGTAGTTACCGTAGAGTTACATTATAGATAGGTACTGTACTGTACTGTACTGTACACACCTGCGGGTGAATGAATGAATGGATTGGGGGGAGAAGAAAGGGGAGATGCGATTTGCTTATTTGGTTCTTTGTTTACTTGGGTTAGGCTGGCTTGCTTGCTTGCTTACTTTACGATGATACAGACGGATGGTGGGATATAGGTGAAGTAGGTTGGTTAGCAGTGGGGATTTAGCATATTTTCTCTCCACTTGGGGATTTTTCGGGGAGTTCTTTTTCATGTCAGGGCTGAGTATTCCAAAGTGGAATGAGTGGAAGTAAGAGGTGAGAGATGATGAATTCTCCGTGGTGCAGGATGATAAATTAACGTGGTAATATATTTGGTTTTTATTTTTATTTTTTTGTTTTTATTCCCAAGTCGTTTGTCTCCAAAGCCAGCTAGAGAGAGAGAGACTCGACGGGATATACCGAGAATCTGGTCGGAGGTCATTCCTTTCTTTCGCTTGTGCTTTACTGTACGGTACGTACTGTATCGTACAGTGCGATACAGCACGGGACGGGAAAGCAGAACAAGGATGGGATGGGCGCTTAAGCGTGGAGAAGCGTGGGCGATCTGCTTGTATATGCTTGGAAAGGGTGCAGGGTCAACCCAAGGGGTTATGTGGCCGCTTTGTCTCGTTTGGCCGTCATTGGAGGGGAATGTTGGATGGGCAATGCCATTTCGATTGGGTTAAATAGATGGATGAATTGAGTTGGCCGGACCTTGAAGGGTGAGCGTTAGAAAGTCGTGAGATTATGGGGATGGTCGGATGGGTTGAATTTGGGGTGACCGATTAACGTTGGTTGGTTGACTGGTGGTTGGTTGGTTGGTTGGTGTTTTCGTGGAGGGCTGATTGAGAGTGGACTGCGGTGGTTGCTGGTATGATGTGAGTTTGATGATGTCTTTCGGATAAGCGGAGTAGGACGTTGATGTTCATGATGGTATATTCTAGATACCTCGTGATCATTTCGCCTTCCGCTGAACCTGTCGGCAATGATGGTATTGCTTGGGGGGTTTGGGCCTAGAGTTTTGACATCAGACACTGGTAGGATTTGCACATTGTCAATTGCTGATCCGTGAGGCTTGATCCATCGCTCAGGATCGAATCATGGATATTCATTGAGCTTGATAGGGGAGCGGAAGTGAAGGGCGATAGCAGCAATCGATTGGGAGATATTGCCACCAAAGTCAAACTCCCAAGTCCTACCTCGTAAACCTTCGTCTATTGTCCAGCATCGCCACTCATCCTCCACATCACAGTACCATTCTCGCACCGGAAGAAGTCGTGCAACGTCAAAGAAGGATCGAGAAACATCCTCGCCCGTTTAAAGGATTGAAGAGTCCGTGAAACAATTCGACCTCACGTATAAACATCTATCATTAAAGTTTATCTATCATCTTCCCCTAAGGATCTCCGAAAAGGGTCCTCGATGTTGCTGAAGGATGACCCCGCGCTTCGGGGCTCGTCTGACCCTGCGTTAGACTCGAATATCGGGGATACAAGCCCCTGCCGGGAATATACCATGCCAACGGCAAATCGGCAGTATCTCTTAAGGTTGCTGTTGGTGATCAAGATAAGGAATGTAGGCCGCTTTCGTAGCCACCTCGTTGCCGCTATCTTTTGGCTATCTTATGAAAGTTTAGCACACCTGCCCTCTCATTGCTTCCATGTATCGTGAGTGAGGAAGTATAAGAAGGCTTGAAGGGGCCTTGCAAAATAACATTTACGTAGCAAAATTCATTCAGTAGTGAAAATTGAGGCCCTCTCATGATCTACCATGACCGTTATCGAATCCGCATGGAGATGAGGAATGTGGTGTTTACAAACACTTGTCGCCGAAGCTCATGCAAGACCGTAGGATTGAAATCCCTAGCAACAAACAGCCATAAGCATGGATGTATAATTGAAACTTTTGCATTGCCGCTGGGTTACTTATCCGGTCGATTATTCATCAATCCACCATCAAAAGTATCCAAATTTTGGAATTCAAATAGGAGCCTAGATCGGATAACGAATAGATATTGCCCTTTCTGTGAGTTTATACACATTCAATCATGCATGGTCCTTGATCTTCGATACTACTGAATTGAAGGGGAGCATTGGCTTATTGAGGTAGTATCCCATAGGGAAACTCTTTATTGGCAAAAAGATGGTTGCAGGACCATTAACATGAGAAATTCCGCACCCGGTTTGCGTAGCATTGAAGGAATGAGCAATAGATATGAGCTTGCTATAGGAAACCAGGTTTGCTCGCGGGGTCGATAGCTAGGCAATTCAATCTCAGGAGCCAAAGAAGATGTTTGTATAGAGAGAGGAACGTAACAAACTTCGTAGTAGATGTAGATGTAATGAAACATGTGACGAAGGCAAACTCTACCTCGCTGCACACTAGAGCTCGTCAAATCATATATTTTCCCACGCCAGCCTAGAACAATACGTGACCGATAGGGCAAGAAGAAGTCGGTGAACAAGACCACGACTCTTAGCAGTAACAGTGCAAGTAGTATACGAAAAGTTTTGCTATTCGTCTCACACCAGAAGCCGTGTTTGCCGTATGAAAAGAGACTACTCGATCATACCAAAGAGATAGCCAATCACGTGTACGTCTGCAATTCGATATCGGATCTAAACGACGCAGAGACAGGGAGAAGAGAGACATTTTCGACTTCGAATGGCATCCATTCCATCAATGCACCATCTCGTAGCAGTGCGAATATTCCTCAATGTTCTTCGATGTTCTGTGCCCATAGAGATCGTCACCGAGAGAGATCTATCGCATGAGTCTAACCCTTGCTGAAATGCGTCTGTCCCACATGGTGCCCCGAAATTTCTGACTCGCACGAATGTTGCATGTCAGACGGATCTGCACTTGGTGTCAGAATTCTGCCATTCATGTCAGAATTCTGCCAATTTTCCTACGCAGCTTTAAGTTATGCAGCCGAGCGAGGCCACTTGTACCTGAAGCAGTCCTCACTTCGTCACATATTCTATCTTCGTAAGCACCCCGTTCCGACACTGTGGGAATGGCGAGCGAATGCAAAGAAGTTGCGTGAAGATAGTTACAGGTCAGCCCAACGAGTTGAATAGCCGTACCCCTAATCATTCTCAGATTAACTCCGATACCGACGGGAGTGTTTCCTCTTGAAGACGTAGGTACTGTGGAACTACCACGTACGGCTGTCGGATCTGCAGTACTGTACTTAAAGACTACAAGTGTCATAGTGGCGGCGGTATTGGTGGGGTTCTTGTTTCGAACGTCGAAAGAAATTTTAACCTCGGTATAGAATGCCGTGGACAAAATACTCAAATCAGACTTCTATTCGCCCGTATCCACATTCTCACCACAGCTTACAAATTCACAAAGGGTACATATCTCGGAGGAGGGCATGAAAAGGGAGAATATGCCCTTTGAACTGACAAATCGCGAATCAAAGACCAGTCTTTGGTCTTTGCATACCTCGGTGGTAGTCGAAAACGGCATACAGTGCTAGCCACAGTGTCACCACCCGAGCTTGTGGGAACGTCTATTGAATATTGAACAAGCGCGTCATAGGCAAGGAAAATCCGTCCTCAAGATTTCTATCTACATATATATACTCCCCCTCTGTTGAAAAGAGGCATTGCTATACCAAATTACTTCATAATTAACAATCCTAAACCACAGCTTTCACATACATCACTACGGAAACAGCAATCATGGTTCAGAACAAAGGCGTCATTTTCAAGCAAGTTCCTCAGGGACTTCCAGTTCCAGGAAAGGACTTGACTGTGGAGGTTCGCGAATTCGACCTTGAGCAAGCACCGCCAGCTGGAGGAGTTACCACCAAGAACTTCTATGCCTCTTTCGATCCATACCAGCGTGGACGTATGAGGCATCCAGAAGCCAAGTCCTACTCTCCTCCATTCACATTGGGACAACCTATCACCAATAGCAGCGTCTGCAAAGTTATCAAGTCCGATCACCCTAACTTCAAGCCAGGAGACATTATTGTCGGTGGACAAGTTCCAACAGAAGAATACTCTGCTCTGTCAAAATCTTACGCAGATATGATGAAAAAGATTGAGAACCCGCACAAGCTGGATCCTGTCCACTTCCTTGGTGCAATGGGCAGTAAGTTGAAAGCGTTGATTCACCATCATAGAAAATTACTAACTTGGTGTCTTCCCCAGTGCCTGGTCTAACCGCATACTCCTCTTTCTACGAAATCGGCAAACCAGCCAAGGGTGAGACTATATTCATCTCATCCGCCGCAGGAGCCGTCGGACAATTGGTTGGACAACTCGCCAAGCATGAGGGTCTCAAGGTTATTGGATCAGTCGGATCCGACGAGAAGTTAGAATTTATCACAAAGGAATTGAATTTCGACGCAGCATTCAACTACAAGAAGGAGTCACCCAATGATGCTTTGAAGCGTCTCGCTCCGAATGGAATTGACATCTACTACGAAAACGTTGGAGGAGAGCACTTAGAAGCTGCTCTCGAAGCCATGAACGACTTCGGACGAATCGTCGCATGCGGCATGATCTCCGAATACAACAAGCAGGAGGCCGAGAGATACGGTATTAAGAACTTGATGTATGTCGTCGCCAAGAGATTAACGATCAGGGGATTCATTGTTAGCGACAAAGACATGGGACCATTGCACATCAAGGATCGTGATGAAAACGTCGCAAAGTGGTTGGCAGATGGTAGCTTGAAGGCTAAGCTCAGTGTCACTGAGGGTATTGATAACGGCCCAGATGGGTTGGTTGGCATGCTCCAAGGAAAGAACTTTGGCAAGGCCGTTTTGAAGATTGCGGATATTGAGGTAACATCTAGTCACTTGTGAGATTACGGGACGTTAATGCTAACAGAATGAGTAGTAATTGTATTATGATAGTTATCGGAAGATAGCGTATTATTAATGAGAAGAATAATTCAATACAATTTCTGGATACTATATCATGAGTGAATGAATGAAACTGAAGAAACTACTCTCGTCCCAATCTAACATCAAACACAAACTCCTTTCATGAAGCCAATGACTGCGACTGGCCGCCCAGCGTGTTCATAAGCACAGCCATATTCCCATAAATCACACCGCACAGCACCTCAATCTCAATGCCCTCAAGACAATGGAACGCAGCAGCTCAGGCATAAAAACATCCATAATAGCTGTAAGTCTGCCGCTGATTATTCAACAGAAGACCCCAAGTCCGTTGGTCCTGCCGAGCAAGCGGCCGATGTTGATCTGCTTAACGTAGTAGTCGGTATCACCACTGCTCGCCATCACGACAGCTAGGATGAGTGGTAGAGCTGCGTCTCCGGGAAGCGAGTAAGGAAAAGGAGCTGAAGAGAAAGAGTTCAGAGTGAGTGCATCGGGACTGGGTGGTGACTAGCTGATTCATGCACTAACTTCATGTGTCCGAGGATTCTTGCCAATGCTCAAGTCATGTGAAAAGGTCAATTATTTTATCATCTGGCAAATCAAGGAGCTATCGGCGGGATTCAACATTTGAAGTTCGAGCCAAGAGCTGCCGCATTCACAGCTGGTGGATGTGTAGATGGATAGAGGTTTGTTGAGTTTGGACTCCTGTATGACTTTTTTCAAAGGTCTATTTGAATGTATGGGATAGAACTCGTAATTATGCTTCTTTGGGATACATGATAAGTTTGGGAGTTTCATCCCTCACCATCCTTTTCATAGTCACTTCCACATTTTCCATCTTCGCATGCTCTGAGCCTCTGGTTTGCAGTTTCCCGAATCATAGCACATTACTTCGGTCTTATACGGCATCCTCTTACCAAGACTGATACAGACGTTTTAGTCGACGAGGTTCATAATCTTGATGCTAGACAGATCGTCAATTCACACAGCATACGTAGGCTTGAGTGTTGCCATCGATGTGCATCCAGACACTATTGTCCATATCTCATGACCTGCAAACCAACTCATAATGGTATAGACGGCGTACTTGGTGTTCTGAACTTAATTCCTGCTGTGACGGTTGCGTGGGTTCTGCTTCTGGGAATGTGTTCGTGGGCGCAGTTTGCAGATTGGGCACCTGAGGTGGATGGTGGTGAAAGTGTGATGGTTTGATCGTACGAATAAGTAGCACGCTTGGTCGACCGTCTGATTAGGATCTTCGATAATATGGCTGAGATAGGTGCAATAGTAGCAGTGGGTGGACTATGGGCAGTGCAGCAATGCTTGAAGTGCTAGCTGACATGACTCCTTTAGCAACACTTGTTACCCGAGTATGTTCGATAATCGACTTCCATAGTTTAACGGCTGACATCTGAACAATCCGCCTGTTTGTTGGTCATACTGAAACAACATAGTGCCACATACTAATAGAGAACCATCTTCATTGATCGAATCAATCTCGTCTCCAGTATTGGGGCGGAGGTAAAGCCCGAAGAGACCAATCGGTATTGTGTAACTCATTCGTGAACGTTTCAAAAGTTGTTTCTGAGATCATTACTACTAATTCTGGTCTATACCTGCATGCCGAAAAAGTCCCAGCAGACTCTGAAAGAGTAACAGACTAAACGGGAAGGTTGTCTCAGACTCAGACGTTTCCAGTTGTTGTCGTAAGGTCAGCATTGAGATACGATGATATCGGTGAGGTCTGACTATAGTTTATTCTGGTCCATGTCCAGCCACTAGAGATAATGTTGAATGATCGCCTGGTGAGCACGGGGTGACCAGCATTCCATAGGGCCGAAGTAGCTCTTACAAGACCAATGTAACTGAATAGATTAAGGAGTGTCATCACCTTTCAGAGCATGAGGGATATTGAATGATGAGAGGAAGAGAAAGGTTAAAATTGACTCGGCAACCTTAACCAGAAACAATTGATTGTATTGTGAAGCGTGATCACTTGGAGGAATTAGATACTTTGAGCAAGATAATATCTTTATCGTGGATTGGCCGCCTGATTAAGTATGCTCATTCCATATTAACATTTCGAGTGTCTAGACATAACTTGATATCGAGAAACATGGCATCTATAGTACCTAGTTTGCAAGAGGACATTACAACACAATATGTTGTTTGATCATTCTGAAACTAATTCATGGTCATCCGATCTTATGACCTTGTAGGATAATTTCCACACTTAAGTCAGGTGAGTAGTCGCATTGTTAGATGATATAAACGGCGAAGTGAGATTTCGCTGCGAGATTATATAATGAATGTCGCAGCTGGGTAGGTATTTGTGTGCTCCCTGGTGAGTCTACATTGAATCGTTCACTGGAGAAATTACCCAACCCCTACCTCGTCAAAGTATCTCAACGTTGGATTCGATATGAGAAACTTAGATGTAGCTTGTGAATACAACGAGGACGGTGAAGATGGAAGTTCAAATTTCAGTTGATACACACCATAAGCGAGATGCTTGTGTAAACACATCTAATAACCGGGGCACAATACTTCCTCTAACTTGAATCCTACCTTAAGTGCTACCGCAGATGAATATATCATATACCTTTGGATGTCTCCCTGCCATTATATTGATAATATATGGTAGCTCATAAGTTTTAAAATTGGAGATATGTTGCACTGTTGGATGGGCTCGCTCAGGAAAGTTGCAATTTGCAAGCTGGTATGGTTCGTATGAAGTTCACCTGTGTAGCTCACACTTGTTTGGGAGTGTTTGTAGAAGGAAATACTTGAGCTAGAGTGATTCGCCTAGTTCATATCTCATCTCGACTCCCAAGAGGTGAAATGCAGCTTTCATTCGACCGAATCAAACGATCTTGATATTGATAGACGGGGTCAACAGTACTAAAAAAAAGGACTTCA
The DNA here is from genome assembly GCA_001465935.1 of Clarireedia homoeocarpa. Taxonomy (NCBI): domain Eukaryota; kingdom Fungi; phylum Ascomycota; class Leotiomycetes; order Helotiales; family Rutstroemiaceae; genus Clarireedia; species Clarireedia homoeocarpa. The sequence goes on along the minus strand of LNKV01000036.1, from coordinate 318,676 downwards.
AGAAGCATGGAAATAAAGCTTTAAGCTAAGTACTAATCAATTTTAAATGAAATCAGTGACTAATTTTGCAAGTGCTGTGCACAGAATTCAGGAGACACTAGAAGTTATCCCATATAGGGGCGCCGATGTCAACAAAGAACCGCCACGAATGAGCACCAGCAGTAACGTGGATGCTCGTTATGGCGTATATCGGATATAGCAGCATACTGAACGTGCATGTCTGCATTTGTATTTCTCTTCGTTAGAGATGCGAATATAGCCTAGAGTCAAGTACTGCATATAGCAGCTCGCACCAAAGATCTAGCTCGCAAAGAGAAACTGGAGAAGATGATGGATGAGATATCTGACTACCAAACACGAATCGGATATAGATGGGCCAGACGAGTCGAACAAACAGAGTGTTTTTCGGAGAGGACCTCTAATTGCTCATGCAGTGGAAGCTGAGAAGCACTTTTCGAGTCAGGGATAGACAGAGGACCATTTGACATGTACTGATGGCCTCTGCGGAAAGTCTAGCTAGAGATCAAAGCTGTAGAAGAGTTTCTAGCGAGCCGAACATGGGGTGTGGAGGGGTAAACTACTTTCTACTTGATGTGTTACCCTTCAAAGACTGCACCATTCGAGCAGTTGCTACTGGTAGAATCGATAGTATTCTTAAATTTCAATTGCCGAATTCCTATAACTTTGTTCCCAATATCTTGACGCATAGTAGGTGCTCTTGTGGGTTGGCTTGTGCAAAAGTAAACCCCTAAGTTAGATGAAGGCTAATCGTACTGAGGGGCTGTACTACACTACTTTATAGACTTGCGGTATTGAGATCATCACCTAGCTCGTAGTGCCATTCCATGGCCTATTTTTAATCTAAGATGTGAATTGATTGTGTGACGTAGGTCAAGAAGGTAATATGATATGAAGCGTGTAAGGAGCGATAATGTGGGACGGTTGTAAACTGCCCATCAAAGGTGATGATCCCATAACAACGGGCGAACCGCTTCGTATTCCCGCTTCAAATGTGTAGTGAGAACAAAGAGCCATAGTTGGCAGCTCGGTGCGCCAGTCGAGGAAAAATAAGCAGTTTACTTCCAACCCTCAACAGCTGTTAGATAAGTGGGCAGATATCCACCGCAAATAGCGTTTCATGTTTAGAATGTGTAAATGAACCAAAGAAGGATTATCCAACAGTGAAAGAGTAAAAGATTTTCAGCGTTGATTCGTGAGTACTTTAGCATGAAGTTCGGAGATTTGTTGTTGACGCTTTCCAGTAACACTTATGTCATCTATTTTCAGCATCGCACAAAGTGATCGCTTGGAGGATCATACAGGTACGGCCGTATCTCGAACGAACACTAGCAAGAGCTGATCGAAACGAATGTTTTCGCAGAAAAAAAAAAAAGAGCTGAGCTACCCAATGTAGCAGTGAGATTCCAAACTGACAAAAGGTGGTGGATGTGGCCTGAGCGGCTTACATGTCGAGGGGGCCATCACAATCCTATTTGGGGTCCAAAATGGTCGAGCGAATTCGCAATACAGTCTTGAATTGGAGATCAATGATACCCTTTGCCACCAAGTCAATCATATCATGAAGTTTCTTCTGATTTAGTCCCATTGTTTGTTCAGTCGCATTTTTCACGCCAACCATTGGAACTTCGGGGTAGAAAATGGGAATACGGACTGGCTACCGAGTGGAGAGATTGCCCCCTGATACTACAATTGACAATGTCCACAATTATTTGCAGTTCGACACAGCAGCGAATATGCGACTGGTGCCCAGATCCGTTGCAGCTCTTGTGGATAATACACCTGGCGAACTGAAGGTGGCCACAGTGGATTTTCTGCCGCCTTTAGGATGGGATCCGTCAATACCACTACCTGCATTGAAGGGTCACGAGAAAGATGGTGTTGTAGTTGACCAGACGTTTTATGGCTTTACACCGCTCAATTCTCCACGTGATCCAGTAATGGTCGAGTAAGTTGCTTGTGCCTCATGCTGTCTATATGCTAACGTTGCCACCAGCATCATCGCTGTCACTGGACTTGCCGGTAATGCTTTCGGTTCCTGGGCGTCGGAACCAACGCATATGTGGCTTCGGGACAAGCTTACGGAGGACTTCCCCAATGCAAGAATCATGACCTATGGGTTCGATTCCCATCTGAAAGGTAGTCACTCGGAGGCTGTCATCTCAGTATTTAGCTCGCGTTTTTGCAGTGACGTACAAGAAATTCGAATACATTGCCCGGTAATAAGAGAGAGACCACAAATTCCTAGAATCTTATTGACGTTGATAGGACCGGCCTGTGATCTTCATTGGACATAGTTTAGGAGGATTGGTGATCAAAAAGGTACGTGAGGCTCATGACGTCTCGCAAAGCTATTGGCTGAAACGTATAGACATTGCTGGGTCGCTGGAAAATACCACCGCAGGTCCCGTTGATGATATTTCTTGGAACCCCTCATCGTGGACTCGATACTGAAGCCTTGGCTGAACTAGTTAAGCATGATTCAACAGCACCATTGATTCGGCAGATATCCTTTCGGTCTTATGAACTCAACGAGCTGAATTCGGACTTCTGCAACTTTTTATCTAAGGCAACAGACATCGCTATTTTATCAGTGTATGAAACAATCCAGACAAAAACTTTGGTCGAGGTCGGTTAGCAAAAGCTCTCAGCTATCCATAGCTCTCCCTATAATTAACATGCTTTGCAGGCGAGTGATGGCACATGGCAGAGGAAAGGTCCAGAAAAGATGATGGTCCCTCCCGGTGAGTAGAATTCCATGGACTTCCGTACACCTTGAAGTTGCCTCTAGCATCATTGAAATGCCTAAGAACATAAGCCATGAAGTCAATGCTGATCCGTTAATATGGGCCATAGACTCGGCTTTACTAGGGGTTGGTTCTCGGGAGATTGAGGTTCCCTCCTACACAGATCATTCCCGCCTCGCGAAGTTTCCATTCGTGAACCAAGGAAGCGCATATCCTCAAGTCCGGTCTGCGATCAGACGGTCGATTCGATCGTTACCTGCGGGTCGTGAGGAATTGATGAATGCAATAAGACAACGTGATCCTAGGAAAGTCGAGGCATTGATTAAATGTGAAGAGTTTCAGTTGGATCAAATGTCCGAGAGTGGTGATACTGCGCTGGTACTAGCCTCTAGATGGGGATCGAAGGAAGTCATCAAATGTTTGCTAGCTCATGGCGCCGATCCAAACCAACGTGATCAAGATGGCTGCACGCCCCTTTTCGCTGCAGCAGGACGGCATAGTGCATCGTTGGATATTGTTAAGCTACTCGTTGATGGCGGCGCAGACGTCAACGCGGTTGCAGGAGGATTGAAATGCACGCCGTTACACTGTGCCGCGCAGATGGCCTCAAATTTTAGTATACTGCAATTCTTGTTGAGCCGTGGTGCAACAACGGAGCTCAGGAATTCACATGGCCTTACACCACTTTATATCGCGGCAAGACAACATTGTGTTGTCTCTGTCAAGCTGCTCCTAGAATATGGCGCCGTTGTGGATTCTAGTAATTGGGATACTAAGGACAGAAAACATGGAGAGACTCCCTTGATAGCAGCTGCTTATTTCGATAAAGGCATCGCTCACAATACTCATATCATGGAGCTACTCATTCACGCCGGCGCCGATGTTAACCTTCGAGCCGGTAGCACGCAACACACAGCATTGATGATAGCATCGCTCAAAGGCTATGATCAAGGCATCAAGTGCTTGCTTGAGCAGGGAGCGAATGAGAGTATACGTGACGCAAATGGATACAATGCCATAATGTATGCCGCAAAGTCAGGAAATGTCCGACTTATCAAAACATTGACTGAATATGGCGAGTCTGAAATGGGAGCACAGGTCGCCCTTGGGAAGGTCCTTGACTGGGCGATCTTTTACGGAAGAGTAGAAATGATCGGATACCTGTTAGAGGTATATCCAAGCTACCAACCCATCGGGATTGAAGTACGGTTTGCCAGCAGTGTTGCAGAACAAACAAGGAACGAAATTGAAGCATTGCTGCCAAACGCCGACGAACATGAACACTCTAGGAAACCAATAAGTTTATGGAAGAAGTGGAGTATAAAGAGAATCGGACGCAGATAGTATAGCAACGCCAACATTGACCGTAATTGTTGTATAAAAGCGTGATGGGATTGACTCAAGAAGACGGTAAATAATGTGGAGGTTAGCGAAAGCAAGTTTAGCAGCTTATATAATCACATGCATGTATTTTGATGATTCACCAAATTCTTTACTTCTTTCGGCTTTTGTATCCATTTATGGGATTACGCTCTTCTGCCCATCTAGGAACGAAAGCGACAAGATGGTATTCATCTATCACCAAAGAGTTTCCTCGGGCAAATGATGCTTCGGTACTGCGAAATTGCTATTCTAAGAACTAAACGGCAATTCCGATCCTCCTGGATCCTTCAGCATGCAGTTACACAAACCCTTGGGAATAATCTTGTGAAAATAGGTTCAGATGAGCCTGACACTGTTCTTTGAATGGCCAATTAGAACCTTCCTTTCTCGTCAGTTCATGAGAGACTGCCGTATGCAGGCCATTGAGAATCCTGGCTTTCTTCATCTAGCAAAGATCAAGTTCCATCATCTTGTAAGATGCAGCCGCTCCGCCACACGAGACAGGGCTCAAATTTCCTCACAATAAGTCAGGCTATACTTGGATTATACTCTTCTAAGATGTACTCTTCTAAGAGCCCCCATCTTGTATGCCCATCCGCCGTTCTTCTTTCCCCAACGTTCTTACTTGCTTTAGCAGCAACATCGCTATATGTCGATAATTCTTATCAATCTCTACATGTTTTTGCTAATCACCTGGGAAAACTCAACTCGCGAGATCTCGCAGACCACATGATCTCGCAGGAAAGTACAAAAGTCCGACAAACAGCGGGGTCGAATCTCAGAGAGTTTGGGAATCATGGGAGTGATATCCGGCGCAGCGTCGAGCGTGCGGTCCATACCAATATGGAACGTCGGACGGAAGCAGATATTCCAAATGGCCTGAACCCAATTGATAACATGTGCCAGAGGTTCTATCATGCGTCAATAATTAAAAACAACGTTCTGTATATATATGGTGGGTACGAGACGTTCGTGGATTCCAACAACCATGGCAATATCAGTGGAAAAATCTCGATAGGCACAAGTAAGTATTAGCTATGTTATTCCTAGAGTTTCGAGAAGCTAAAGATAAGATAGACAATTTCCTGCTCGGGATTGGTATGAATGAAAGCTGGACATGGCAATCAGGGAGCACAAACCTGCCAATGGTATCCGAGCAGGTGCTCTTCCCAGTTCCTTCAGACAATGTACCATCTGTAGTGGTTAGCGGTGCGCTATTTTCTGGATCCATCAACGACAATGCGCTCTATCTATACGGCGGGACCCAGCAAAGCATGAATACAAGCTTCTACAGCTACTCAGAATCTAATTCGATCGACCAGACATTGTTATCTTATGATATTTCGGGGAAACAATGGCAATCAATCAATGTATCTTCTACAAACCTGCAGAAATCCAGTTATGGAGCAAGCGCAGATGTTCCAGACCAGGGTATCGGATTCTACTTCAACGGTGAAATCAATAATGGCACAAGCGCAGACACGGCATCTATCCCTGCATATAATTCGATACCATTAGAAGGAATGGTGATGATAGATACAGTTAGCAATACATCACGCAATATCTCTACAAGCGCGATTGATGGGAATGCACGAATAGGGGCTATCCTACAGTATGTGCCCGGTGTGGGCGAGAAGGGGATACTGGTACAGTTTGGGGGAAGGTATCGTGAGGCAGGTGTTATGACGAATGGCATTGGCACGCTGGTATATCCAACCTTCCAGGCTCTATAAAACCGTATTTCGATCTAACTTTTGATTTAGGCACCCATGGATGAAATTCATGTTTTCGATATTAACAGCGCGTATAATGGGGGAAGTGGGAATTGGTATACACAGCAAGCCTCAGGCAATATACCGCCGAAGCGTGTGCAATCATGCAGTGTGGTAGCTACTGCACCCGATAATTCCAGCTATAACATGTGAGACTGCTAAGTGTGTTTTCTGGCTTGCGCTGACCTTGTTATTAGCTACTTGTATGCGGGACAAGATGGTGTTTCAGCTTTTTACGATGACATTTACGTATTGTCATTACCATCCTTCACGTGGACCAAGGTATGCAAAGGTCTTCCGTTCACAGATAATGCGATTAACGTCAATAGGTGTATGGGGCCACGCCACCCGGAAGTCCTCGATTTGGTCATACTTGCCATCTTGTAGGAAACAGACAAATGTTGACTGTGGGTGGGGCTCAAAGTGCCCTTTCAACTTACTGCGACTGGGAGAGCAAAGGCGTAGCTATTTTCGACATGTCTACGTTGCAATGGGGATCCAACTTTTACCATGACGCGGAAAGCTACTCTTTACCATCTAATCTTACAGCGGTCATCGGCGGGGGGTAAGTTTGCTATGGGACTTCAGGGATAATATACTGATTGTAAACAGACCCAATGGTTCAGCCAATATCACTCGACCAGCAGGTGATTTCAGCAGTGCAGAACTTGCTTCTCTCTTCAAACAGACTCGTTTGACGAATACAACCGGATCTAACAACGCCGATCAAGCCAATTCGACTGGCGTATCCCCATCATCGTCTTCTAGTAGCACATCCGCGAGTACAAATCATACTGGCGCCATAGCTGGAGCTACAATCGGCGCCATAGCTGCTATTTTGCTGGTCACATGTGCACTGTGGTTTTTCCGCCGCTCCTCCAATGCTCGCAAAACCGCAGCCAAGGAGGGAAGATCTGAATCTCGGCAATCTCTTGTGATGGATGAAGGCCTTAGCACTAATCGACTCAGACAATATGTAATGAGCGCAGTGTATGACGCCAATAACCCGTGCCACGTCCCCGAGCCTTTGTCCCCGGTGAAGGAGAAGGTATGAAAGCTTCTTGGTGCAAATAGACCTATTTGTATGTAAACAATATAATATCACAGCAAATATATATCAACTTGACTTTGTACGATCTCAGATCACATTCCCCCATCATCTGTCCTGCACCGCAGTCATGTTCAAGGTTGTCTTAATCATCATCTCTCTCGTTGTTAGTGACTAGCAAGACTTCGTGTACGATCCAAGAAATTGATCAACATCCTTAGTGAGCACCACGAGTTTCATGGATTCTCATTTTGATTTGCTTTGTTGCATATCCAAATGATCGGAATCGACGATAGGTTCTGTCTTTCTACTAGCATCCCAGATCGAGGAGAACAGGCTATGCTGCTCATGCGCTTGGGTATCATCGACACGCGTGATCAAATAACAAGTCTAGTCTCTCAGAAGCTATTCTAGGACCATTCTGATATCAATGGCCAGTGTTGCCTCTCACATTGCTGCGCACTTCATGCTTTCCTATTGAACTTTTAGAGATTTCGGCCGACCGATCTCGATAAACCCATTATGACAAGGATTACTAATTGGTACTAGAACTAGTGCTGGTCGGTCATCCATAATAAGGTTCGCCATGCTCTGTTACCCACCGGGAAATAATTCCAGTAGAACTACAGCCTCGTGCCCCTCGCCTAATAATAATTTCTGGTGTGAGAGACCTCTTCATCCTAAATTACCAAATTACTCGTCGGTCACAATTCCAATCCTACGAGTCGCCTCTCAATGTTACTTTACTTCCGATAGCGTAATCCCACTTGTCAATCCACACACATAGATACATACTCTCGTAATTATGGCGACCCGAGGACTTGGAACCGCTGGCGCAGCGGAGGACAAAAACGCGGCCTTGAGAAAACTTGTCTACGAGGCATGTGTCGAGGCTGCTGAGGACGATCCAGATATTACTTTTTACCAAGAGACCTTGATCGATCTCGACGTTCTACCCAGCGATGATGTAGCCATACTATTGGCCGTGACGCAAGGCCTTACGAACGAGAAATTGTTCAAGGTGGTGCAGGATCCGCAGAGGGGACTGGGGTGGAAGATTCGTTCTGAAGAGGAGGCTAAGAAGTATACCTTTCCCCTTGTCATTATACTCAATTGTGTTCTGGGATTCATAACCGCAGCAGTAGCCCATGCTGACAACAAGAACCACACAGATACCGCGGGCTCAACTCCGAACAAGAAATCGTCTACGCACTTATCGATGAAGCCGGCGATGAAGGAATATGGTCAAAAACCATCAAGGCGAAAGCCAACCTACACGAAGCCGTCTTCCGCACCGCGATCAAGCACCTCGAGAGCAAAAACATGATCTCAGACATGAAATCTGTCGAGCACCCTGCCCGAAAAATGTACATAAAATCCAGTCTACGGCCTTCCGATCGAGCCACAGGCGGAGCATGGTACACGGACAACGAGCTTGACGAAGAGTTCATCGCGCAACTAATGCACATTCTGTATGACCAAATCCGGCGGAAATCCTTCTACAAGTCAAGCTCCGGCTTGCGCAAACCGAAGAAAATCCAGGGTAAGAAGATGTCCAGCGAGGAAGCGAAAGCCCTGCGAGACAAAGCTCTAGGTCCGCGCGTGAAACTCGAAGATGTATCCGAGGAAGACGCCATCTTAGCCGCAAAACGACATTATGATTCCATGCTACCCATGCCTCCAGGTTACCAAGGATACCCAACACTCAACGAACTAACATCATTTATCGAGAATTCGGGAGCTACGTCTGCGACCCTGAGTGCAGCTGATATACAACAACTGCTTGACATTTTGGTGTTTGACGATAAGATTGAGAAGGTCCTGGCTGGGCCAGATGGGGTATGTTATAAGGCGGTTCGGAAAGGATTTAAGGAGGATCAGGAAGGTGGGCCGAATAGTGCGCTGACCGATACTCCTTGTGGATTTTGTCCGGTTGCGGATCTATGTGAAGAAGGGGGGCCGGTGGGACCAAAGACCTGCCAGTACTTTCAGGCGTGGTTGAATCTATAAGAGGATGATTTTCATATTTCACTGTATATTGTATAGCATAGCGTCGGAAGGGAATTTGGAGTTACAGGAAGATACCACTAGGAACCCGATCAGGAACTAACATTCCGTTACTCAGTATTGCGATTGATAATATAGGAAATAGGTCCATTCGATATAATACATGGTCACATTTATCATAGAAGTCAATAGTCAACGAAAAAATGTAGTAAGGTTCATCGTATTACTTTTTGTCACCTGCCCATCATGTAGCTAAACTGAGGAGCGTGCAAAATGAATGAGCTCAACGACCACCAACCACTGATACCCTTCTAGTCAAAGCAAGATGTTTAAAGTTGACCAGCATTCACAATGGTGGGCTTCTTGTTGTAATTAACCTTGCCACTTCCGCTTCCGGTAGCTTCAAGAGCCTTGACAATGTCCAAGGATTCTGGAGTGACCTCACCGAAGACGACGTGCTTACCATCGAGCCAGCTGGTGACGACAGTGGTGATGAAGAACTGCGAACCGTTGGTGTTTGGTCCAGCGTTGGCCATAGAAAGAAGACCAGGCTTGGTGTGCTTTAGCGTGAAGTTCTCGTCAGCGAACTTCTCACCGTAGATGGACTTTCCACCAGTGCCCTATTGTTCCTTGTTTAGCTTTATGCCATAAGATGGTATGGATTGGGATTATGTTTCGTACGTTGCCACGAGTGAAGTCACCTCCTTGAAGCATGAATTGAGGAATGATACGGTGGAAGGAAGAACCAGCGTATCCGAAGCCCTTCTCGCCAGTGCAAAGCGCACGGAAGTTCTCGACGGTCTTTGGGACTGTTTCATCGAACAGGTTGAATGTGATTCTACCGCTTTGCTCTGCGATAAGGAACATGTCAGCTTGAGATTCAAATTGAGGATTGTCATGAGGGGTAAGCTGTGATGACGGTAACAACGCAGCACAATGCAGTGCCGAAAAGACTGAAAAGAAGCCCAATGAACACTATTGTACAAGCGTGACATCGGCTTTTGATGGAAATGGAATGAGATCTCAATGGAATCGATGAAAGATGAGATTGAGATGATGAATTGGATAAGAACTTACCCTTGATTTCCGAGGTGGGCTTGCCGTTGGAGTCCAAGACTGGGCCTTCCCAGGCAACGTCGAAGTAACTGTCAAGATCAGTCTCAACGAAGAGCTATGATAGCAGTATTTTGAGGGCCGAGAACTTACGTTGTAACAACCATTTTGGAGGAAGTAGCGTGAAAGTTTCTTGTAGGTATGGATGTGAAAGAGTTCTTGATGAAGTTATTGCGAAGGAGGGGCAGAGAGCTGCTTTTCAACGCAGAGGCAATGCGGGGCACGAATAGCATTTTTAGCGAGATGGTGGGTAACGATCTGATTGGCTGCCTAGTTTTGTTAGTGGGGCGCTGAGGGAAAGTGAAAGAAATAGTAGGTGCAGGATGTGCAGGAGGTATGAGGCGTAGGATTGTGTTTGCAAGCTGTGTGGTTGGTGGTAAGCAAAAATTTATACGGAGGTCCTACAAGAAACGGTAAGCAAAATCGAATCGGCCAGGAAGGCCGGATCAGGGAGCTGTCCAGGATCCGATTCGCGACGGAGACATGTGATTGGCTGGATTGTCAAGGCATTGCTTGATGAGGGGCAAAAAGGGAAACGAGATGAGGGAATTGGATGGAGGGGGAAAGAATGGGGTTGCATATGCTGTTAACTCGATGGGGCATGAATCTGCAGAGTTGGCTGGAGCTGTGTTGTGCGTGCTGTGCTGTGCTGTTTTCTGTGCTGTTTTCTGTGCTGTTTTCTGTGCTTGCTGTTGCGGTGCTCCAAAGCTGGACTCAGTGACGGTTCAGGGAGCTGGAGGGTAAGAAGATGGATGAATAAGATGCTGCGTAATGTATCAGCATTACCAGGACACTACGAAATACGGAGTAGTAAGTTACATACGGCAACTTATTGAACGAATGGTGTGACTATGATGTTATGTTTGGACTATTCGCCCAGCCAGCCGGATGGGCATGTTTGAACCGATCGAGAGATTGGATGTTGCATACTTCTAGCAATGACGCTCTCTCGGAGCCCGGTTTTAGGGGGGGGGGGGAGAGCAACGCCATGCTTATACTGTAGTGCGCCTTTAATGAATAGAACGAAGAGAATCCGTCCCTCTTGGGGAGCTCAGCTATCGGAAGCGTCGGTGGTCTGCACGAAGCTTGAAAAGTACTGGTAAAACGAAAAAACACGCCTAGACCTGCAGCTTTCTCTATCTCTATGCAGCCTCGGGGTCCTGTAGAAACGTAGCTTTACTGTACGCTAATTCTACGCAACCTGTTTCTATTATTCAATGAGCTTTGTTCGAGGGTAGCTTGAGGAGAAGAGATTGATAGTGGGGGTGTCAGACTACATGCATATTTGAGCGACCTTGAATTGCTGACAATAGGGTAAGAAAACCACAGCTGCTTTTATGAAGCTGTTGACGCCGATCTTCAAAATTGCTACGAGTACGAGCTTTTCTCCTTAGTAATCTTCACCGGCCAACCAGGAAACCGACCGTCTTCATCGGCAACCTATTGGGTATGCCGACGGAAGGATGTCTGGTCGGAACAGCTTCTACCGAAGAAAGACCTCATGTATATACATACAACCATTGGCCAATCACCCTGGCATCATCTAGAAGCTTGCTCGGGGTTCTCTGCACCAAAAGTCTGAAAGTCGTGCGGTAGTCACATGATGATGCTAGTATTGGTTTAACCTACATGTGGAGTCAGATCTGTCAATTCACAATCATCACTGCTTTGGGACATCTCCATACTATTCACAAATTGTTCCCCCCCGGCGCTCACAATTGCCATAATTATCGCATCACACTTCTTTCTTGTCAGAGCATTGCCAATATGGATCTTGCCAGTTTGAAAGAGGCTGCGGCCAATTTGACCCTGTACGATCTGAAGGCCGGTGTACGAAAAGTTCAAAATGGTAAGGGGCCTGATGGAGACAGCTGTCAGCTTTACCCGTTATACTAAGAGTTATATAGCTGTTATGAACTATACCGAGATGGAAGCAAAGGTTAGGGAGGCCACAAACAATGAGCCGTGGGGTGCAAGTTCTACTCGTCAGTCTTGACTACCAATTCGCATCCAGATAACATAATCTAATTGAACAATGCAGTTATGCAAGAAATCGCCAATGGCACATATAACTAGTAAGTGGTATCTCGAATCCAACTCTGAATTGGTACTAATTCTCCGTCCCCAGCCAACTACTTAATGAAATTATGCCTATGATCTATAAACGATTTACAGAAAAAGCGGCCGAGGAATGGAGACAAATCTACAAAGGACTTCAACTACTCGAATTCTTGATTAAGAACGGTTCCGAACGTGTTATTGATGATGCGCGATCTCATCTAACATTGCTAAAAATGTTGCGGCAATTCCATTTCATTGATCAAAATGGCAAGGATCAAGGTGTCAATGTTCGGAACAGAGCCAAGGAACTTACGGAACTTTTGAGCGATGTCGACCGCATCCGGGCTGAGCGTAAGAAGGCTCGAGCTAATCGCAGCAAATATATTGGTATCGAGGGCGGGGCAGGTATGGGCGGAGGCTTTTCAAGCTCCAGCAGACATAACGATGACACGGGGGGATACGGGGGCTATAGTGGTCAGGTATATGGAGATGGTGGTGGATTTGGTGGTCAATCTAGTGACTTCCAAGATTCTGGTAGCCATGGGGACTTTGGTGGCAGTGCTAGTGGCAGTCGTCGAGACAAGTTTGAGGAATACGATGAATATGATGAGGGTGTGACTCCTGCATCCTCATCACGAAGGCCGGCCAATAACTCATCTGCATCATCGAGTCGGAGAGCTGGGACTGAACGATCAACGAAGAAGGCCGAACCACCAAAGAAGAAAGAACCAGAAGTCGACCTGTTTTCTTTTGACGACCCGATACCAGTGTCTGCACCTTCAGTCGCACCTGCCGCATCAAGTGCGCCCACTGATGATGACGACTTTGACGACTTCCAATCTGCGACGCCCGCACAACCAGCTGCTCCCTCGGGATTATCAGCGCTTTCGCAGCCCACTGCTACAACTACTTCCAATACTCAGTATGCAGCTCCACAACCAGTCTCGGCACCCAAGGCCTCTAATCTGAATGATCTGGTTGGATTCTCATCTATTTCACCCGCTACGAGTACCACTGCCACCCCTGCCAATTATTCGGCATTTTCTCCCCCAGCAATGGCTTCGCCTACAATGACTCAACAGCCTCGATCGAATTTCACAGGTTATCAAAGCACTCAACCAAATTACTTCACATCAGTTCAGGCACCCGGCGCCAACTCAAACACAACCTCCACATCATCTGCCAAGTCCCCAGCAGCTGCGAAGTCTTCTGGCGGAGACGCATTTGGATCTCTGTGGTCTACAGCCAGCGCTGGTATCAAGAAAACCAGTACTCCTACAACTTCTGGTCCTGCTCTGGGACAGCTAGCTAAGGAAAAGGCCAGTGCGGGCATTTGGGGTGCAAGCTCGAGTTCTTCGCAACAGCCCTCTCAGCAGAAGTTAGGTGGGGGACTAAATGATTTATTGGGGTAAAAGTAATATGTTTAAACAATACAGTTCATCTGCTTTCAACAGGAGCGACTAACTTGGCATGTATGGGGTGGGGCGTTGTTAGATACTCGACACAAAAATTCATTACATTTATCTTCAGTTTGTTTGCCAGTCTTCTTTGGGACTCAATGCTCTAAATGAGGCCCGGAGGTAATGACCACAGTACCATCTTACATCGAAGACCATATTAGTGTATGCCTTACCCTCAAGATTATGATCATCCAAATATTTGATCAGAATTGTCGGATGCATTATTTGCCAAGGTCAGTTCTTGCAGCTTGTTGATGACATCCTCTTTTTTACAGGGAATATTCTTTATATTGAAGTTATAACACGATACATACAGACCTAAAAGTATTTTAGAGCTTATCTTAGAGTCGGATGAGATACAGTCATATACTTCCATTATCTGTTTATATGAACTGCCACTTCTCTTAATTTGGAGTTTCAGGGCTAAAGGATGGGCGGCAAATGTTAATTTCACGCTGGTCGTGGCAAAATCGGTCTCAGCCGGATGGATTCGCTTGGGAGTATGGGGCGGCAGGCTTACGGGATACAATGGGATTCGACATCCGGACCCCAATTCTGAGAGTGGGCTTTGGGATTACCTCAAATTATGGTAATCCTTCTAAGGATGAATTGGAGCTACGATCATTTTTTCGATCCTGTAGACGACCAAATAACAAGAGCAACACACCATTCGCTATACGGAGATAAATTGACTCGCATGGGTTTCTAGCTTCAAACGATAGCATGGCCCATATCGCCATCCTATCTCATATTTCAGTCCCACATTGGAGCCCCTGCATCCAGTGGATGTCTTGCCATCGGTTCTGTTGGTCGTCAGCGCTGAAGCACAGCCTAGAGTGCGTCAGTGGAGCTGTCATACGGTGGTATGCAACCACCAAACGTACTATGGAAACATTTCAGCCAAGTGATCTTTGCAACGTGTGATGGAACTGCAATTTGTTATAACAACATGTTCGGAGGCTGCCCCGAAATTCATTATTCATGATCAACTGAAACAACAAAATGCCGGAAGAGCATTCCTCACGATTTGAAGATGCTCCAGAGCCAGTGTCACTGGGAACTTCACTGCATAGATATATTGACAAGCTGAATCACACGGGTACTGACTACATAACCTCCGATATCGAGGGTGTGTCAGGAGAACTCAAACTTCTGGCTGATCACTATTCATCAAATACCAATTTTCAACTCTTCGGTCGCAAGATCGCCCCTTTGGTAGACTTCCTAACTGTTTACAATCCTGCTGTAGATGTTGCGGTTCAATCTTACCCAACTCCTTCCGCTCTCGTGTGGGGGAACTTGAAGGCACTACTATTGGTAAGAACCTTCTACAAATCTTAGTATCAGATTCTTATTTCTAACCTTTAGACCAGACTGGACGTACTGCGGTTCGCTACACCCAAATAATTGTTGATACCCTACTGGATATCGCGGAAATTTTATGTGTCCCAGTACATTCTGATATCATATTCAAGCATGATCCCCAGCTTTCTGATGTACTTGCGGAGCTGTATTATGAGATACTGACACTACTGGAGGACCTCCGGGCTGCATTATCAAGAAGCAGTAGGTCTTACGTTTCTCCGTTATGTTTCATGCAGCTAATTCGCCTCAAGCTTTTAAAATAGTGCGCAATCTGCTAAAACCGTTGGATGCCAACCTGAATAACCACTTTCAGCGGTTGTCTATAGCTTTCGCCAAATTCGAGAAAGAGGCCACTCTGGCCCTGAGCTGTGACCCTGAGGTTTACGCCGTCAAGCCAAGTTATGAAAGTGAAGATCTGTCTGTTACTGTGAAAGTTGATACCGTAGTCTTTGTGAAAGGTGCGGGTTCCAGCAGTACGTAGCTTCTACTCGATCTGTCTAGTACTTGGCGAAGCCGAAGCTAACTGTCATCTAAGATACGGACATACGGGACAATATCCTCTCTTGGCTCTGTCCCAGTGATTACAACGCGACTCTTCATCAAGCCTATGCCAAACGAGCAGCCAACACTTGTGACTGGCTGCTGACCGATGCCATTTTTCAGAAATGGTCGAAATCTTCAGAAAAGTCGTCAGATCCAGTGCTGTGGTGTTATGGTGCCCCTGGCTGTGGAAAAACTGTACTCAGCGCCACTGCCGTTCAGTACTTACGTTCATTCAACGGAGAAACGCCCACAATATACTTTCAATGCAGCTCCGCTGACAAATGGAGACAGTCACGGGATTCCATCAGTATCAGCCTTTTAGCACAACTCGTAGACTACTCAGCCAATATTCCGGAGCCGTTATTATGTGCCTATGCACTTGCTGAGCGATATGGACGCTGCCGAATATCTGCATCCGATAGGATCTCCGAACTGGTTATGGATGTTCTCCGTGAAATGCCAAATTTGAACATAGTTATTGATGGGGTTGATGAGTGTGAGGCGGAAGAGATTCCTGAGATACTGCATTTTTTTAGCGCCCTAGCTCGGGAACTTCGCTCCGTGCGAGTCTTATTCTTCTCCCGAGACATTCTCCCGATCAGAAAAGAGCTAGATACTGGACCATCAATACACATCACCACAGACTCCACGAAGAGAGATATTGACCTTTACTTGAGAGATGCTATTAGTACACTGCCATGCTTCGAATCTCACTTGAAGCAGTATGTATACAGTGTACTGTCTAAGAGAGCAGCAGGTATGTTTCTGTTTGCTAAGCTAGGCATAGAAACATTAAGAGCATCTGTAAATACCCAAGAAATGCTGGCTTCCTTGGATGGACTGCCGACTGGTCTCCACAACGTCTATTCACAGGTGTTAGAACGCCTCGCATCAGAACTACCTTCACGGCAACACCTGGCACGACAAGTATTCAGGTGGGTTTGCCGAAGCACCAGGCCCTTGACTTGGCCTGAATTGCGGTGCGCCTTATCGTGGGATGGAAAGCGGAAAGTCTTCGACGAGAACGTCGCGCCATTCAAGGATTCTGTACTAGCTGTTTGCTGTCCTCTGGTGGAACATAGACTGGATTCCGATACCTTCCAGCTCGCTCATTTATCTATATACGAATATCTTCACGACCAATCCAATTTAGGCCGTCTATCGTCAGGCGCTACAGCTTTTCTTTTGAAGGAAACCAAATCTCATGCTGAGTTAGCCGAAGCGACACTGACGTACTTGAGTATTGGGGAGATTGCTGAATCCATAAATGTGGACCCCCAAAGGTATCCTCTAGCAAAGTATGCTACAGAAAACTGGTGCTTTCACTTATCACTGTCTCCTTATAATGAGAGGCTCCATCATCAGTACACCAGATATGTCTCCTCCGAAAGTCGCCGATCAACCTGGATCACAAGATCATTGCTTTCTGAAGATATACCATTTCCTATCCACCGAATTTCCAAACTGCAAAAGCTTGTTCGAACCTGGGAAAAGCAATCTGGGATACCAGGGCAACTCGATACAGAAGACCTGATCGACATCCAAAAAGCTTTGTTCCAGTTGGATGAGTTTCAACAAGCACAACGTAGAATCGGCTGGCAAAAGCATATCAACACAATCTCGAATTTTGAGAGATCAATGATCATTCGAGATCTCGCAAGACTGTACACCATGGGTGGTCAAATTAGCTACGGCGTCCGCGTTTTCGAGGAAGAAGTCACAAAAACCGGTGGCATGAACTCAGGGAAAGCATCAAAGACCTGGTTGCTAAACAGTCTAGGCATTCTATACGACCAACAAGGACGTTTTCAACTCGCTGAAGCCATCCAACGTCAAGCCCTAGCCGTTCAACTTCGGTAAGCAATTACCCTCACCCTTTTCAAAAAAAAAAAAAAAAAAAAAAAAAAAAAAAAAAAAAATACAAGTCAGATATACTTATACTTATTCACTTCTCAGGTTCCTACCAAGAGACCACCTCGACATAATCATCACAATCAACGAACTCGGTCGCGTATGCCGGCACCTCCAAAAATACGAAGAAGCAGAATCCCTACACCTCCGCGCTCTCCGCACCCTGCAGGCCCTCTTCCCAAACACTGATCAGCACGTAATCTGGACGCAAAACGCCCTCGCGCGTTGTTACCGCAAGCGTGGTCAAGCTTCTCTCGCTCTGGACTTGCATACACAGGCCTACAACAGCATGATATCCACTCTGGGGGCGAAACATCCGCATGCTATATGGACTTTGTCAGATATGGCGCGGTGCGTGCGGCAGATGGGGAAGTTGGAGGAGGCACTGGAGTTGAGGAAAATCGTGGTGGATCAGCGGATTGAGGTTTATGGACGCAGACATCCGGATACCTTGTGGGCGATGGGTAGTCTGGGGTTGGTGTACGAGACGTTGGGGAGTATGGTTGAAGCGTTGAGATGGCATACCGAGGCGTATGAGGGGCAGGTGGGGATTTGGGGGAGTGAGCATCCGCATGCGAAGTGGAGTTTGATGGCACTTTGTAGGGCGGGGTATAGTTGTTAAGTTGTTGTGTGGAGAGGGCTTCTTTCGATGTTGTTTATTTATTATTATTTCTTGGGGCTAATTTCTATGGGGAGTATGAAGCATTCAGTGGGTTATGACATAGGATTCTGAGGGAGTTCCGTGATAGGGTTTGTTTTGTGATATAATTGTTGTTTTACACACTGTCTCAATAATTTCTTGATACCAATCTGCTGTTGAGAGCCCCTCTAATGCATGGGTAGAGATCACCTCAACCTACGAGTGAGGCTGATGTTTACGCACAACTGAAGCTCAAATACTTGTTTCTCGGATATTTGATATGTTGTCTTTGTATTCGACAATTCTATCATCTATCATAGTTAAGCCGATTTAAGCATTCATCAAGCTCCAAAATGCACCTTGAATCAATAAATAGTACCCCCCCTCCCCCCTTCGTGCTTTACACGATGACTGGAAATTGCTTGGTAGAATGTTCTTAGAGAATCTTGGCGAGAGTGCACTTGAAGAACATATGCAACGTTGGCTTAAAGTGTAGTAGTAACCATGGCACAGCAGCAACAACAACCAGCGATGTCCTTCTGGTTCGTTGAGTATCTGTTAATAGACGCAATGAAAGTACAGGGGCTGATTGGTTTCTACGCAGATTGTCTGTGTGTAACGGCAACAACGGCAACCTTCCAACGATCTCAATGACCTGGCCAAGATCTACCGCAACGAACCAGAAGCCAATACCAGAACAAGAGAAATGCATGAAAAATGTTTTCATTACTCTTAGAACATCTCATAGGCTCAGCCGCCACGCCTTTCGCGTCTAGGCCCGTGTTTCAAGATGCCCTGTAAACGCAAGATTTACTCAAGCGCTTAAATCCCCAACCGTGGCGAGGGTCTCTCATCCAACGAACATGCTAAGATCTACAATGCATTAACATCAATGCCGGTCGCGCGGCTCTTCCACGTGTGCCCCATACCAGAACTTCAATAACTGGCCTTCGTCGATTCAATCTGAGAACAGGTCGCGTCAGATATAACCGGCCTCACAAACGACCAGTATGCCGTTCGTATCTCATTGGACAGCTCAGCGCATGTCACGACATCTTAACGTCTCATCAATTTATAGAGTCAGGTTCGTATTTGCTTTATCGGATCTAGAAATCATGAATCGATGGGCCAAAAGGTCTAGATTCATGGTGAAAAGTGAGTGAAGATGAGTATATAATGATATGTTCATACCACCATTGTTTGCTTCTATCATCATCTCATTCATCAGTCTCTTCATCTACTACAATCGTCTCTTTTATATTTCCTTCATTTCTTTTTTGGCTAGGACCAGTTCTTGGACATTCTCTTCAAAGAAATACTATCATTCTTTAGCTGCTAGATCAGCCATAACTTTCACTTTTCTTCGTGGTCCAGTCTTTGCTTCAAAAAAGCACGCGCTCTCTATAGCTTGACAGCTCGATAGCAATTTCATCACTTCGTTCTTGCACACAGTCAACAGCTATCTCTTGAATATTCTCGTTATATTTCACGACTCAATCCACTACCTACCAAAGTCATAATACACCTCAGTCACCTCTCCAAATAATCTCATAATGCCTTTCCCAAAGAATTACGGTGCTCTCGGAGCTTCCTTCACAATCGCTCGTATCCTACAAGCTGTCTGCCTCATCGCCATCCTCGGCATGACCGCCAACTTCATCGGTGAAATCAACGCCGTCGATCAAGTTCCACCCCAGGTCCTCGTTGGAACTCTCAGCGTCGTATGTCTATCCTATCTCGATCTACCAATCCTTCACACATACTAACCCATCCCAGGTCTGCATTGCCGTTCTCTATGTCGCCATTTCCTACATTCTCTACTTCGACTCCATGCTCCCCTTCCTCATCTCCACCGGAGCCGATTCCCTCCTTCTCATCGCCCTTATTGTTGTTGCCGTTACAGTCGGAAAACCCCTCTCTTACCTCGACTGCCCTGCCTTACCAAACGTTGGCATCACAGCTGCATTCCTCGACTCGGCACTTGCCAATATTTCCAAGGTCAACTACTGGGTCTGGGCTGGTGCCTCCAAGACCACCTGCTACGAATTGAAGGCCATCTGGGGTTTCAGCATTTCTCTCTGTGTGCTGTTTGCTTTCAGCAGCATCATCAGCGTTTTCTTGTGGAAGAAGCAGAAGATGTTCGTCAAGAAGGATATTGAAGGGTTCTAGATTCCCGGTGTGCATTGGATGAGATGGGACAGTCATCGCTCTAATTAGAGGAAGAACCAAATGCGGTGTGATTACGTGGCGGCGCATGAAAAAGGCGGGAGAAAACCATGTGGTAGACAAAAAATTGGGCCTCACTCATGGTCAAGAGTGTTTTCTTTGGTTTTGCTTTTTTGACATCTTGGGTAATATTTGCTGTTTTGTTAGAGATGGAGATTGTGGTAATGATAAATGAAATGATACAAGATGACACTGAGTTTGTTTCTGCTTCTCTTTCTTGACAACATGAAATGCACGACATGGTGTTACATAACATGACTTGGCCACTATCGTTTTCAGCTGGTCGCTTCCAGATCATCGGGATTCCGTTCAGCCAAGACTAAGGCGATGTTGTAATCTGCGTGCTGTGCGATGTAGCCAAGGATATTGAGGCAGGACAACAGATGCAGACAGACTTCTCGGTCATGTCCGGACGTAAGTAGACTCTGCCTGGCTGTGCGAATCAACAATAAAATAAACATAGGTAGCGTACCACACACACAATACAGCCAGTTGAAGTATCGACAGCTCGAGTCTGACTTCTACTTCTATGTACAATGCCGTACGTACAAAACGACAACGCAAAAAACATTACTGCTATTCTATCCAATCAAAGCGGATGTATCCAGCCCGTACAACTCTTTTCCCGGACCAACATGGCATTTCCCCATAAGAAGTACAGTCTTTCACAGGTCTTCCCATTTCTAGGTCCGCCTGCCGAGACGATGATCCCACAAATACACACAATCCCAAGAATTCCAAATACTAAGGTTATATATATCTAGAATAAATTTATCCACCCCTCAAGCCGCGGAAACCAAATTGCACGTTGATCTTCTTACATGTGAATGGATGAATAACGAAGAAAGCAACTGTAAAAATATCTCGCATCTAAGTTAAGGGGATTGATTAGTAAAAGGTGTAGAGTAGTAGCCGTAGCTGTACCAAATTAAACCTCCTACCGAGTACCAAGAGATGCACTATTCATATCCACCAAGAGATGATTAGTCCGTTGCGGTTCATCCTACATACATAGTACATGGTGGGTGGTTAGATGGGGCGCGATCAGCAAGGCCTGAGCTCACGTCAGATGCACAATCTAAGTGGTTGATTCACCAAGGTGGCAGGCGCAGGGTGATCGATGATGGTGTGGTATAAGCTGGATGAAATCAATGGGACTATTTGGTTTCTGAGCTGAATGTTTTATGTCACCCGTCGATTTTCATTGCGTGTGAATCTTTTAATCATCGGTTGCGACTGTGATTGCGATTGATTGTATCTACGTTTTGATGCGCGAAAGAGTCGTATTCGAGAAGGACTCAAAGGATATCGTAGCCGACACACCTTACGACTTCGTGACGACGATAAGATACCCTATGATACCATAGAATCCGACGCCAATCAACAGCAATAACCAAAGAGATAAAGAACCAGACAAACAAAAAACAATGGCCAAAACAATCTTCACAACCATCACCCCTCTCCCCCCTAACATCTCCCGCGAAACCGTCCTCTCCACCCTCCACGACCACCTCGAAATGATCGACTTGGCGCCTTCGCACACTTCCCGCGTCCCCAGCAAACCCCCTCCCACCGCCACCCCCGAAGAATACCACTGCCAATGGTACACCATAACCGACACGGTCGCCTACCTTCCCGCAAACCTCGTCACCGGCACGGTATCCTTCTCCGCCTGCTTCCACGACCTCGCCAACGGCCTGCAAACCCACTGCTACGCCCCCATGGGCCTCGACATCAAGGAGAAATGGACCATCGGCGGCAACGCCCCCGGAGAGCCCATCGCCCCCCGCGAAATCGGCATCAACGCACCAGTCGAAGGGCTCTATCTCCGTGAAGACGTCGTCATGAAGTGTAATTTCCTCATGACAAAGTTCGTGCGCAAGACATTGCAGGAGTCGCTGAAAACGCTGGTGGCCAGGCTGGTAGTGAAAGCGCAGTTGGAGGAGGCGAACGAACGGAATAGAAGACTTACGATGGGGACCGGAACGTATGCGGAGTCGTCGCACGGGGGGTTGGCGAGTCCGCCACTGAGTCCGCCTTTGCGCAGTCCGGGGATGATGAGCATGGGCAATAATAATAACGCCGGGGGTGTGGGTTTGGGCGTGGGCATGGGCGTGGGCAGGGCGGAAAGCAGTGCAAGTTCGTATAGTGGGTATAGTGGGCGTAGCGAGCCGATGATGATGACGCCGCCGCTGAGCGCGGGATATCCGTCGGAGAAGTGGATTGAGGCGCAGGGTCAGCATATGGGATTCCAGCAGCAGGGAGGATATCAACCGCAAGGAGAGAGGAAGAGCTACGGTGGGTATGAGCAGGGACGGATGCCGATTAGGGACAACCGGACTTCATATCCGGGCTATGGGAACAAGCCGGAGCGGATCGCGGAGATGGAGGCACCGGGGGCGCCAGTTGAGCTTCCTTAAGGTGGGAGATAAAGTGAAGGAATGGAATTGAGATGGGAGAGATGGCTTAGGAATAAAGACGGAGTTATCAGAGACCCGAAAAGGGTCGGAATGACGAGTGCTCGAATGGCACGCATGAGCTTCTGCAGCACAAGGCAGAGCGGAGGGAAACTGTCGTTTCAGGAAGACAAGAAGAAACAGGGCTCGCCAAGGAACGGAAGGAGCAGGTGGGAGGGAAGAGTCGACCAATTCGTCGTACCAGAAGGATACACCGATGATCTAGCAAGAACGGCATTTTACGGCATTCAAACGCTTCAGAGGGCATAGCTGCGACATCTATTACGGTTTTGCAATGCATGTAATGCATATCTGCAACCATATCAATCGTTGATAGTTCACACTTAAAATCAACCACACATCTTACTACATGTGCTCAAAATACATTCTTCCCAGCCAAAACATTCCTTACTGGAAGTCAAGCAGAACAAATAACCACATTATGTATCAACACACAGCTTCTTTCATCAACTATTATTAGAACCATAATCGAACATCAAAATGAACATATTTTATTGAGGATCTATGTGTACAAACAAGCCCCGCATCATACACGCTTGTGCCTCCCCACCATTCCAAATCCCCACCTATGCATTTCTGCTCATATCGTTCCTTACCCGGTTGTAGTCGAGAAGACCTAAAATCATTAGCAAATGGATACAGCAATAATAAGTAGAATCTAAAAACTGTACCTTCAATTGAACCAACGGCACTGATGGCAATATCCTGATCCCACAACTTCCTCTGAGCAAAGCTCATAACATCCTTCTCTGTGATTGCTCCAATAACACGTTCGATCTCCTCTGGTCCCATACGGCGACCAGTGGTGATGATTTGTCGTCCAATATCCTCGGCAACAGCGGTGGTGCCGTCGAGAGAAAGGAGGATAGATGCCTTGAGTTGAGCCTTAGCACGTTCAACTTCGGCCTCGGTAACATTGTATGATAGACGAGACCATTCACGGAGGGTGAAGTGAACTAAATCATCAATACGGGTGAGTTTGTCGGAAACGAGGTAGATACCCCAGAGTCTAATAATGTAAGCATATAACTTCAACGTAACCACGCTTTCACTCACCCAGTGTCGCTGTAGCTTGTAGAGAAACTCATGAAGCTGTTTGCCAAATCGTGTTTATGGACGAAACCACTGAGTTTGCTACCCATGTGAGGAGCGTTACCCATAGCCTTATCCCAGTTACCGACGATAGCTTGAGTGACCAAAGCAGTGAAGTAGTCATCATCCTTCCAGCTGACACCCTCAACGGCAATAGCAATATTTGCGGTTGGGATGGTGTCGTCACGGACTCTGACTTCAGAACCGACGAAATCTGGCTTTTGCTTTTGTGCATTAGCAGATGCGAGAGCAGCGCTACTATAAGGTTGAGTTGCAAGACCAGAGAAGTGCTTTTGAGCGAGCTCAACAAGTTGCTCGTGGGGAACACCTCCAGCTCCAACAAGGACCATACGATCAGCAGTGTAGTTTGTCTTGATGTAGTTGACCAAGTCGTCTCGTTGAATGGATTGAATGTTCTCAGCCGGGCCCAAAATTGTACGTCCTAATGGTTGTCCTTGGAAAGCAGTTGCGTGCAAGTGATCGAAAACAACTTCTTCCAATTGCTTATCAACCTCCTCAGATTCTCTCAGGATAACATCACGCTCTCTGTTGATAGCAGACTCCTCAAGTTTGGAGTTCTGGAGAATATCGGAGAGAATGTTAACAGTTGCGGGTACATCTGCGTTGAAAGCTTTTGCGTAGTAAACAGTGTTTTCACGCTGCGTATATTGTTAGCAGAATCCCTGCATATCCGGTCCCGCATCGACGTACAGATGTGTAGGCATTTAAGTGACCACCCATATTCTCGATTTCTAACTCCAATTGATGTTGTGTTCGGTTGCTGGTTCCCTGAATTCCCTGTGAGCCTATACTTCCCGGCAATCACTTCATCTTAAAGCATACCTTGAATGCAAGATGTTCCAGGAAGTGGGCTGTCCCATTTGTCTTATCGGTCTCCGCTCGAGAACCGGCATCGATCCATACACCAACTGTCGAAGTCTGTGCCCATGGCGAATGTTCTGTAGCAATCTACTCCATATCAGCATATGCCTTGCCATCCGCTACCGTCTATCCATACCGTCAAACCGTTTGGGAGGGTTGTCGTCTCTGTCTTCACACCATTTTTTGTTATAGGTGTCGCGAACCCTCTTTTCAGTCTTGATACAACATTGGGAGTAGCGCGGTTGCGCAGACCCTGCGTAAGGTTCAAAGCTAACCGCCGAGACGCCATGGAGTTGTTATGTGAAGGTGGTGGTGAGGAATATATCGGATTGAAGTTGGCCCGTTGTGGTCAAATTGCTAGAATTTCGTAAACTTGCAAGAGCTTAGCCAAGTTATCAGATTTCAGCCAATCACAGTTGTTCCGGCTTTGATGACCCCGCACGTGATGAGTAGCCGAGCTACCTAGTAATTCCGATACATTGTCGACGGAAACATCAATGAGCACATTGATGATACCCCGTTCGATTTCTTTGATTCTCAATAATTGTAGGGCTTCATAATGGCTTCTTTGATCAAACCATCGATGCTCCGCCAGACATGCCTCGCCGCATCGAAGCGTAATTTCTCCACGAAGGCCACTTCCGCATTCCCCGCAATCAACAAGCCCGTGGGACGCAGCGCGTTCGTAAAAGATGCATTGCCCGGTTCAATGAGAGTTGCGGCTTTCCACGCAAGTGGTAGAAAAGAAATCTTACCTCCTCTACCTCGTAGGTCTTATCCGCAGAGCCGTTGTGTACTCCAAATGCTAATTGTGACGCAGAAACTATTGCCGGAACTGGTATGCATGTCTGCCATTGATTGATTTCAAGCTATCTAACATATACTACAGCAAACGACGCAGCTCCTGTACCTCCGCCAAACCCAGCGCATGGTTCCTATCACTGGACATTCGAACGCCTGGTTGCCGTCGGTCTCATTCCTCTTACGATCGCTCCCTTCGCCTCCGGATCATTGAACCCTACCACTGATGCACTTCTTGCTGGTGCGATTCTTATTCACTCACATATCGGATTTGAATCCTGTATAATCGATTATTTCCCAAAGAAAAGAGTACCAAAGACGAGAGCTGCAGCTTGGTGGGGCTTGAGAGCAGCAACTGTTTTGGTTGGAGTGGGATTGTATGAATTTGAGACAAATGACGTTGGACTCACAGAAGGCATCAAGAGGATCTGGACAGCATAAATTGGTCGCAAAGGAGAGATTACAGTGCTGCCGAGAATTTGAGGCAGTTGCAGTACAAATATTGACATTGCTCAAACAGAAATGTGGTTTCCTTCAATTGTTGACATGTGAAAGCGAGATTATGTGAGCAGGGGGTTATTTGTGCCTCTACATTGAATTGATGCTTAATGGATTGGTCCGCTATGTCTGTTAAGTGATAGGCTTGGCTTCATACAGCTTACCAGGAGCATTGTATTACTCAAAACCTTAGTTCCATGTTTCCTCAACTCACGGCAGGCGGAAGTCTTGCTATATTCTGCAATGAAAGTACCAATTCTATAGCTTAATCAGCTATCACTTCATTTATGTGCGGAGAAAGTCACTTGATTGCTTCTTCTCCACGAGTGAACAACCTAAGCACTCCATATTTTCCCTTTTACGAGTATGCAACATACCAAACCAGCTATCACATACCCAACAAGGATCAAATCCAGCACACAGACAACTAGCGTCTTTAAATTCTAAAGTTCTTTTCATACCCAGCTGGACTCACCCCGTCATTTCTCCATAACATCAGAACTCCAACCATTTCCCCCCTCCTATCCCCAATGCCCATTCCCTCTTCCTAAAGACCTAGGCATATATATTCTCATCACCTCTTCCACTCTATACCATGCCATTCCCCCCTTTGTAGCTCAACATTCAGTTCTTCCTTTTCCTCTCCCCCGCTATCCTTATAACCAACCCTATCACTATCCCCATCATCCACATCCACATCCACATCCACATCCACATCCACATCCACATCCACATCCACATCCACATCCACATCCACATCCACATCCAC
>LNKV01000036.1:275343-291752 GCA_001465935.1 Clarireedia homoeocarpa | reverse complement strand
TCCCCTCCTCCCTTTCCCTCCATTATTCTCCCTATGCCCCCTCCCCTCCCCTCCCCTCCCCTCCCCCCAACTAACCCTTTCCACCATATTTCCGCTTACCCCGCGCACGACCAACTGACTTCCACACTTAAATCCCCAACCCTCTACTCCCCCGGCCTCTCCCCCATACCACACCATACCACACCATACTATACTATACTATACTGTACAAGTTACGAATACATACATACATACATACATACATACATACATACATACATAAACTCTCGATTCAAGTGATAGAATTCCAATTAAGATTACGAGTATAGTTAATTAAGCAAGCAAGCAAATATATCGACTCGATAACTAATCTGTCGTCAACGCAGATTTAAGTGCAGATAGAATAAAGCTCGGTGGGTGGATAAGGGACATAAACTTAACTTAAAGTTAACTTTAACTTATTAGGGTCTATTTTGATACGTAAGGACTCGAAGTACAGTACGAGTAGCGTGCGTGGCTTATATCATTTCATCAATATCCTCAAGGAACAAGGCAAACACAAGAGAAAGCCATAATCACCACCCACACTACTGTACTCGTACTTCGCGCACATAGATGGCTATCTATGCGCAGGCACCCACAGATACAAATCAATACTTTTTCATAGTCTGATAATAACCCTATTTTGATAAAACCTATCTTCCCGCAGCAGCAGTTCTTCTCATTCCATTCCATCTCATCCCATCACAATCATCAGCTAAAGCGATACACACCATCCACCAATCCATCCATCTACCCCTCATCCTCGGGTCCCGTAGTCTCCGCCTCACTCCTCTCCATGTCGAGGGACTCCCTTCCCTTTTTCCTACTAAACGCTCTACCCCAAGTCGAGCCCTTCTTCGAATCCTTAAAAGACCCTGCTGCACTTTTTCCTACTTTCCCATCACTTGAGTCCAAGCCACCAATCCTAGGACTATTAGTAACACTGTCAAAGCTTGCACTCAAAGCTCCTTCTTCGCCAAATTCGTCGAGATTCTCATCGCGATCTGCGCGATCCGATGCAGCCACGCTACTACCTCCCTTCTTTCGAGAGAACAGACCGGAATCTTTTCCTTGGAAGCTGAATTTACTCGAACTTCCTTTACGCCAGAGACGGTGGATAGAAGATTCCTTGTCCTTGGTAGCATCCGAAGTTGCGTTGCTGGGAATCTTTTCTAAACTGTCGATAGATTCAGCCATACTATTTTGTGTATGAATGGATGGGGTGTCGCGAGATTTTCTGGACTCGGATGGCGAAGACTGAAGTGCTTGTTGGGCATCTTCAGCAGTACTTGGACGTTCAGGGGTGGAATCACTAGCAGTGGCTTTGCCTTTGCCTTTGCTAGATCTCAAGAAACGACTAAGTACAGGCTCACTTGTTTGTGGAAGCTCAAACTTCGGGGCGGTAGGATTGAGTTTGGCTGCAAAAGGATTGTGTGATGACAGAGGACGGGTTCCAATAACACCAGCGGGCGGAGGGCTCGACTGCATTTTCAGAGTCTCTCTGGGCAGCCTCTCATCATCCTCACTTAAGATTCCTGAAGTCAATCCCGTCGGAATGGCATGTGCGCTGGGCCTTCGCGAAGGATTAGCAGACCAAGTTTGCGGAGCATTGACGGACCAATCCGTGGCGAGTGGACTGTTTTTATTGATGTTGCCATCGATGGCAGCACCCCATCCAAATGGAGCACTATCTGTTGAGGGACGAGGAAGATCAGACGAGGCGATGGAAACTGGTCGAGGGCTACTAGGGTCGCGAGCAGATCGTAGTCCAAGAGGATCCTCATTCCTAGAACCAAACATATTGAACCCCAACTGTCTTCGCATACCAGAGGAACGAGCGGGTGCAGGTCCATTGCCCTCAGATGATTCACCAACGGTTGCACTGCGGTTGAGAAACCCAGGCCAACCACTTGAGAAGCTTATGCGACGATGTCTATTGGCAGTAACCTCAGGCTCATCTGTAGAACGTGGGAATGAATGGCTTTGACCGGGTTTGAGGCTACCAAGAGCAAGTCCTTCTTGTGAACTTTTATCAGACTTGATGAGAGAGGTGAACATGCTTCCAAAATTCCTATGGGACAGCGTTTGATCCTTGCGTGCCGGGGATCCAATAACACCGTACTTTGTTCCGGGTGAGTCCAATGAACGTTGGTCATTATCAAGTGCATAATCATAGGACTTCACACCATACTTGGCAAGGTTGTGGGAAGATGCATGAGGACTGGAGAGGAGACTAGCAGAACGACTTGAACCTGGTGAATGCGTATCATTACGCTGATTGGCTGGACTGAAAGCGCGAGGTGGGTCCGGACCATATGCAGACTGCCCCTCGCCGGGATTTGGAAGGTCATCGTCGTTGAAAAGTGACGAAGGTAGAAGGGAAGTTGCGGTTGGACTGAGCGGAGCCCCGGCCGTAAGTGATTGGATATCTGCTTCTGTCATGCCCCCTAGGTGCCCTTGAAGAGGAATCAAATCGGTATCGTTGCTCATACCTAAATCCATATATAGCGGAGGAGCAACGTAGCCAGGAGAACTCGTTGAATGAAAACTACTGAAGACACTAGTACTTGGAAACTGAGAGTCGAGACTTTGGAAACCGGTAGGAGGAGAAGACACGGTATCTCCACGACTCTTGCGGTTTCGTTGTCTGCGGGACTTTGCTTTGCCTTGGGTGTTGTTTGGATCAAAGTCGACGCCGGAAGAATTTCCGTGATACATGAGTGGGTTGCCTGCCTGCCGACCATAAAGGCTCGCATATTGTATCCGCGCACTTTCATAGTCATGTTGCAATTGTGCATGCTTCGACTGAATGTTACGTAGACGAATGTGGGTAGCTTGGTTAACTTGTTCCCAAGCGAGCTCTTGAGTCCTTTCATCAGCATCCCACAAAAGGCGCTCCTCCTCGTTGAATGCCCCAGCTTGGTTCTGACGGTCTTCTTCCAATTTCTTGATTTGTAATCCTTTCTTTTCAATTTCCTTTCCTAACTGATCCAGCTTTTCACGAGCGGTACGTATGCTCTCACGGAGCTCCTCTCGTTTTATCTCCATATTCGCACTGATCTCCTCCTTCTCACGTCTCCAAGATTCGCGCTCGGCTTCCATGTCGCTCAGTTCCTTTTTCCAGCGTTTTTGGTCATCTTGCATTTTCTTCCTCTCGTCTTGTTTGCTCTTTAGAGCCTTTTCTTTGCGAGATTTGCGGGTTTGTGAGTCTCGGTTCTGCCGCTCCAAAGTGTTGACTTCTTTCCTTAATCGTTCACTTGCTTCTTCTTTCTCCTTGTAAATTTGTGTCTTCTCTTCCTTTTCTTTGGATAACAATGAAATCTGACTTCTCATCTCCTCAGACTCCTTTTGGCCCTGTGAAGTCACGTCCTCCACTTCTTTTTGCGCTGCATCCTGTTTGCGCTGCAATTCTTGTATCGACTCAGGACTATCATTGGAAGATGGGATGAGCGGAGAAGGTAGACTATCAGGCCCAACAGTCGATGATGAGCGTTTCCTGCTGCCTGCATTTCCAGTATTCCTCCTCTGTCCGGGGTGTGAGCTGCCACTATCACGCACGATCACTTGAGCGGTTGTAGTAGGCAGGTTTGGCGCATCGCTTGCGACCCCATGCGCCCGTGCAGTAGGTACCTCTTCCCCTTCGGTAACTTCGTGCTGATCCTCTTTTGTCGAGTCCGAGGTACTCCGAGCAGTCCCGTGCTGTGGAAGCCCATCGCGACCCAACGTCCTCAGCCGTATAACTCGACTTCCGGCCTGGAAATTGTTTGTGCCAACAGCGATTACTCTCACATTGTAGAAGTGGCCAGGCTTGAGTCCTTCAATGATTATCGTCTCTCCTTGCGTCGACTCGCCAACTAAAACAGTGAATTTTTAGCGAAAATTTTGCCAGCATATGGAGTCGGAGATCCCACCATTGACACCATTGACCTGTATAAGATACCTGACTACAGCCCTGTTAAGCGTCGAAGGGGTCCAGTGAAGGGTCAGAGAGTCGGATTTGATACATGCGAGTGAGACCTCTGGTGGCTCGGGAACCTCGACACCTAGAATGCTAATGAGCTTTGGTAGAGGGGTCCAAAGAACCTCCCAAGCCCTCCTTAGCAACCTTTGGCACAGCTGTCAGTAGGAGCTCATTCGGTCAGGAAATGCACCATAGTAGCGAGCAGCATGACGAACCAGAAGAGTGCCGTGCAGGTCACAATGGATTGAATGATAAACATATGTTCGTCGAGATCTCTAACATGACTAAATACCCAGTCAATCAAGCCGGCGTAAAAGTTGACAGCGTTCATGCAGAATCCGAGTGAGGATCTCACACAACACTCAAGAGATGAGGTTATTGAGAGAGATCACGGTTCGAAGATGACACAGACAAGTGAACGCAACTCGAGCTCGAGAGGGGTTAGAAGATGAGATGGGTTAAAGTCGCAATAAAAAAAAGGTGGTACAAAATGTAAATCCAATCCAATCCTGTCAATAGCATAACTTTGCTTTTTACAACTGTGCACCTTTTTTTCATCTTTGGGTCTAAAAGCGTACCTGAGGCAGTGATGCATGTTTACCCTTACCGGATTTGAATATTGACCAACCAGCTCTTTCCAAATGGGTTACTCAGCGCACTTCCCCCGACAGAGCAGTGGGGGACTTTTCAACGAGGGCAACCAATGGGAATGGGCAAATGCTCATGCGGGTGATGAAGATTGGATGAGTGCCGACAGAAAATGGCAGAAGAGAAAGAAGCAAGCGTGAGAAGGTAAAACACACAGGCTAGAAGCAACGGTCGATCTGCCTCGGCTAGTACATAGTAAGAAAGAGCATTTCCCCTTAGTAAGAAAGAGCATTTCGGCTAGTAAGAAAGAAGAAAGAGCAAGAGACTGTCGTTCCGTACTATTGAAGATTTGATGATGGGTCTCAGATGGTTCTTGGGTTCCTTGGGTTCCTTGGGTTCCTTGGGTTCCTTGATTCCAAGATTCAGTAGTAGTACATCTGCATAAGCGGTGCAACCAAGAATTCTCAAACACACATGAACCATTATCAGGGTCTTGCTAGTCAGCCCTCGCTGCCCCGGGTCCAAGTTGGATTTCTTCGTACCGTACGCAGTGTGGTATTGATTGTGGTATTGCGGGGTACCTTGCCGGATGACCTTTTGGGAGACTGGTCATGTGAAAGGGAACGATATGCGATGGCCGGCGATGTCACCGAAAAGAGGATACAATCTTTTTATAGGAAGTATATGGGGATACTTATGTATACAATCTTTTTATAGGAAGTATATAGGGATACTTATGTATACAATCTTTTTATAGGAAGTATATGGGGATACTTATGTATGAATCTTTTTATAGGAAGTATAAGTTATGGATATGAATCTTATTATTCAAATACTTTGGTATATTTCAGACGTGTAATGCTGTTTAATTAATTATATAATTACGCCATTTAAATATACTTTGTATAATTGAACTTGGTTGGAGTCTTCGCTGCATCATCCCCGTTAGACAATCTTTCTCCTCGATGATATTGCGTAGTGGGTTGAGTACGTCGACAACCACAGGTACCATGAAGTACAAGCTCAGAAATGTTGAATCCAAAGTCCCGCCACCATGGTTACCACTTGTTCACCACTTGTTCACCACTTGTAGAACTACTTCCTTCATTCATGCCTCTTGCCCGGCGCTCATAACTACCTGCTCAACATGTTTTCCATCCCCGTTAGACAATCTTTCTCCTCGATGATATTCTCGCCTACCTCTTAAGTTACCTACTTGCAAAAAAAAAAAGACAGATAGATGTCGGTCTCTCTCTATGTTCGAGCATGTCCATGTCATCTTCACATGTAAACGTCATCCTTCTCAACATCTCACCGGAACACTGGATGCGAATACATATAACATCGAGATCCACCCCATATCGACAAGCTGCCCTACCCAATACAAAAGTAGAAGAATAATTGTTTCTTCCATCTCATTTGGCGACAAAACAAAAGTCTCCATCAGCTTCCCACGAATGAAACCTTGATCGTGGGTTTCGCCTTCTCCACATTATCACATTCACACATTCACATCCCCCATCGCTCTTCATCGCTCTTCATCGCTCTCATCACTTCTGCCTCATCACTTTCAGCTCCCAGTCATTCGCGGTCAGCGGAGCTTCTAGGCGCTTCGGATTGGATTTTCCGATGCTGCGTGACTAGAATTTGTGGAAGAAAAGAAGGAAACGAGGAACCGGGGAGGCGAAGAAAAGAGGAAAAGAACCAGTCGGCATTCCAGAAGCAGAAACTTGAGATTCTTCTGAGCCATTTTTGGTGAGATTAAGCCTTTCGATTTATCGGTCGTCGGTCTCACAATGCGCACCCACCCACACATGCGCATGCCACACACAAGCCATTCCCCCATTCCCCCATTCCCCAACCTGCCTAGCCATCTTCCTCAACATCAACAGATTCCCTTTCTCACTCATCCTGACTTATTGACTCCACTGGACTCGTATAACGGATCTTGATTGATTCAAGTTTTCATTCACTCTTTTTCTTTTCCTTTTCCTTTTTCTCCTTCTCTTCTCATTTTCTCCTTCTCTTCTCCTTTTCTCCTCTTCTCTTCTCTTCTCCTTCTTTCATCGTTGCATCTGTTTCTATTTCTGTCGGCAAAACACAATCCAATCCAATTCTCCTTTGGGGCGTTTCAATCCTACATCAGCCTTTCCGATTAGACAACCCCAGAAGTTACCGTGTCATATACGAGAGAAAGACAACCATTTACCTAATTCACGAGCTTCTCACTCATCATAATTCAGCTAGGATAAACCCCCCACCTGATCAGTCGCAAGATTTGGGACGCTTTTCGCCGCATGACCGAATTCAAGTTATTACACTTATAAACCTAATTCACATTTCCTTCACACATCGGTGCGCACTCACGAATCGCTGCGGATATCAATTCGCCCTCGTGTTATTCGACATCTCAGAGCAGCCAGGCCCTTCCTTCGATAGCGACAGCTACAATGCAGTACGTACGGAGTATAAGCGGTTCGGTCTCTAAGACGTGGAATTCCATCAATCCCGCAACCCTCAGCGGAGCAATCGATGTCATAGTTGTTGAGCAAGAAGATGGCTCGCTGGCCTGTTCGCCATTCCACGTCCGTTTCGGAAAATTCTCCTTACTTCGGCCATACGAGAAGAAAGTCGAGTTTCGAGTTAACAATGTCAAACAAAATTATGCCATGAAGTTAGGGGAAGGAGGGGAGGCATTCTTCGTCTTCGAGACGAGTGACAATATTCCCGAAGCTATGCAAACATCTCCCCTTGTTTCGCCAGCTTCCAGCCCGCCGTTGGCAGCAGCAGGTTCGCAGGTGTCGAGTCTGTCGGAGCCAGACTTCTTGGATCTGGATACAGAGCACAAGCATTTGAGGTCCGACAGCTTCACAAAATCTGTTGGCGGACGATCTTCCTCTTCCACAATACCAAGGAGGCGGAGCAATCTCAGTAAGTTTTCGTAGAAATTTCTTGAGGATATATCCTAATAAATACAGGTGCTCTGACACCGCCTTCAACATCCCCTGAGCATATCAACGGAAGACCACTCTCTGGAGACTGGTCTGGAGTTACTCGTACCCAATCCGATGATCTGCTGCCAACAACAGCGCGATCAAATACCAGCGACATGACAGAACGAGAAAGACAGACGCGGTCCTTGACCCCAACGATACCAGCTCATGATGCACAATCGGACATATATACCGAACGGTCTCAAAGTCCCCCACCGCTTCCAACAAAAGAGGCAATCGAACGAGCGATGGCATTATCCAATCGACTGTCGGCATCGAACATACCGAGTCAAGTTACGGACACTGGTGATTTGATGTTGGATATGACTGGTTACAAAAGTAGTGACGATGATGCCCTGCGAGCTGAGGTTATTGCACGAAAGATTCTTTCCGAAGAACTAGAGGGAAACTATGATATCGGGGCTCTTATTGGAGCAGATGAGAATGGGAATCTTTGGATTTACAGCAGCGAAGAAGCGAAGGAGGCTGCGAGTCAAAGGGCAGCAATGGCTGGCATCTCTAATGCATCTGCCCTGACTACCGATGCTGCATCGGACCCTGGTTATCATAGCGAAACGGAAAGCGACATTCTTCGTCCACCCATGGCTCCAACCCATCGTCGTGCAGATTCCGATTCTTTCGGCTTGTCCACCCCTCCCAAGACACCAACAGGAACTGCAGGTGACCCAAACCGGAATTATGCAAAAACCTTGCGTTTAACTAGTGACCAATTAAAAGCCCTGGGTCTTAAACCTGGTCCTAACCCAATGAGCTTCACAGTCAATCGTGCCACCTGCCAGGCTTATATGTATCTTTGGAGATATGATGTTCCTGTTGTTATTTCTGACATCGATGGCACAATCACCAAGTCCGATGCTCTTGGTCATGTTCTCAACATGATTGGGCGTGATTGGACACACATTGGTGTAGCGAAGTTGTACACCGAGATTGTCAACAACGGTTACAATATCATGTACCTTACATCCCGATCAGTAGGGCAAGCTGATACAACCCGAGCATATCTCAATGGAGTTGTGCAGGAAAACTATCGTTTACCGAAAGGTCCAACGATCATGAGTCCTGACCGAACCATTGCAGCTTTGAGAAGAGAACTGTATATCCGAAAGCCGGAAGTCTTCAAGATGGCCTGTTTACGAGATATCAAGAATCTTTTCGGTCCGAACAGGACCCCATTCTATGCAGGATTTGGCAACAGACTTACAGACGCACTTTCATACCGCTCTGTTAGCATTCCCAGCAATCGTATCTTCACAATCAACAGTTATGCTGAAGTCTCACTTGATTTGCTTAGTCTCAACAAGTTGCGCTACAGTTACGTCAATATGCGTGAAGTCGTGGACCACTATTTCCCACCTGTCAATACACTTGTTACGGGTGGTGGAGAGGAATACACTGATTTCACATATTGGCGTGACCCAGTTCTTGATTTAGATGATTTCAGTGGATCAGAAAGTGATGAGCGAGATGATGATGAGAGGGATGACGAGGACGATGAGGAGGAGGGAGATGAGGATGAAGAAGGGAACGAAGATATGGGTGACAGTTATATCGAAGAGCAATATGAAGAAGAGATGCAAGATGAAAGTGGATTGATGGAATCGATTGAAGGGGATGATAGGTTAGCAAGAAATACGATAGAGGATGAGGATGATTTCGCGGTTGATGATGAAGAAGATGATGACGAGTTTGAATTAGAATCACCCATAGAGGAGCGGAAGCAGTTTGGCTTGGACAAAAAGAGGGGCAGTGAGGAGGATGTGGATGCGGAAGTCATTACCGAGATAAAAGGGTTGAGCCTAGAGAAGGAAGAGGAGGAAGGGGATGCGGAAGTCAAAGGGTAGGAAGACACCAAATCGGATTGAGTCCCTGATAGCGGATTCAACATTCGCTTCATAGGAGGCGTTCATGGTTGACGACGGAGAATACGAACGAAATAAACGAAGTTGCTTTTGCTTTTGTCTTTCAACTTAAAATGAAGCGAGCGAGCGAGTACTGGAAAAAGAGACGGGAAGTGGAAGGCGGAATGTGCAGATGCGAGATATTACATCTATACTTGTATATCAGATCAAATCCATTGTACTAGAGAGGGCGTTTTCTGTTTGTTGTTTTTTTGGAAGGGTCGGATATGGGATTGGGAGGATTTATTTTCAGGTTCGCGTTTGGGAGTTTTACTTTATTTCACTTTACTTTTACTGGCATGCATGGGAAAGGCATAGCGTTGGGTGGCATGGCGTATTTAGAGGTGCAGGATGGTATGGTTGGGTGTAGTGTATGTGGGATTCTTGTCATTGCTGCTGGTTTTCCCAGTAGAGGAAGAAACGATAAATGAGTGGATAGACCGATTAATTGATTGATAGACTGGTTGATCGGGTTGATAGATGGGGGGGGGGGGGGATTATATACTCTTTCTGATATCTGCGGGATTCACTTGATGTGATGTGACATTGAAACCCAGAGCATGATATAAATATCATAGGCGATGCGTAAAAATAAATCAACACGAGTGCATCTAAAAACTCTACTCGACTACCTGCTAGCTAGTTCTGCATGCAATGAAGAGGAGAGAGAAATGCCATGCTTCTTGCTTCTTTCTCCATCCAGCCAGCCATCCAGCCAGCCAGCTATGTATACAGTACATCCATCCATCCATCTCGCAGAAACCCCTTCAAAGAAAGACACTCATTGAAGGAGGCAGCATTGCAGACAAGCTTGGTGTTGAAATAGCTAGCCAGGAGGACGAGGGCTTCTACTCATTAGGCCGAGATGCGCTGTATCGTTTCCTCGAGCCAGCTAACAAGGACGAAGCAGAGAAATATGAGCAGGCCGCCAAGGGATGCCAAGATGAAGGTTTCAGAAAAGAACACATTGTATAGGCTGGTGTAATGTTGAAGATGGTAATGCCGGCGGAACTTCTCATGCGCGTGAATAGATTTGGTGTTGACGTCGGGGCTTATTTTGCGTATTTGTATCGGATGTATCCATAGGTGAAGCAAGCAGATTGTGACCAATCTTTGCGATGGGATTTGGAGGGGTTTTGAGATGTATAGGGAGAAAGAAGCAAGCTGTATCTGGGAAGCAAGCCGGGGGATGGATGGATGCAGAGGAAAGTAATGAGCAGAGCGTGGCCATGGTTTTAAAGGCGAAGGATAGAAGCTCGGCTTAAGAACTTGGATGTATATTGATTATGGCAGGGTTGGTGCTGGAGGTTAAGAAGAAGATTGGATAAAGGGGAGAAATGTTGGTGGGTTAGAAATGTAAGCCGCAGCGGATATTGATTGTATTTTTGCAGACATATTCCAGCGAGTGCATCACAGGGACTGTAGATCAAAATTGATATAGAATTTAGTACTAGATCAGTTAACAGCTAGATTCGTTCCATGTACTCGGAGTGTGCAACTTGCGACACAGTGTGAGTGTATAATGTGTCAATTTAGCATTTGGAACAACATGCAGGACGCGGAAATGAAACCAACAAGTACCGCGTTCTGCTGCAGACCGA
Source organism: Clarireedia homoeocarpa (assembly GCA_001465935.1). Taxonomy (NCBI): domain Eukaryota; kingdom Fungi; phylum Ascomycota; class Leotiomycetes; order Helotiales; family Rutstroemiaceae; genus Clarireedia; species Clarireedia homoeocarpa. Next base: position 280,669 of record LNKV01000036.1, on the reverse strand, counting down.
TTTGAGCTGTGTAAATGACGATTGCCATTAAATGACTCGTTGCCTCAAATTGTCTTGGATGTTGTGGAAGATACACAGCTTTCAAAAGCTTCTTCAGCTCACATCATTGATCGGACAACTCGCGGAAACTTAACTCTGAACAATTGAGCTTTAGACTGCCCTAGGTGCGACCACAGAAGGAAGGAGGAGAGGGGGGGGGGATCTAAAAGCACGCAGCTCCGCCTGCGCAGTACCTGGCCATAATGAGATGCATCTGCGAAGAGTGAGGTTCCAGACCATGGACGAAAATCATAACAGCCTCTAAACCATCTGGATCAGTCCTACCAAAGGAATCATATTGGCTGTGAATTTGCACCGGTGAGGCGCATTCGCGTGGTTCTAGGGCAGAAAGATCGCATGGGTCTGATTGGTGAACGATATTCTCGAAGCGCAGAGGAAATAATGTGATCTCTGTAAAGTGCATCGATGTCGGGGTAGCGTATTATCTATTATTTTCATCTCCGCCAGGGACGAAAAACTCTCTCCCATAAAACAAGGTGTTTTGGAGGACATGGTGATGAAACTCCTTAGAGACCAAATAGGCTTTTATCTTCTGTTGCACCCTTAGACAGCGGAATGCTGGTCACAATATTTCCAATCTTCGCTTTAATCTCCTTGGCGGTGACCTGGATGTCCTTCAATGTTGTAGATTGGTCCTTCATAGCCAGGTCAGTTGCAGTAATGACTTCCTTGTCTGGATGAATCAAGGCCCAGGCTATGCTGATGTGAAATGCATCTGATAAGTCTTGCATGTGTTCAAAACTCAGACTGGTGTTGCGAATGTTCCTTCTTGCAGTGTGCTTCTTGGGCGGAGCATGAATAGGAGTAGGCTGGGCATATAATGGTGGTTGACCGAACTCTGCTGCAACTTTGTTGCTCACGTGGAGTAATCTATTCAATCCATCGGTTTCTGGTTTGCTGACCCGCAAGACGAGAAACCACCGCGTTTTCTCGTAATTCGGGACCCAGCCTAGGCTAGAAAAGCCGACGTCGAACCTACGTAATGGTATTTAGTCACGTGTTGATGTATTTGAATTTTCCGGGTTGAGGCTTGGCTTAGAAGACTTACGGACGAATACCGGACGATTTGATGGCTTGTTCGAGCGCTGACAGAAAGACATCCTTCACGTCTTTGGAGAATCCCAAGGTTCGCGAAAGACTGATGTGCAAAGGAAGAGCAGATCCCAAGTCGCTTGTCAAAAATGAGTGGATGTTTCCACCGCCGGCAGCATTAGAAGCTGTTGCAGATTGAACTCTTGTGATTAAGGATGTCAGGATTTGATATTCTGCAGCCGAAGGATACCCTCAACTCAATTAGCAAAGTTTCGAATGATGGCGTAGCATATTGGATTGAGACTCACACTCAATGAAGATATGTGTCGGCCAATTACCCTCAACATGTGGGATCACTCGTTTTCGTCCACCATGCAAATTTGAATCATCGGTCGTGCTACTTCTTACATTTGTCGCATAGAGATCATGAAATTTGGATGGCAGTGGAGGTAAATCTGATGCTAAATTGTCGCGTTTGCGCTTAAGTGAGTTTAAAGCGTCTGCGGGAATTTTGGTTGAGGTTTGTGCGACGACTTTGATCTCTTCATGATTGTCGTTCCCGACTTCTGCTTCCTCGTCCGATGAAGTGTAATCGACTAAAGCCATCTAGGCACTTGGATAGTTTAAGTTCCACCTAATTGGATAGCTTCTGTGCTGGTATGAGATGATATAGACGAGAATAGGTACAAAACGGCAAAAGGGAAAATCGGGCCGCTCCAAGGGTGCTAGTCGTACGTGGAGTATAGAGGTATACGCGTATCCAATGCTTCAGTAAGGTGACTGCGCCCCGGAAAGGATAACTCCGTGCAAGATGGCTCGGTGCCAAATGAGAAGTTCTAGAACTCGGGTCGAAAATAGGAGACCCGACGTCAGCGCGTGGGTCGATTGGGTCGAGTTGGGTCGAGTTGGGTGATGGGGGCGGGGGGATGAAAGTGATCAGCGTGATGAGCACGACGAGCGAAGACAATTTGAGGTTGTGGTCGAGATGTTGAGGCCGAGGTGGTGAGGTCGAAGGTTTTTCCAAGGCATAATCCAGGGACTACTTCGTACGTTCAAGGGACCAGAGAACTGTGCGTTCAACCATAGACGTTGAGGCAGTGTTTAATTTTGGCAGCAAGTCCCTGACTAATCATATTAGGACAAGATTTAGTGTGGTCCTAGCCCTCTCTTAGCTTCTCTTAGCTTCTCTTAGCTCTCTCTTAGCGCTATCAAAATTCTTATCCGAACAAATTACATCATAATTTGTGGGTTTTTTGTGGCCTGATGCCGGTAAGAAATTGCTGAGCAATTGCGTACCTCTTCTCGTTCGTCCACGCATCCGGTCTTTATGGCTTGTCACCTTGTCTGTCACCCCATAGACAACACCATCCTATATCCCCAACTCCTATATCCCTCGACCCAGTGACCTCCCATTCCTTTCTTCTTTTCTTTCCCCTCTACCTATCTCCTTCACACATAAACAATCACACCACCTTACAATTGTCAACTCCTCTCCATCCTTCAATCGAATCTCATCAAACCGTATCAGCCTCGCAAAGCCAGTAAGCCAAATATCACACCGCAGTTGATCAAAAATATGGAATCCTCAAGCGATAAAGAATGGGTATGTACGACCACGACATGCGCAGATCGAATTAAACAATGAATAGAGAGCACCCGACTAACGAATTACTCTTCAGGCTACCAAGTACATACTTGATCCTCTCAATGCTCCAGGACCAAGCGAAGAGACTGGCCCAGGAAGTCGTTTCAACTCTTCCATGGCAAAGCCCAGCTCTTCCCGATCTTCAAAAAGTCCCGCTGTTACTTCTTATCCTACACCACCTGCATCTGCCAGTCCTACCAGATCCAGTTTCCACCCATCAAATCCATATGCTTCCTCTCATCGACAATCCGCATTCAGTAGCTACGGCAGCCCCGGAAATGGCCGGAGAAGTCTGGATGAGCCAGTAAACAGTGACAAAGGAAGACGCAGAGGTGGCTCTCTGTCCGAAAGATATCCGGGGGACATGTCTCATCGTCCTCTCGACCAATTGCGTCAAGAAACAAAGCAAGCCTATCGGGCGCCACATCTGAGAAAGAAGCATCTTCCAGGGGCAGATATTGTCGACACTCTTGACGACACATCATTTGGAGGTGCTTACCATCACGAAGGTCCATACGATGCGACGTTACTTTCACGAAACACCAGCCTTCTGACCTCACCTGTCGCTGCTACACAAGGAACAAATGCAGAAGCTCTTCGAGCTACACCAAGGGAAAATATTCAGGATTCACTTGATAGGCACATTCCGCTTCAGGGAACTGCCGTAATTCCGCCCGGAATGCCCGGCCCCGATGGATCTATCATGAACTACGAAGAAGGAGCTGATTTGATGAGAGATCCGGATGCTCCGGGCGGAGCCTACAAAAGATGGGAACACGTGGTATGTCTTCTCCCTACTCACCCACCCATTTCCTTTCACTAACAAAAACCAAGAAATACCTCCCGGAAGATCTTAAAGGCAAAGGCGAGCCTTCATTCACCATCGAAAAAGCACTTAAAGACCACGAACAAAACAAAAAACTAATGACTGACGGCTATGAAATGCAAGATCACCGACCAAATAACAGTCGTCAACGAAGCGCAAGCGGAAGTCATGCTACACTGGGTAAATCTACAGCTGCTAGTAATTCTATGAGCTATGTAGATTTCGAGGGTAGCATGAGGAGAAGTAATAGTACAGGAAAGAAAGTTGGTGAAGGGTTGAAGAGGAGATTTGGAAGTTTGAGGAGGACATTGAAGGGTTGAAGAGTATACTCGATTTGTGGATGGTAGGCAGGTGATGGGGAGATGGCTGAAAAGGTGGATGAATGAGGACATGGGCTTTTAATGAACATGAACTGGGAGATGATATATCATTAGACGAACTAGTGGTTAATATTTTGGGATGGAACTGTAAAATCATATATAGATTGGACGGGCTGATAAGTATGGGAACGATACGGAGGAATGAATGGACGGGACAATTCTGGCGGCATATAGAAAATTGACATCTACAATATTTCATCAAACCAATTATATTTCTAGGCGATGATGTTCTTTCACTTCCCCCCTCCCTTCTCCCCCCCTCTGATATCAAAAATTTATAGAGAACTCGACAGTTCTGACCGCCCACCAAATCACACCGTCCCCCCCTCTCCCCCCCTCTGATATCAAAAAGTCTCCGCTATACCGAAGCTTGCAAGATAAGCTATAGCGGACTTCGTCGCTATGATACTCGTGCCACCTGAATATATATATACTATAATAGTAAATCGATAGTGCAAATAAGTGTATATAAAGTTGGAAGACATATGTAAAGTCGGTCGACGGTGCAAAGTCAGTTGACGGTTCGTGGCGGTGCTGAATATATATATACTATAATAGAGGAGATAATGAACTCGAAATATAACTTAGAAGATTTATCGAGAGCTCAACAAAATAATTATCTTAAGTGACTAGTAGATGTGAAGTCAGTTGACAGTTCGAACTGTATCGCGAAGACATATACAAAGTCAATCGACAGTACGAAGTCAGTTGACAGTACGAAGTCGGTCGACAATATAAAGTCAGTTGACAGTTTGTATTAAAGTAACTTAATCTTAGCTCTCAAAGGATAAATCACCTCGAGGTTCGTAGAGGATACCGCGTACAGGTGTTAAGTCTTCGTCCTCTATTGTATCACGAAAATATATATTCGATATACCTTTTGACTTCTTTAAATACGTATTTGATACAAAGTCGGATAACAACTTTATATAAGAAGTGAGTGTCGTATAGTACTGGTGGTATATCGCATTTTAGTATGCGACACTTTTGTGTGTCGGGCTTTAGCGTAGAAATTTGTGTGTCGGCCTTTAGCGTGGAAAATTTGTGTGTCGGCCTTTAGCGTGTCGCCCTTTAGTGTGTCGGCCTTTAGCGTAGAAATTTGTGTGTCGCGGTTTAGCGTGAAAAATTTGTGTGTCGGCCTTTAGTGTGAAAAATTTGTGTGTCGGCCTTTAGCGTGTCGGCCTTTAGCGTGAAAATTTTGTGTGTCGGCCTTTAGCGTGGAAATTTGTGTGTCGGCCTTTAGCGTAGAAATTTGTGTGTCGGCCTTTAGCGTGGAAATTTGTGTGTCGCGCTTTAGCGTGTCGGCCTTTAGCGTGGAAAATTTGTGTGTCGGCCTTTAGCGTGTCGCCCTTTAGCGTGAAAAATTTGTGTGTCGGCCTTTAG